>CM043885.1:14367319-14702308 GCA_024034495.1 Camelina laxa | reverse complement strand
GGAAACAAGGTTTTGATGGTGGTGAATGTGAATGATGATGAATGTATGCAATGAATGGATGGATGGTAAGGTGTTTCAATTCCCTTATGCAGTTGCAGTATAAGAGGTGTCAATCCAATCTGAGTGTTTGTGAACAGTCAAGATGTGCATAAAGATCTAATTTAAGCCAGATGTAAAGGATGTTTGTCACTAACAATCCTATGATTAAATGCAAAGTGCAGAAAATAAAACTACAAAGAACTAGATGCTGAATGTAAATGAACAGAATGATTGTAACAGTAATGAAACTAAAACAGAAATAGAAACTACTATAACGCAGGAAATAAACCTATGCAAGACAAGCAATGAACAGAAAACTAAATGAATGCAGCAGAAATGAAACAGGACAATCACAAATCATAAACACAAGCTCTGGGAAGAACTCGAGCAAGCACTCGACCGAGTGTAGGTCGAGTACAGTGGTCGAGCTAGACTAAACGTGAAAAACAGAGCAACACAATAAAAACAGAGCAATGCAAAAACGAATCAAACAACAATCAAGCAACAGATTAAGACTAAGATATCAATAAACAAAGAAGGTCCTGAGGAGGGATTCATGGGCTGAACTAATCATTGTGGTTATTTAACTTGTCAACAAACCTCAAACAAACTTGAGCTAATCTCTAGACATACTATTCTAAGACATGTTTAATCCACTCTCATGGCAAGAAACAATCAAACCTATGCATTTCTAGACTTGCTCTACATAGTAAAGAATCTACACAAGCAGGCATTAAGCAATACATCTCAAACCAAACAAGACCTCTAATCTCTTAGCAAGCCTAATGGTAAGCTCTAGATCTAGCCTTATCTATGCTCCTTAGACATTGGTGTGATGCTAAGATGCTTGAAATCAAACCCTACCTTCTCAGATATAGGATCAGCATTAAGATCATCTAGCCTAGAAGAGATCTTCAACAATCAAGCTTGACCAAATCAAACAAACCACAAGATCAACCCAGCCTAACCCATCCTCAAGATCCTAAGCAAATTACTCAGAAGAACACATGGTGAATAAAGTCAAAAACCCAGAAAATAATGAAACTTGCATCACTAGAAAGATAAAACAGAGATCTTCAATATTGAAAAAGAAATGAAACTCGAATTCTCAATATTAAGAAAGTTATGAAACCAACAATATTGAAGAATTTAGTCTTTTTCAAGTACAAGATCTAAGAAATATAAAATGCAAAAGGAATAAATCCCAAAAGGGTAAATACTAGGTTTAGAGAATATCTAAAGCTGTCACTTTTTGTGGCTGCAGGTACAAGTTTTATATGAGAGGAGTGGAAGCCTCAAAATACTAAAAGACAAAATAGTCAACGGCTCGGTCAACTCGACCTGTGCTCGGTCGAGTCCTCCTCAGCACACGGTCGAGTGTCTGGTCGAGTGTGCGGTCGAGTTGGACTCCGGACCTTGTTATTTCAGCCTTAACTCTCTTGCTTTCCCTTCATGATTGCTTCACTTCTTCCTCAGCATTGCTTCCATGCTCCTTAAGCTCCAAAATCACCTGTTTATGCATGAAAAGATGCAAATGCAATGCAACTAAACTCTAATGCATGATTAGTCCTAAAGCTATGCAATAATGGTGAAAAGGATAGCAAAAGATGCAAAAGATGTGAATATACTAAGGGAAAACAGGGTAAAATATATGAACATCAACACCCCCAAACTTAGTCTTTCTTGCCCTCAAGCAAATAAGCAAGACATAAGAAGGTAGGTGAGGTTTGAAAGTGGGATCTCAGCTCCTAAAGCTTGCAAATAGACCATCTAGAATCAATGTCCAAGTTACTAGTACTATGATGCAAGTTGAATGAGTCTTAAAGACTTTAGACAAGCATATTAACCTTACTGATTTGAGCGTTAGATATCCACATGCATTCAAATCAACCATTTCCTTTAACATTCATTAATCAAGAACATGAATCAATTCTATGCAATGCTTAAACTCATTTGGCTTGGAGGTAAAGGCTTTGAGACAATGATGGTCTCTTTTTAGAGTGGGGCTTATCAATATCAAGGTCTCTCTCATAAAAATGGATTGAGCTTAGAAGAATGCTAAAGGTAAGAACACCTAGACACATACAAGAATAAAACCTTGTCTACCCAAAGGCACCCAAAGTGTTTATCCTAGCAATCTAAACCCAAATGATCCTAGTGCTACCCTTTAACTTCTTCGTTTCTCTTTCACCCTTTTCTCTTTTGGTTTTCAAGTCTTAGGAGAGGTTTTTTATTTGATCTTTCTAGTGGGATGGGGGATTCTTACTTATTTGCTATAGTTCTCTTTTCTTCTTATTCTTAAGACATACAAGCTTTTTGCTAGACTTTTCTTTTCTTTCTTTTCTTTTCTTTAACTAGAACCATCTTCAACAAATTTTTGCTAGACTAAGTTTGGGGGTGTTGATGTTCATATATTTTACCATGTTTTCCCTTAGTATATTCACATCTTTTGCATCTTTTGCTATCCATTTTCACCATTATTGCATAGCTTTAGGACTAATCATGCATTAGAGTTTAGTTGCATTGCATTTGCATCTTTTCATGCATAAACAGGTGATTTTGAAGCTTAAGGAGCATGGAAGCAATGCGAAGAAGTGAAGCAATCATGAAGGGAAAGCAAGAGAGTTAAGGCTGAAATAACAAGGTCCGGAGTCCAACTCGACCGCACACCAGACACTCGACCGTGTGCTGAGGAGGACTCGACCGAGTGGAGAATGCACGAGAGAAGCCAGCTCGACCTGCCACTCGACCGAGCACAGGTCGAGTTGACCGAGCCGTTGACTATTTTGTCTTTTAGCATTTTTAGGGCTTCCACTCCTCCTATATAAAGCCTTGTACCTGCAGCCACAAAAAGAGTCAGCTTTTTAGATATTCTCTAAACCTAGTATTTACCCTTTTGGGATTTATTCCTTTTGCTTTTTTATTTTCCTAGATCTTGTACTTGAAAAGACTAAATTCTTCAATATTGTTAGTTTAATAACTTTCTTAATATTGAGAATTCAAGTTTCATTTCTTTTTCAATATTGTAGATCTTTGTTTCATCTTTCTAATGATGCAAGTTTCAATCTTTTCTGTTTATGATTTTGATGTTCATCATGTGTTCTTGTGAGTAGTAGCTTAGGATCTTGAGGATGGGTTAGGCTGGGCTGTGAATGAGGTTTGTTTGGCTTGATCAAGCTTGATTGTTGTAGATCTCTTCTAGGGTAGATGTTCTTAATGCTGATCCTATATCTGAGAGGGTAGGATCTGATTTCAAGCATCTTAGCATCACACCAATGTTTAAGAGGCATAGATAAGGCTAGATCTAGAGCTTACCATCTTGCTTGCTAAGAGATTAGAGGTTTTGTTTGGTATGAGACATATTTCTTACTGCCTGCTTGTGTAGATTCTTTACTATGTGAGAGCAAGTCTAGAAATGCATAGGTTTGATTGTTTCTTGACCATGAGAGTGGGAGAAACTTGTCTGAGATATGTTGATCAAGTTAGATAGCCTCAATCATTAGTCCAGCCCATGAATCCCTCCTCAAGTCCTTCCTTGTTTATTGATTTTACAGTCTTAATCATGTTGCTTGATTGTAGTTTGATCCGTCTTTGCATTACTCTGTTTTTATTGCATTGCTCTGTTTCTGCGTTTAGTCTAGCTCGACCACTCACTCGACCTACACTCGGTCGAGTGCTTGCTCGAGTTCATCCCCAGAACTCTTGTTTATGCTTTGTGATTGTCTTGTTTCATTCTATTTGCATTTCTGTTGCATTTACTTAGTATCTTGTTCATTACTTGTCTTGCATTAGTTCATTAGCATAGTTTCTATTTCTGGTTGCATCATTACTGTCTTAATCATCCTCTTTCATTTGCATTTAGTTCTTAGTTCTTATAGTTTACTTTCTGCACTTTACATTTTCATCATAGGATTGTTAGTGACAAACATCCTTACATCTGGCTTAAATTAGATCTTTATGCATATCTTGACTGTTCACAAACACTCAGATTGGATTGACACCTCTTATACTGCAACTGCATAAGGGGAATTGAAACACCTTACCATCCATCCATTCATTGCATACATTCATCATCATTCATCCATTTCACCACCAAAATACTTGTTTCAATTTGGCCGTTGCCTATTTGAGTGTGTTTTTGTGACAATTAGGATCCATAAAAGTCTAAGATTAAGTTCGTTTATCAACTTGTTCACTACTGATCTTGTTTCTTCTGTTTGTGATTGAGTTTCAGGTACCAGCTCGACCATCAACTCGACCACCACTCGACCGTGTGTGCTCGAGCACCTGATCGAGTCAGAAGCCGGATACAAATAGACATCAGTTCCCAGTCGACTCGACCACCCACTCGAGCCTGTGCTCGACCGAGTGCCTGTCCGAGTCTGTCCTCGACTCTGTTGATGCAAACAAGGTCCAAGGGTCCTCACAATCTTCAGAGACTCCTTGATCACATCAACAAACCACCAAGGGACCTGAGACAGCAGAAAACAAGGATCTATCAGGAACAAGAACAACAAGTGCTAATGGAGCATCAAGATCAACAAGCTCCAAGAGCAAGAAACATTGGTGCTGGAGATGCACCAAACACACATAACCAGAGATGGTATTGTGCCTCCTACTGTTGCCAACAACTTTGAGATCAAAAGTGGATTGATCTCAATGATTCAAGCCAACAAGTTCCATGGGTTGCCAATGGAAGATCCCCGGACCACCTTGATGAATTTGATAGGATATGTGGTCTCACTAAGATCAATGGAGTCAGTGAGGATGGCTTTCAAGTTAAGGCTATTTCCATTCTCACTTGGAGATAAGGCTCACCTTTGGGAGAAGACTCTTCCTACTGGAGCAATAACCACATGGGATGCTTGCAAAAAAGCTTTCTTGGCCAAATTCTTTTCCAATGCTAGAACTGCTAGATTGAGAAATGAAATCTCTGGGTTTGCTCAAAGGAATAATGAGAGTTTTTGTGAAGCTTGGGAAAGGTTTAAAGGATTCCAGACTCAGTGTCCTCACCATGGCTTCAGCAATGAGTCCCTTTTAAGCACTTTGTATAGAGGAGTGCTTCCCAAGATCAGAATGCTTCGACACACTCAAATGGAAACTTCCTCAACAAAATGTTGAAGAAGGCTGAGTTGGTTGAAAATCTTGCTCAATCAGATGGCAACTATAATGAGGACTATGACAGAACCATAAGGTCATCATCAACTGATCAAGAGGACAAGTACAAGAGGGATTTGAAGATGGTCAATGAGAAGCTTGACAAGATCCTTCTTAGCCAACAAAAGTCTATTCACTTCATTGGTGAGGAAGAGGCTCCAGTTAAAGAAGGGGAGACTGAGTTTGCTGAGTTGTGCTACATGCAAAACCAGGGAGGATTCAAAGGCTACAACCAAGGAGGTTTCAAAAACAACAATCTCTCTTATAGGAGTACCAATGTGGCCAACCCTCAAGACCAAGTTTATCCACCTCAACAGCCTCCACAACAACAAACTACATCCCTAAACAACATCAAATGTTCCAGCCTCCATTGTGTCCCCCACCAGGGTTTCAGACTAACCAAGGCCAAGAACAAGACTTAAGGGCAATGATGCAACAGTTGTTGATTGGGCAAACACAAGGAAAGATTGAGGAGGCCAAACAGTTTGCTGAGTTGAATCAAAGACTCACATCACAGTACAATGATCTAAACATGAAGTTTGAGGGTCTTAACTCAAGAGTGAAGTATATGGAGAGTAACATTGCCTCTACTTCAGCTCCTAAACCCAGCCAACTCCCTGGAAAAGCTGTTCAAAATCCAAGAGAGTTCACAGCCAAGGCCATTCAAGTTCATGAGGAAGAAGTCACTGAGGACAGTGAAGTCCAAGTTTGGGGGAATTTATCAGTTACTGAAGCCCCAAGTGACGTTTTTGCAAAGCAACTGGAGTTCGACATTGCACTCGACCAGGTACTAACAGCCACTCGACCGTGTGCATGCTCGAGTGGTCGATCGAGTTGCAGACACAGAAGCTGTTAAGCCTGCTAGATACATTCCTCCTGCTTACAAACCGCTCTACCATTCCCAGGACGTTTCAAGGCTCAAAAGATAAGGGAATTGAGGGAGATCATTGAGAAAAAGGAGAAGATAGCTTTGCAACAAGAGAAGGAGAAAGCCTTGAAGGAAGAGGTTGTTATTGAGAAGAAGGAAGTGATGGCTATACAAGAAGCCATCATTGCTTACCAAGAAGAAGAGAGGACCTGCTTGGAACAATATGCTCCATACCCTCTCTATCAGAATTTTTACTTGAGATGTCAAAGAAGAGGGCTCATGACCAAGATATGAAGGATTTGAAAGAGATTGGAAAAGCTATTGTCCCAACAAAGCTTGAAGATCCGGCTCATTCAACTTACCCTGTTCCAAGCTACATGCACTTCAATAATGCCTTTGTGATTTAGGAGCTTCAGTGAGCTTGATGCCATATTCAGTGGCTGAGAAGTTGGGGTATAAAGACTTCAAGGATAGCAACTCTATGTCAGTCTAGCAGATGGATCCAAGAGGGATGTGGTTGAGTGATTGAAAACCTCCCTATCAAAATAGGAGAAGCAAGGATCCCAACTGATTTTGCAATCATGAGCATGGAACAAGAGCCTAAAGACCCTCTTATCTTGGAAGACCATTCTTAGCTACAGCTGGGGCTGTTATTGATGTGAAGATGGGGACTATCAAGCTCCACCTGACTGAAGACTTCACTATGAAGTTTGACATCAACAATCCCACTAATCTGCCTTCCAAATATGATCCACCTTACACTATAAAAAGAAAGGAGGATCATGAGGTCTCAAGTGAGGAAACTGCTTCAAGGGGTAAGCTAACCTTTCAAGAAGATTCAGTGGAAAAGCTAAAGGGTTCAGTTCAAGTGCTAGCTGGTTTAGTGAAGGAACTTCAAGTTCAGCTCAACAAAAGGTCTTTGAAGAAGGCAAGACCAAAACTCAAGTTTAAGAAACATGGTTCAAGTGTCAAGGAAGTAGTGATCAAGAAGGAACACCAAGGTTATCAAGCAGAACCAGGAGGGATTTTATCACCTCCTTGGTCTCCGAATCAAGCTTAAAGAGCTATAAGAAGTCAAGCTTAGTGACTCTAAACAAGCTCACTAGGGAGGAAGTCCCTAAGGTATCCTTTGTAAATATAGTTTATTTTCCTTGTAGTTTTGATGTGTTTTATTTTATGTTTGTGTTGGACAGGCTTTTTAGCAAGAATGTAGTTGGATAAAGAAAGACTTGGAGAAGGAGACTCGCAAGCCCACTCGACCAAGGCCACAAGAGGTACTCGGCCGAGCTGGATACTAATGAAGCCCATTTGATTCCCATTCTTCTAGAATGATCAGTGGAGGGAAGAACAAGGAGAAAAATTTTGAAATTTCAAAATTGATCAAGGAGCTCGACCACGTGCTGGTCGAGTGTGGGGTCGAGTGGCAGCCAAAAGCAAGTCAAAGATTCCCAATTCAAATTTGAATGGTATGGACGCTCCACCCTTGTCTCCTTGTCCCCTTAGCTTCTTTATATAGTCCTTGCTCGATCCTATACTCTCACATTCTCTCATTTGCTCAAAACATTTAAATTCAAGCTTTAAAATCTCTTTCAAAGTTCATCTCTTGCTCAAGCTTTGTTCTTTCAAGTTTTTGGGTCACTAACCTATTAACTTTGCGCTTTGAGTCTATTCCTTCAGTTTCTTTTGAAAATGTCTTCCAAGATAACCAAGAAGTCTCACCAAACCGCTGCAAGCTCCATGGAACGTCGTGATGCTGACCTTGAATCAAGAGGTGAAGCTGGAGAGTCACTCGACGGACCACTCGATCGACCACTCGACCGAGTGGTGGTTCGAGCAGCGGTCGAGCCAGGTGCCGCGTCCAAGGAGAGAGCAAGTTGAGGAAGATCCTGAGAGGACCGAAAGTGAGGAGGAAAGAGAGCCTACTCTCAATGAGTTTATGAGGAAACACAAGGCCAAGGGGAAGAGGCCAGCTGTTGAAGTTGAGCAAGAAGAAAGTGAAATGAGAGTGAGGAAGAAAGTGAAGAAGAAGTTGATGGATGATGGAGAAGCTGAGTCTTGTGGGCTGACAAAGAGGCAGCTTTATGATGCTTTCATGAGGATGGAGTTCTTGGGAACTAGGTATCCACACAAGGAGACCATGCAGAAGCTTGCTATTGATGAGGATGTAGAATATCTCTTTGAGAAGAGCAATCTCACCAAGTTTATGGGGCTTTGCATGGAGGGCTACAAAGAGGAGAGTTGTGAGTTCCTTGCCACTGTCAAGCTGCATACATATGCAAGGAAAATCCTGAGGTTGGAGCTGGTCACATCACCTTCACAATCAAGGGGAAGAGGCATGAGCTTTCAATGAAAAAGATAGCCAATGTGTTTGGATTTGAAGTTGGAGCCATAGGAGCTTGATGATACCAAGAGAGGAGCTCTATTCAGTTTGGGAAACCATTGGGGACAACAAGCTCTACTCATCCTCCAACTCCAAGAGCTCAAAGATAAGGAGCCCAGTCTTAAGGTACTTCCATAAAGCTCTTGCAAACACCTTCTTTGCAAGGAAGGAAACTGGGAACATCAATGAGGGAGAGCTGAAGATGATTGACTGGCTCTCAATGGGATCATCCTCAAGGCAAGAGATGGAACCATCATCCTTGGGAGCACTGTAGAGACTGATCTTGCAATGGTGCTCATTGACCACATGGTTTACTTGAGAAGTTGGGTAGGAAAGTTGGAAAACAAAGGATCAAGAGGAGCACTTACCATTGGAGGCATCATCACTCCAATCCTTCAAGCTGCTAAAGTTCCACTTAGAGGAGAAAGTGTCTCACCAAGATGGATTGACTCAAGCTACCTCACTTCTACTCTCATCCTAGCCAAGGAGATGCATCAAGGGAACCACATTTTCAACTATGAGCTTCCAACACTTGGGAAAGCAACTCATATTTGCCTAACCAAGAACTCACCACCATTCAAGAGGGAGCCAACATTGACTTTTGGCCAGCTGAGGAGCATTGGTTTGATGGAGGTTCAACCTAGAGTTGAGGAAGCTGGAAATGCACAAGTAGCTGATGGAGAGGAGCAGTTCTACTTTGAAGATTATGAGCCCAACCCAAGAGATAGTAGAGGAGTGAGGGAGAATGCCAAGAGGTTAACTCTTTTGCAAAAGTGGGGCAAGTGGCAAGGAAAGAGGTTTGATAAGCTGAAGAAGAAGGTGACCAACATGGCTAAGTCTATCAAAGGCTTAAAGAAGGAGATTGCTGAGCTGAAGAGTGGAAACTCATCTCCTAGCCATTCAAGCCCTTTGAGGAGAAGTAGCTCAACTAGAGCACTTTCAAGGGTTGCGAATCCTGTGGAACCAGCTAGGGCTTCAATGTATGAGCCAATTCAGAGGAAGAGGAGCTCAAGTACCCGAGAACAGCAGCTTTCGAGGCACTCGACCGGGTCACTCGAGCGCCCACTCGACCGAGCACCACCGACGTACTCGACCGAGTTCCAGCCCAGACAACCATATGGCTTCCCACCTCCAGCTGCTTATCCAGGTTACCCTCCCATCCCACCCCAATACTTCATGGATCCAGCACTCTACCACCAGTTCTACCAACAGTTCTCCCAGCAGCAAGGACAGAATTATGGCATCCGCAGTCCAGCTCGACCCGGACATGCACTCGACCGAGTCACGGTCGGTCGCCATCGTCGAGCTGCCCCAATCCCCATCTCCAAGTCACCAACAAGACCCCAGCTACACCTTTGATAGCATGCAGGAGGATGTGGATAGTTTCTTCTCCAATCCTTGAGGTAACACTATCACCTTTACATTGTAAATACCATTGCATTTCATATTGTGTGTTTTGTTTTAAGTCTTGAATCCTCAAACAAATTTCTTTCACACAAGGGACTGTGTGATTTAAGTTTGGGGAGGGTTTGAGATAGCATTTGACATTGTGTTTTGTTTTCTTATTTCAAATTTTTAGCATCATCATGTTAGTATTTGCATAGCATCTAAGGCATAGAAAACCCTAAAATTTGAAAATTTTTGCAAAAATCTTTATAAAAAGAGTGTTCATGTAGTTTGCTTTGCATATTCAAGTATTTTGTTTATCATAGGACTGCTTGCATTAGGGATCTATGATGAGTATTTCCTTGTTAGCTTGCTCATTCACTAGACTAGGATCAATGCCCAAGTTAATAGTACTTTGATGCTAGTTGAGTGGTTAGAAGCATAAGATTGAACCAAGCATTGAATTCCTGCATTGCATTTGGTCTAAATTGAAGCATGTTGTGATTTGATGCCATTTCCTATCTATAAGAACCTAATATTGACTTTCAATTATCAATGTGTGCATTGCTTTAAACTCATGGATACCATATACATATTTGGATCATCTTTCCTTTTTACCACTCTTGTTGATCCAAGTAGCTGATTTCCTCATTAAGAATCAGTTTCCCTACCCTTAACCAACCCTTCTTTCAAGCCATGTTTATTCTTGTGTGTGAGGCCTATTTTGGGATTGAGCTTGGTAGAAAGTGTTAGGTTTGAACTGACAAGAGTAAAGCCTTGTGTAGTTCTAGTTTGCACTTTTCAAACTAGATAGGACTAGGTGGTTCACTTGTTGGGTTTGGGACTTGGCTGTTAAGAAAAAAAAAAAAAAAAAGAAAAGAAGAAAAAAGGGTAGAGTCTTTAAGAGGAGATTGTGTTTAAGCAAGGTCTAGTGAAAGGATGAAGAAAAAAAATTGTTGAAGATGGTTCTAGTTAAAGAAAAGAAAAGAAAGAAAAGAAAAGTCTAGCAAAAAGCTTGTATGTCTTAAGAATAAGAAGAAAAGAGAACCATAGCAAATAAGTAAGAATCCCCATCCCACTAGAAAGATCAAATAAGAAACCTCTCCTAAGACTTGAAAACCAAAAGAGAAAAGGGTGAAAGAGAAAAGAAGAAGAAGGGTAGCACTAGGATCATTTGGGTTTAGATTGCTAGGATAAACACTTTGGGTACCTTTGGGTAGACAAGGTTTTATTCTTGTATGTGTCTAGGTGTTCTTACCTTTAGCATTCTTCTAAAGCTCAATCCATTTTTATGAGAGAACCTTGATATTGATAAGCCCCACTCTAAAAAGAGACCATCATTGTCTCAAAGCCTTTACCTCCAAGCCAAATGAGTTTAAGCATTGCATAGAATTGATTCATGTTCTTGATTAATGAATGTTAAAGGAAATGGTTGATTTGAATGCATGTGGATATCTAAGGCTCAAATCAGTAAAGGTTGTGATATGCTTGTCTAAATTAAGTACAGCTCATTCAACTTGCATCATAGTACTAGTAACTTGGACATTGATTCTAGATGGTCTATTTCTTTAGGAGCTGAGATCCCACTTTCAAACCTCACTTACCTTCTTATGTCTTGCTTATTTGCTTGAGGGCAAGCAAAGACTAAGTTTGGGGGTGTTGATGTTCATATATTTTACCCTGTTTTCCCTTAGTATATTCACATCTTTTGCATCTTTTGCTATCCATTTTCACCATTATTGCATAGCTTTAGGACTAATCATGCATTAGAGTTTAGTTGCATTGCATTTGCATCTTTTCATGCATAACAGGTGATTTTGAAGCTTAAGGAGCATGGAAGCAATGCTGAGGAAGAAGTGAAGCAATCATGAAGGGAAAGCAAGAGAGTTAAGGCTGAAATAACAAGGTCCGGAGTCCAACTCGACCGCACACTCGACCAGACACTCGACCGTGTGCTGAGGAGGACTCGACCGAGGAGAATGCACGAGAGAAGCCAGCTCGACCTGCCACTCGACCGAGCACAGGTCGAGTTGACCGAGCCGTTGACTATTTTGTCTTTTAGCATTTTTAGGGCTTCCACTCCTCCTATATAAAGCCTTGTACCTGCAGCCACAAAAAGAGTCAGCTTTTTAGATATTCTCTAAACCTAGTATTTACCTTTTTGGGATTTATTCTTTTTGTTTTTTTATTTCCTAGATCTTGTACTTGAAAAGACTAAATTCTTCAAATATTGTTAGTTTAATAACTTTCTTAATATTGAGAATTCAAGTTTCATTTCTTTTCAATATTGTAGATCTTTGTTTCATCTTTCTAATGATGCAAGTTTCAATCTTTCTGGGTTTATGATTTTGATGTTCATCATGTGTTCTTGTGAGTAGTAGTTTAGGATCTTGAGGATGGGTTAGGCTGGGCTGTGAATGAGGTTTGTTTGGCTTGATCAAGCTTGATTGTTGTAGATCTCTTCTAGGGTAGATGTTCTTAATGCTGATCCTATATCTGAGAGGGTAGGATCTGATTTCAAGCATCTTAGCATCACACCAATGTTTAAGAGGCATAGATAAGGCTAGATCTAGAGCTTACCATCTTGCTTGCTAAGAGATTAGAGGTTTTGTTTGGTATGAGACATATTTCTTACTGCCTGCTTGTGTAGATTCTTTACTATGTGAGAGCAAGTCTAGAAATGCATAGGTTTGATTGTTTCTCAATCATTAGTCCAGCCCATGAATCCCTCCTCAAGTCCTTCCTTGTTTATTGATTTTACAGTCTTAATCCTGTTGCTTGATTGTAGTTTGATTCGTCTTTGCATTACTCTGTTTTTATTGCATTGCTCTGTTTCTGCGTTTAGTCTAGCTCGACCACTCACTCGACCTACACTCGGTCGAGTGCTTGCTCGAGTTCATCCCCAGAACTCTTGTTTATGCTTTGTGATTGTCTTGTTTCATTCTATTTGCATTTCTGTTGCATTTACTTAGCATCTTGTTCATTACTTGTCTTGCATTAGTTCATTAGCATAGTTTCTACTTCTGTTGGTTGCATCATTACTGTCTTAATCATCCTGTTTCATTTGCATTTAGTTCTTAGTCCTTATAGTTTACTTTCTGCACTTTACATTTTCATCATAGGATTGTTAGTGACAAACATCCTTTACATCTGGCTTAAATTAGATCTTTATGCATATCTTGAACTTTCACAAACACTCAGATTGGATTGACACCTCTTATACTGCAACTGCATAAGGGGAATTGAAACACCTTACCATCCATCCATTCTTTGCATACATTCATCATCATTCATCCATTTCACCACCAAAATACTTGTTTCAGAAGGGTTAGTTAAGGGTAGGGAAACTGATTCTAGAGGAATCAGCTACTTGGATCAACAAGAGTGGTAAAAAGAAGAAAGATGATCCAAAAATGTATATGGTATCCATGAGTTTAAAGCAATGCACACATTGATAATTGAAAGTCAATATTAGGTTCTTATAGTAGGAAATGGTGTCAAATCACAACATGCTTCAATATAGACCAAATACAATGCAGAAATTCAAGGCTTGGTTCAATCTTATGCTTCTAACCACTCAACTAGCATCAAAGTACTATTAACTTGGGCATTGATCCTAGTCTAGTGAATGAGCAAGCTAACAAGGAAATACTCATCATAGATCCCTAATGCAAATATTATACAATCCTACATGAAACATGCTAAACAAGATTCTAATATGCAATGCAAACTACATGAACACTCTTTTTTTTTTTTTATAAAGATTTTTTCAAAAATTTTCAAATGTTTATGGTTTTTCTATGCCTTAGATGCTTATGCAAATACTAATATGAGGATGCTAAAAATTTGAAATAAGATCACAAAACACAATGTCAAATGCTATCTCAAACCCTCCCCCAAACTTAAATCACACAGTCCCCTGTGTAAAAGAAATTTGAATGAGGATTCAAGACTAAAAACAAAACACAAATATGAAATGCAATGATATTTACAAGTGAAGGTGATATTGGTACCTTAAGGATTGGAGAAGAAGTTGTCCACATCCTCTTGCATGCTGTCAAAGGTGTAGTTGGGGTCTTGTTGGTGACTTGGAGATGGAGATTGGGGCAGCTCGACGATGGCGATCGACCGTGACTCGGTCGAGTGCGTGTCCGAGTGAGGGGGTCGAGCTGGACTGCGGATGCCAAAATTTTGTCCTTGCTGCTGGGAGAACTGCTGGTAGAACTTCTGGTAGACTGCTGGATCCATGAAGTATTGTGGTGGGATGGGAGGGTAACCTGGATAAGTAGCTGGAGGTGAGAAGCCATATGGTGATCTGGCTGGAACTCGGTCGAGTGGGTCGGCGGTGCTCAGTCGTGTGGGTGGTCGAGTGACCCGGTCGAGTGCCTCGAAAGCTGCTGTTCTCGGGTACTTGAGCTCTCTTCCTCTGATTTGGCTCATACATTGAAGCCCTAGCTGGTTCCACAGGGTTCGCAACTCTTGAAAGTGCTCTAGTTGAGCTACTTCTCCTCAAAGGGCTTGATGGTGTAGGTGAAGAATTCCCACTCTTCAACTCAGCAATCTCCTTCTTTAAGCCCTTGATAGACTTAGCCATGTTGGTCACCTTCTTCTTCAGTTTATCAAACCTCTTCCCTTGCCACTTGTTCCACTTTTGCAAAAGTGTCAACCTCTTGCTATTCTCCCTCACTCCTCTACTATCCCTTGGGTTGGGCTCATAATCCTCAGAGTAAAATTGCTCCTCCCCATCAGCCACTTGTGC
Source organism: Camelina laxa (assembly GCA_024034495.1). NCBI lineage: Eukaryota > Viridiplantae > Streptophyta > Magnoliopsida > Brassicales > Brassicaceae > Camelina > Camelina laxa. The sequence continues at coordinate 14,687,719 of CM043885.1, read as the reverse complement.
ATTCCCAGCTTCCTCAACTCTAGGTTGAACTACTCCATCAAACAAGTGCTCCTCAGTTGGCCAAAAGTCAATGTTGGCCCCTTCTTGAATGGTGGTGAGCTCTTGGTTAGGCAAGATCAATTGCTTTTTCCCAAGTGTTGGTAGCTCAAAGCTGAAGATGTGATTTCCTTGATGCATCTCCTTAGCTAGGATGAGAGTAGAGGTGAGGTAGCTTGAGTCAATCCATCTTGGTGAGACCCTCTCTCCTCTAAGTGGAACTTTAGCAGCTTGAAGGATGGAGTGATGATGCCTCCAATGGTAAGTGCTCCTCTTGAGCCTTTGTTCTCCAACTTGCCTACCCAACTTCTCAAGTAAACCATGTGGTCAATGAGCACCATTGCAAGATCAGTCTCTACAGTGCTCCCAAGGATGATGGTTCCATCTCTTGCTTTGAGGATGATCCCATTGAGAGCCATGTCAATCATCTTAAGCTTTCCCTCATTGATATTCCCAGTTTCCTTCCTTACAAAGAAAGTATTTGCAAGAGCTTTGTGGAAGTACCTTAGGACTGGGCTCCTTATCCTTGAGCTCTTGGAATTGGAGGATGAGTAGAGTTTGTTGTCCCTAATGGTTTCCCAAACTGAATAGAGCTCCTCTCTTGGTATCATCAAGCTCCTATGGCTCCCAACTTCAAAACCAAACACATTGGCTATCTTTTTCATTGAAAGCTCATGCGTCTTCCCCTTGATTGTGAAGGTGATGTGACCAGCTCCAACCTCAGGATCTTTCCTTGCATATGTATGCAGCTTGACAGTGGCTAGAAACTCACAACTTTCCTCCTTGTAGCCCTCCATGCAAATCCCCATGAACTTGGTTAAGTTACTTTTCTCAAAAAGAAACTCCACATCTTCATCAATGGCAAGCTTCTCCATGGTTTCCTTGTGAGGATATCTAGTTCCCAAGAACTCCATTCCCATAAAAGCATCATAAAGCTGCCTCTTTGATAACCCACAAGATTTTGCTTCCCCATCATCCATTAACTCTTCTTCTTCACTTTCTTCCTCACTCTCATTTTAACTCTCCTCTTGCTCAACCTCAACTGTTGGCCTCTTCCATTTGGCCTTGTGTCTCCTCATGAACTCATTGAGAGTTGGCTCCCTTTCCTCCTCACTTTCAGTCCTCTCAGGATCTTCCTCAACTGACTCTCTCCTTGGACACGGCACCTGGCTCGACCGGCTGCTCGAGCTTCCACCCGGTCGAGTGCATGATCGAGTGGGCGTCGAGTTGATTTTCCAGCTTCTCTTCTTGATTCAATGCCATCATCACGACGTTCCATGGAGCTTGCAGCGTTTTGTTGAGACTTCCTGGTGATCCTTGACGACATTTTCAAAAAGAACTGAAAGGAATAGACTCAAAGCTCAAAGTTAATAGGTTAGTGACCCAAAAACTTGAAAGAACAAAGCTTGAGCACAAGATGAACTTGGGAGAGATTTTAAAACTTGAATTTAGTTGTTTTAAGCAAATGAGAGAGTGTGAGAGGTATAATCTCGTGCAAGCTCTATATAAAGAAGCTAAGGGGACAAGGAGACAAGGGTGGAGCGTCCATACCATTCAAATTCGAATTGAGAATCTTTGACCTGCTTTTTGCTGCCACTCGACCCCACACTCGACTGTACACGGTCGAGCTCCCTTGACCAAAGTTTGAAAATTCAAAATTTTCTTCTTGTTCTTCCCTCCACTCGATCGTTCTAGCGATTTGAAGATCAAATGGGCCTTAGTTCCTTTCCAACTCGGTCGAGGACCTCTCGTGGGCTGGTCGAGTGGGCTTGCGAGTCTCCTTCTCCAAGTCCAAATCTCTTCTTACCCAACTACATTCTCACTAAAAGGCCTGTCCAACACAAACATAAAAGAAAACACATCAAAACTACAAGGAAAATAAACTATATTTACAAAGGATACCTTAGGGACTTCCTCCCTAGTGAGCTTGTTTAGAGTCACTAAGCTTGACTTTGGTTTCCTTCTTCAACTTTGTCTAGATACCAAGGAGGTGATGAAATCCTCCCTGGAACCTCTTGGTCACTGTGAAGTTGATCCTTGATAACCTCACCCTTAACACACAAACCATACTTCTTCTTGATTTTGAGCCTTGGTCTTGCTTTCCTCCAAGACCTCTTGTTCAGCTTAACTTTGAGATCCTCAACCATACTAGTCAACTCTTGAACTGACCTCTTAAGCTTTTCCACAGACTCTTCGTGAAGAGAGTGCTCAGCCTTTGGAGTTGCCTTATCACTTAAGCCTTCTTGACCACCTTTATCCTTGATAGTAAAAGGCTGATCATCAATTGTAGGGAGGTTGGTTGGGTTAAAGATGTTGAACCTCATAACTATATCCTCAGCAATGTTCAAGGTCACAAGACCTTCCTTGACATCAATGATTGCTCCAACAGTGGCTAAGAATGGCCTCCCAAGAATGATTGGATCTTCAGGTTCCTTATCCATCTCCAGAACCACAAAATCTGTATGAACCCTTGCCTTACCTATCTTGACAGGGACATTCTCCAACTTACCAACTACCTCTCTGTTTGACCCATCAGCTAGGCATACATGGAGGTTTGTGAGTTTGAAATCTGTCCTTCCAAGCTTTTGTGCAATGGAGTAGAGCATGACACTAATTGAAGCCCCTAGGTCACATAGGCATTGGTTGTAGTGGAGGTAACTGAATGTGCATGGTAAATAGAAGGGACCTGGATCCTTAAGCTTGATTGGGATGATAACTCCTCCAAGGTCTTCAAGATCCTTCTCATCTTGAGCTTGAGCCTTTTGCTTTGACAAGTCAAGCAAAAAGTCCTTATAGAGAGGATATGGGTCAAACTGTTCCAAGGCAGGTCCTCTCTCCTCTTCTTGGTAAGCAATGATGACCTCTTGTATAGCCAACACTTCCTCTTGTTTCTCAACCACAGCTTCTTCCTTCAGAACCCTCTCATCCTCTTGTTGCTTAGCCAACATTTCTTTTTTCTCAATGATCTCCCTTAGTTCCTTAATCCTCTGTGCTTTGAAACGCTCTGGGATTGCTAGTGGAGGCTTGTAAGCAGGAGGAATGTACTTAGCAGGTTTGACAGCTTCGGAGTCTCCAGCTCGATCGACCACTCGAGCATGCACACGGTCGAGTGGCTGTTCGAGTACCTGGTCGAGTGCAATGTCGAACTCCAGTTGCTTTGCAAAAACGTCACTTGGGGCTTCAGTAACTGATAAATTCCCCCAAACTTGGACTTCTTCCTCATGAACTTGAATAGCCTTGGCTGTGAACTCTCTTGGATTTTGAACAGCTTTTCCAGGGAGTTGGTTGGGTTTAGGAGCTGAAGTAGAGGCAATGTTACTCTCCATATACATCACTCTTGAGTTAAGACCTTCAAACTTCAAGTTTAGATCATTGTACTGTGATGTGAGTCTTTGATTCAACTCAGCAAACTGTTTGGCTTCCTCAATATTTCCTTGTGTTTGCCCAATCAACAACTGTTGCATCATTGCCCTTAAGTCTTGTTCTTGGCCTTGGTTAGTCTGAAACCCTGGTGGGGGACACAACTGAGGCTGGAACACTTGATGTTGTTGTTTGGGGATGTAGGTTTGTTGCTGTTGAGGCTGTTGAGGTGGGTAAACTTGGTCTTGTGGATTAGCTACATTGGTACTCCTATAAGATAGATTGTTGTTCTTGAAACCTCCTTGGTTGTAGCCCTTAAATCCTCCCTGGTTTTGCATGTAACACAACTCAGCAAATTCATTCTCCCCTTCTTGAACTGGAACCTCTTCCTCACCAATGAAGTGAATAGATTTTTGTTGGCTAAGGAGGATCCTGTCAAGCTTCTCATTGACCATCTTCAAGCCTCAGATTTACTAAGACATCCACATCTTCATTCTTCAACCTTACGTTCTAGATGTCAAGCTCAGGCTTTATAACCTGAGACGCAAAACATTACTGCCTCAGTTGCCAAATTCTAAGGGGATTATGAAGAAAGCTCATTTTTCTGAACCCGCTGTCACTTGTCCGGCCTTTGGGGAGAGACGACATAGTTCTCTTTGGAATGATAGAGCTTTGAATCCAGAAGCTGAAGAAGACACTGCATCTTCTATCAAATGTATAAGTCGCAGGGTTTTAAATTTATCAATTGAGAGCAGTAGTAATGGAACAGTGATATGTTCGAAAGTTGCTTCAAGTGCATCTAATGTCTCGAAGTATCCTCTTGCAAAAACTTCAGCGGCATCCAGAAGAACCTTGGAAACAGGAAGGAGATTCGAACACTTGGTAATACTCACTCCTTTTTGTTATCTTAGAATCAGTTGCCAAAAATACACTACAGACTTTCATTGGAATAAAATTATCTTTATCAACTTCACAGATACTATCACATGGCTGCCAATACCATTACCAGACAAGCCTGTATTGTTTTTGTTTCTCTACATGTCTCAGATTTCTAAATACCACAAAGCCTTGTCTTGTAGAATTATTAGCTTAGTCACTGATGACCATGATTGCCTTTTGCTTGGTGTTCAACAACCAGTTTCAGGCGGTACCACCATCAAGGTAGTTTCTTCGTCTACCATTCACGAATAGGCCTACAACCCAAGAAGCTGCAGCTTACAATCCAACAGTTGGGATCTTGCAGAAAGTGAAGTCTCCAGAATACTCCATTAATGAGCCACAAGTTGATAAGATTGGTATTTTTCCGTTAGCTCATATGAACAGGACATCTTCTTTACTCCCATGCAAAGGAAAACATCGTCCAAAAGCTCATCTGTCTCAGACCGCTCTATAACAAAAGAAAAATGCACAGTTGAAACGTGTAAATCAGGATCTGATAATAACACAAGGTGGCAGGGTATCCAACACAGCATGTTAGAATACATAAGCGACGGGTCATCATCATCTGATCAGAATGCAAATGCGGGTGCATCAAGCCAGACAACATCATCTAACACGAGAAGATGTCGATTTGACCCATCGTCGTATCGTCAACGGGCTGATGCTTTGGAGGGGTTGCTCGAGTTTAGTGCCAGATTGTTACAAGAAGGGAGATATGATGAACTCAACTTCTTGCTTAAGCCTTTTGGCCCAGGTAAGGTGTCTCCTAGAGAAACCGCTATATGGATCGCAAAGAGCTTGAAGGAGAATCAAGACCAGACAAAAACGGCAGATCTAAAATGTTTATAGAGAGATACCACCTGTGAGTTTCCCCTGACAGGCTTCAGTTTGTCTTAGTGTTCGGTTTAGCTAGTTATGCTTATGTAGAGTTCGTTTAGGTATGATGGCTGACACTTCCAAAAGATGAGTAACATTACTAATAGGTTGCATTCTGAACTCTTTGCTTGAGCCGAACTGGTAGCTTTGCATAGAACTAACACTTTTTATGTCTTCTGTTAATTCAGGCTTCAAAAATTTTCCAAACTCTATATTTTTTTTGCCTGTTATTGGTAATCAATCCATTGTTGGTGCGAAATCACTATTTCTTTGTTGATTGTTTTTTTTGGTTTGAAGTATTTTCATATTTTTTAAATTTTTTTTGCGTTTTTAGTTTGTTATTAAAAAAGGTAACAAGTATTTTACCGAAAAAACTTCCCAAGTTATAGTTATAGGCATCGATGACCCAATTAAGATTTTGATTACGAGGAGATAAATTTCTCTGTTATGGACGTTTGTATTCTTGATGAGTCTAGCTAAGTAGTGAAGATCACGAAAAAAATCTAAATAAAACTATTGAGAAAAAAAAATCTTAATTGACATGTATGTTTGTTTTACTTTAGTAATGCTACAGTGGGGGAAATGGAAATGGAAATGGAAAGGGGTGAGGGACATTTTGGGGATAAGTAAAGAAATAAGATGGATTGAAAGAGGGCCACGTGGTTGTCGCAATACTCTTCAAAAATCTTATCCGGGGGCCGCAGCATATGCCTTTCTCCCTCTCCAATGGGATCCATCTTTCGACATTTTCATCATCTCTAACAATGAACAAACCCAAAAAATTATAAGTAAACAGGAACCAATGGCGAGTGCTACCTTCTCCTTCTGCCCTCTCGCCCAATCTCATTCCCATATCCATTCTTCTCTCATCAAACCGACGCCGTTTCTCAGATATGGCAAGAAACTACACCACCACATCTTCATCACCATTGCTTATCCAACTCACCATCATCCTCGTTACTTAGCCGTTTCCAGAGACGATGCCGCGACGCCTCTTCCTTCTTCCGACCAAACCCAAGAAACAGAGACCAAAGAAGTCGAAGACACTGTAGAGAAACGAAGGATGGAGGAGAAGTTTGCTGTTCTAAACACTGGCATCTACGAGTGTAGATCATGTGGGTACAAGTACGATGAATCAGCGGGTGACCCTTCGTACCCGATCCCACCGGCTTTTCAGTTTGATAAGTTGCCTGAAGATTGGAGATGTCCAACGTGTGGAGCTGCTCAGAGTTTCTTTGAGAGCAAAATGGTTGAGATTGCTGGTTTTGCTCAGAATCAGCAATATGGACTTGGTGGTAATGCTCTTACTGGTGGTCAGAAGACTGGTTTAATCTTTGGCTCTCTTCTACTCTTCTTTATGCTTTTTTTGAGCGGCTATTTCATCCAATGATTATATATATTTCTCAACTTTCCTGTTATTACAGCATGTCACCAATTTTATTCTGTTTCAATACACCATTATTCTCATCAATATGACACTACCATCCTTTCTACTAGAGAGCCTGGTCCTTAATCTAACAATGGTAGTCCAGGACTCGGCTCTATAAACTCGGATTTATGTTGGTTAGTTGGGTTGTCTATCATGTAAAGATGATGTAGAACACGAATCAATAAGCAAACTGAAATAGATTAAGGAAACCAATAGACAAATGCTGTAGAAGGAACAACGACAGTTGAATAACCAATTGCCAAAAGCTGTCTAAAGACTCTAAACAAGTTTAACGTAATAAATATATATAACAAAAGAAATGTCAAAAGGTACATTGTACATTTGCCTTTAGCTTATAGCCAGAAATTTAAGATATAATTCATGGCCGAAGACGAAGCGGGGACGTTGTTACCATACAAAAGGCCATTGCAGCAAAAGAAAGGGACTCACCTGTACAAAAACCTCCCTAGCGCCTCAACTAACATCTCATATGTTTGCGCCTCGATGACTTGGTTGTGTCTTGGCCTGATAAATTACTTTCTTTACCGGCTTTCCATTTGTTTCACCATACCCAACTCCTTCCCTGTAGTATCCACCGACGAAATTACCACCTGGCTGTGTACCGATCCATTGGGTGTGTGGTGAGGGTAACGGGTTCAAATTTGCATTAGCTGCTTCTGTATAACTTGAATACAATTGTTTGCTTCTGCTTCCGTTATCTTCTATCGATAAACCAGACATTCCAGCTCTAAGTCCACCACGGTTTTGCTGCTCTACTACTACCTTGGAGTTGTAGTTCCGGTTATAGTCTTGTGATCCTTTTGATGGACCAGGATATCTTGGACCGTTGCTAAACGTTCCCTGTGAGCTATTGTTATATTTTCCATAGTAGTAATAGCTCGAGTCATCGTCATAAGCTCTCCTGTGAGAAGAGGGACCCGGTGCTCTTGGTCTATTGACTCCACCATAATAATGATTACCTGGTACATTTCGGTAGTATCCATTTGGGTCAATTAATCCTGAAGCCGAACCAGTTGAGGATTTCATGTTAAGGGTGTTTTTGATCAGACGATGAGCTGCTTCTCCCAGCGAAGGTCCGGCTATAGCTCCAGCCACCTGGGGCCTGCACAATATATAATATCATATGGTAACCTACTTCACACTATGATCTTCAAAATATCACTCTGTAGTATAATCTCCTTACCTATCTCGGGATTGTCGGCGTCGGTTGCTATTGTCTTCATGCCATAAAGGGGGAAATGGCTTTATATCTGCTGACGTCAAGATCTGCAAATTGACTGGCAAGATAAATAGACTGGCAAGAAGACATTAACATTTGAGATGCAAGCAAATAGATTCTCCTAAACGCTAATAAGAAAACCTAAGTTTCTATTTCTTCTAATGTAGACAGGAACTGTTCATGACGATCTCCTTTGTGGAACCATACCTTGTCCGGAATGATCGCTCCTCTTGGTGGTTCTGAGATATGAGAGTGTTTGGCAGGACACAGGTACGTAACGTTTCTGGAAAATTTAGAGGAAAATCTAAGTGAGTAAAGCAAGACTTCATCTATTTCATACAACACTAAATTGTGAAGCACAAGAAACGCACAAGGCTCGGTTCTGCTCAAGCCATGGCAAACCATTGACAGGGGAATCCACTCTAGTTTGGAAACCATTCCGTTCACTAATCCAGAGAAAACCGTTCATTCCTTGGCTGCAACAAATACAAAAGAATTGAGGATTAAGAAGCTTGATAACCAGATAATACACATCTTGTTAATTATCAGTTTAGCCAATCAAAGCTAACCTAGAATTCGGGTCAATCATCCATGGAAGACGTTCATGTGGAGGCATGTGCTGGTAAAAATGGTAGTACTGCAGAATCCGTTGGCCCAGTGGATGAGCGGGGTGTACGTATAACAAGTCAAGCATCACACTGTTGCGTTGCCGTTCTGCCACCTGCCAGATGGATCCATACTGTAATTAGTCATTCTAGTAAACACAGACACTGCCATCAAAGCTGATGGCTACAGCAATCTAAGCTGTAAACCTACTTTATAACTAACAAAAAACCAGTCTGAAGGTTCAAGAATCATCTTTCAGAAAGAGTTATAATTTCATTCTAGAGAATGAAGTTTTGACAAACAATATGCAAATATGTTTTGAGTAAAGCTTCAGTACAAACCGTTAGCGTTTCTTCAAGCTTCCTTGTAGCAGTTAACAATAATTTCTCCTCAATGAAAGGAAGTTTTGCAATACCCTGGATCACAACAAGTTCAAAACACACAACATCAATAGCTGAAGAACAGAATAAACAGTCTCATTATGATAACACTATCACTTTATCCACCGAACACAGAAAAACGTGAACCTGCCAGGCGAAGCGCTTTCCATTCATGTCAATCTCAAAATCTATTAATAAAATGAGAGCTTATGAGTGTCCACTATCCATCATAAATATATAGAAAAACAACAATACATAAAAATTCAGCATCAACAATTACCAGCAGGGTAAAATTTCAGGATCGGGGATGAGGGATCACTCATCAACTTCCGGTATTCTCCAGGCAGAGCATTTGAACTGCGGCAACCAAGAAACACAATTTACATCACCACAGGTGCCCAAATAATTATATTAAAGGTTCCACAAAAGGAAAGAACCTTGCAGCCGGCAATGTTCCCATTAACTGGTCAAAAGGTTTAAAGGGCTCTCCAATGAAAAATGTGATCTCCAAATCAGATAGATTCTTAAGATCTGAAGCAAATGGGGCATAATGGTATGGGTAAAACCTAAAATAATTAGAAGAAAGGGTTAGCAATCAAAGACTTGCATTTCAAATTTGCAACTTAATATATCTCAGCAAGTGACCCCTATATCAAGGTCTTTCTCGAGAAGAGACCCATCAGTCTATTATAAAATAAGATATTTTCGTAATTGTTCGAATGCATGGCTCTCATAGGAATAACATGACATCCTTATTTGTAAACGTCAGACTGACCATTGCCAAGAGCATACACCTTGGTAGTAGTACCGGCAAACCCAGCACAAACCTTCAACATATTTTAGTACCTACAAGAAAAACAGGTTATCAAACTTAATTATAAGTTTATGTTCATCCAGACTGTCTCAGGAGTCATTTCAAGAAAGTAGTTCACTTCACGTTATAAGCCTCCCAAAAAGTTAGAAAGAACTGTGCAGATATCAAGTGTTATCTGCACAGTAGAAAACTTTCAACATGAGGGAGTTAATTGACGTAAAACTCACCATGTCTTGTTTAATTTGCTCAGTTTCCTCTGGATTGGTCTTACTAAATTTTTCTGCATAATACCTCTCCTTGTAGCCTGGTTCTCCAAGCTTAATCTAGCCAAAATAAAAGAGAAATTATAGTTGTAGCTCCTATACAATTTTCCGTGTCAATATACATCTCACAGGTGAAAAAACATATGCTATTTTACCTTATCGTCTATCGGTTCAGGTGGTACCTCAGATGGATCTCTTCTTGATCGTTGTTTCATTTCTTCATTGTTCTCCATTGACTGATACCAACATCAGCACACCATTAGCCATAACTTATGCAGACTGAACATAGCGGACGAATATGATACAAATAACAAACTCATTGATTACAAGTGGAACTAGTTATTGACTTATAAGGGGTATCATTCACTCAAAAGCGAGATTTAAGGTAGTGCCTATAAGGGTATGAGCACCGTCCTTCCCTAAAGCCTCCAAAGTTTTTATATTTGTGTAAGGGGAATTAAAGTATAGGTCACAAATACCTGTTTTATCCGTGTTCTTTTTTGAAATATTTTATCTTCATTAACAGCAACAGCTTGAATGAAATGCTCTACCCTATCTAGTAAAACCTATTCAGTGCAGAAAAAAAAAAAAAAAAAATTGTCAATGGGTTAATGTTTATAAAAAACTAACTCCATGGATATAATGCAGTTCAGGATTTCATTGATAATCATATAGCCAGGAAAAATTAAAAAGGCAACGCAATTTAATGGAAAACTTTACACAGCTCATACAAAAAAGCAATGAGAAGTGAGAATGAAATGTGAAAGAAAAAAACAACGAATAACTTACCTCACCAGAATCTGTTAAATAGCCTCCCATAACTGAAAACTCCTTTCTGTAAACATGCATCAGCAAGTTTATAGCTCCCTGAAGTAACAAAGAAACGTAGTATAAAGATTTAAAACAATTTAGTAACAGACTCTTTTTTTTTTTTCTTATCATTTCCCCAATGGTATTATAGAGAATGAAACAGGATATTGATTCTCCGCAGGGCTTTTACTATATTTTACAATCTACACTATCATCATATTATGTATAACGGTAATTAAGCAATGAAAAGATTTCATCATGTACATACCTCTCGAATTTCCAATGTAGGCATATGAGGAAGGAAATCATTGCCAACAAAAAAGCAAAGGAATACAAAGTCGTCTATAATTCTCTCAAAATTGATCACAAAAGGAGGATCTGGAATGGCCAATTCATATTGCAGGTATTCTCGCAACACCCAAATGTTCAGGAACTATAAAAATTATTACATAAGTAAGATATGAGAAAGCTCCAAAGTAAAAAAGAATGGCATGTTGTTCAACTGCAGCAACATCTCTTGGAGATGATAAAGAAATACTTAAACCTGATATTTTTTCTTGTGGATTGGAATATCAGATGCTGCATTTGTGCTACCTGATTTTCCAGGGCAATCAGCCGCAACGTGACCAGTTTGTCCACACACGAAGCATTTCTCTTGTTGCCCAGGGTAAGTGATAACCTGGAATGAGTAAGATGACTCATCATTTGACAGACTGTATATTAAAGAAAATATAGAGCATACGGGTGGAAAACAAGCTACCTCTCTTAAGATTGAAAAGTGAACTTCATGTGTGGCTAGAGAGAGCATTATCAAATCTGCATCCTGCATAATAATATACAGATCTTAGCAAGAAGCAATGTGCAATTTGTTGGAAGAAGCACCAACGCCTTACCAAGCAAATAGGAAGTAAAACAACTACATTGTGGGTTGACACTAACCAGACCGTATAGACAATGCCGTGTGTTTGGATCAAAACCAGGAAGATTACGTTGGAAACGAATATATGACATTATCTTGTGTTCTCCTTCGCCCGGAACATTTGAATCAGAAAGTATTACCTTCAAGTAATAATCCACATATTCTCAGGAAGACAAATTACCTTGAAAACCATATGCAAGGGGCAACACTAACTAAACAGAAACTGGAAGAATGAAACATGTCTTGCACAGTTTGGAAATATCGGCTAAGTTAGATGAATGGTATCACACCTTAACATATCTCCAGCCAGGGTTATGGTTTAACCTAGATTGGATGTAATACTGAAGAGCTACTGAAAGTATAGCCATGAAAGGGGTCCCAGGAGTAATGACATTTGAATCTGCGGTTTCTGCTTTTTCATTAGCAGACAAGATTTCGCCCTCAGTCTCAAATTCTTTTCTCAACCTTTCTTCCTCAGCTTCCTATGAAAGCAGATATAGTGTAAGCAACAGTGACACCCATGCAAAGCCAAAGTAAATGTAAAATAGAAATACAAAGAGAATATACAGCCTCTGCTGCATCCTTTGCAGCCCTGAAACGTCGAGAACGCTGCTGATTCATCTTTGCTCTGGGTGCAACTCCATCTGCAACATCATACATAATCAGATCCAATCTCATAAAGCAAAACAGACAGGGGAGAAAAAGAAAGCACAAGATCACCTATAGCCAAATAAAGAATCTTCCTCGGACGTATTAAAGTAAAAAGATGGTCAATGTACTCAAACATCGATTTAAATACATCATCGTACGTGGCTGGTGCAGGCTGCATCGTAATCAAAATAGGATTAGCCAGTAAAATCTTCAGGGACATCAAGTATCACCATAAGACATGTTGCTACGCAAACTCACTCCCCTGGATAATAATAATATCTCCTCAACTCTAATGATAAATTAATAACATCTCTGTCTCTTTTTTCTCTAGTAAAAACCTTTTTTAAGAAAACTGACTCTAGACTCGCATACGTGATACATGAACAAAATACACACAGCCATTTGCATCCAGTTTCCCAAATTAAACATCGAAGTTAGTTTTGGAAATGAACTTTCTGTAAGCAAATACTCTTAAAGCAACAACTAGTACACTCCTCCGTTCCCCAATAAATTGGCTAAACTATTAACACAGACAGTAATCATCTTCTCACCAAATACAAAATAGTGATTTCATTTCGCATTCAACAAACAAACAAATCCATGTGTACTAGTGACTGCCTAAATACGACTATCTCAAACTCCAATCCCCTAAATCTAGTATCACCAATGTTGGCCATTGCTTCCATTGACTTTTTTGGTAAGCAAAATCTACGAAGAGCAGCAACTAGTATCTTTATCCCTCTCCCATGACTGGTACTAAATTATGAACAAAAACAAAAAATAATCTTCTCCACCAATCTGCTAAACTCAATGATTTAATTTTCTGAATACAAACAAACAAATCCATATATTACATACAATCAGCTTGTACTACCTAATACAATCAGCTCAAACCCTGGACCAAAGCTATATATATTACATACCTTTCCTTCAGGGTGGAAACAAGGATGAATGATACCATTCATGTCGAGATACAAATTATCAAATTCGACGCCGTTAGGGTTAGGTCTGGTGATATCAACAGGAATTAGGTCACCACCGCGACCACCTCCATCGGTAGGTTCTTCATCAACGACGTCGCTAATTGACTTGGGGTATCGGTCGGCGAGCCATCTGTAAAACGCCGGGACTCCCATGGCGGCGACTTAGAGAGATCCGAGTTATGCTTTAGTTCGCGATTTCAGGCTGAACTTTTTAGTTTTGAACAAGAAAGATACTAATTTCAACTTATTTACTCCCTTAGCTGTCACCACCAATGTTAGAAAATGAGTTTTTTAAGACATGAGAAAAGAAAAAGCTTTTAACCCCAACTAATGTTGCGGCGTCGAGATGTTTAGTTTTTAACCTTTGAGTTCCCGACCTCTCGAGATTAATGAAGACTGGGTCCCTTATTTATTATTATTATTGTGTTGGAGATAGACCGAGACTTCAATGGGCCGGATTTTACTTTACCCGCATCCTCTAACGGGTTTATTTGTGGTCTAAAGACTTGATTCTAATATGTTTAGGTAATTTTGGACATTTTTTTGGGATAAATTTTGGGTAATTCTCACGAATAGTATAATTTTAAATTTTTCTACTAATCTTAGCACATAATTTCATATTTTCTAAAATTATCCTATACTAGCACCATTTTAATTTTTTATGACACAATTAGCACACACGCTCAAAACTTCCAAAACTAGCACTTTCAATATATTAATAATATTTCTCTAAAATTAAATATTAAATTTATGATAGAAAGAGAACAAATTTTAATCACAAGAATCTTACAATTTTGATTTATCTGAAGCTATCAATATCAGATCTTTAATTCCAATCTCTCTTCTTCTTCTTCTTCACCAATCATATTTGGGATTAATGACGAATATGTCGGAGATTCAGTCAAAGATGTTTAGGCTCTTGTTTGGAGCTCGGGTTTTCACAACGATAATGAATTTGATAATTAATCTCATCCTCTCTCGGTCTCCTTTGTAATCAAATGGTGTGTGGTGAGCATTCTGAATCGATAGATCGTGACGATGATGAAGACGGAGATAACGATTTTGAGCCACCGTTGATCAGATCCAGTGATGGATGGGGAGTTTATCAGATCTGGATTTGAATCAATGAAGGTGGATCCTGCAAAGTAGATAGTGAGGCTTCATAAGGAGATGGAGACTAGAAGGATTCATTTGACTAAGACTTCTGAAGCTCAACTTCTTCAGTTTTTCAACTTCTCCTTTGATTCTTCTTTCTAACATAAGATGATGCTATGATTGTTGTTCTTCTTCTCTCTTTAGTTCTGTGAACGTTTTTGAGAATTGGTTTGCTCAACACAAAGAGAAAATGCTTTATATCTTGTTAATAGGGTATATTCATCATCATTTGAGAATTGGTGTTTTATAAAGGATTGTTGAGTGGAGGAAGATGAGGAAGAGATCTATGAAGAGTAAGAAAAGTTGGTTGGCGTCATTGATTTCAATGTCGTTGGCTTCTTCAGCTTGTAGTTTGCAGGTTTGGTGTTATAGCACATTTACAAGTTTTTAACTTGAATGTATTATGATCTTCCTACTCATTGTGATGTCGGATCTCAGCTTAAGGGGTCAATCATATTAGCAACTTGTAGAACTTATAGCTAATGCTTATATTCGTCAATAGTTGCTACAATTTTTTAGAGAGATACAAACTGCATATACAAAGTTGACCATCAGACATTTAGGGAGACTTTCATAAAATTCAAAGATATCATCCTAAATAATGTGAAATATTTCCTAAATTTAAAGAAATGAGTTTTGACCCCTTTTTAATTTTTATTTTGCTGATATATTACAAACTACTCCATTTAGTGAGGGATATTGATTTTTTTTTGTGCACATCATGATATTATATATATATATATATGTATATATATACATATGAATAATGCTTTGGTTTTGTGTCTTTCTAAATTTTTATGAAGGTCATCATGAATTTTAATGAAACCTTCCTAAATTTCAAAGAATCACCTATCCGGGAAATATCCATAGGCCATGTTCTTTTCATGGGCGCTGCTTTGGCGATCAGCAACACAAAAACACACGTAACTTGATATGCAAGCTTGTGGAGACTAACAACGACAACTTCAAAAAGTAGTCGCAGCGACTCTTTTTTATATGTTTTACGGTCGGTCCATTTTTTAGCGACACCGGTAACACCGGCAACACTGGAGAAAGTAGTCGCTGCAACACCTTTTTTAATCTCCACCGTTTCTTTTGCTTGTTTTGACGTGTAATTTTGAGTCGCTTGAATGTGTCGCAGTGTCGCAGCGACTACGAAACAAACAGGGTCTATATACATTTATTTTTATATTATATTTGAATGAAAAACTTGTCTTACTGGTTACATGCTAGTACAATACTCAGAGATCCCTCTTCGAGTCCTTATGGGCATGAATGCTTTGTTTTCCTTTTATTTTATTATGATGAAGGCCTTCCTGAAATATGAGATGTCCTTCCTAAATGATGGATGCTGAGTTTTCAACATTTCATAGTAACGATGGATGCTCGGTGTTGATTTTTCAAGTTACAAGAATAGGGGAAGGGACTTTAGGAGCTATTAACAAAAGTTTGAATGGAACAAGGAAGCATCTATAAATAATGATGTTATGAAAATATATTTGAATTCATTAAACAAGGAAATGTTCAACATAAAATCTCAGCATTACTAAAAATAATTGTAAAACACAAAAAAAAAAATAATAATTCATTAGTACATGGTAATGGTTTCATTTTTGTGCTATTCTAGTGTTTAGAAATATCCAGATTTTTTATGAAAGTCATCCTCAAATCTAAACTTGTTATGAAGCTCATCATGAATTTAAAGAATCCTTCATGAATTCTTTGTAATCGTTCCTGAATTTCACCAGTATCACTATCAACTCACATCATACATTTTCTTGATGCAATTGTTGCTGCTGATAATCTATCTTTAACTTACAGGTTTCAGTTTCGTTAACAATCATCACATCATAAGATGAAACTGAAAGGCAAGTAAGAGAAAATGTGCTTCCCAAAGCAAATGACATATATAATGTACAAGAAAAAAATCAAAATTAAAAATTAAACTGTTGAATTGATCAAGTGTAAAGCGTGGTTTAAGGTAAAAGATGTTATTTCCACGTAGCTGGGTAAAAGAGGATTCCTTACTATTTTATTAATAATGAGAGACACTAACACTAGTAAAGAACAACACAAAATTATTAATAACAAATAAGATTGAAAGTACCTCTTGAAACAAAGATTATGTCCTTCACAAGAGAATCAAAACCAAATAAATCCAGCTTAGATTCCTTCTTATGGCTTGGATCCCACCTTCTAGACTTGTCTCATCCTTTGCATTAGCGCCCACATCTCCTGGTGTAACTACTTTTACGTTCCTGTCAAAAACCTGTAAATGTGAGACACTCATGATGAAATAAGTACCAAAGGATGAAGCATTCAACAATAATTTCCTATGGTAGAGTTTGGAATATTCATGTGCCCATGATTCTTTAAACTAGAAGTTCACCTTGGAAGATCCTCTTACCAACAGTAAGGAAGAAACCAAAAATATAAATTATCTAGTAGACTTCTGCAACCCATCTACCACCAATGTGACCAGATTCAACCACAACTAGTGATTAAAGCAAACGTAGATGGAAAAAAAAAAACAAAACTGTAATGTGACTGATCAAGCTAATGTTACTTTCAACATCAAATTCTCATAGAATCTTACAGCAGAACTATCATTTCTATGGGGAACTATGAAATGAAAAATCTAAACAACCTTGGTAGCCTTAGAATCATAGAAATCAAACCAAATTAGATCCCATTCTACTGATAACTACACAAAACTATCATCATCCTTAAAACACTTGAAGAAGCATGATCTCAAAACCAGATGAAAACGAAGCTTTGGCTTTATCATCTTTCTGAACCAGATCTCTAAGATCTTCGACGAAATCTGAACCAGAGCTCGTCGTTCGCCTGTGATGTCGCCAACCCAAATTTTTCACTAATGATTTACCTCTGTTTCCTCGATTTCAAATTATGATTCACTTCCGCTTCAGATTCGATTGGGTTCGCCAGATTCACATTTCTTCGATTCTCTCTCATTATATACTCTCGCCTGAAGAACATGGAGTCTCGAGTTCTCCCAATTTAAACATTTTATTTTTAATCCCTTAAATTTGGTATTAATGTTTGTTATTAGTGATATATAAGTTTGTGCTAAGTTTCTCATTTTTAAGAGTGTGTGCTAAGTTTGGAAGAAAAACTTAAATTAGTGTTATTTTTGAGAATCTCCCTATATTAAAACTAGATATGGACCTACGGTACACCGCGGGGTCATGTTTTATTTTCAATAATTTAGTGTTTTTAATAGTATATATATTATTGTACATATAAAATATATTATATACTAATATAATGTAAACATATACTAAACTAATAGTAATAACTTGGAGTGGGTTAATTAGTACTATTATAGTATGTGTAGGGGTGGGCATTTCAGTTTAAGTTCGGGTTTGGTTTGGATGCGGTTCGGTTCGGATCGGTTCATTCGGTTTTGGTAAAACTCTAATCAAACTCAACCAAAGTTAGGTTGGTTTGGTTTGTGTCCGGGTCGGTTCATGTTTGGTTCGGTTCAGTTTTAGTTTCGTTCGGTTTTAATTCGGTTTAGAAATCAAATAATGTAACAAAATAAAATTGATTGTGGTTTTATAATAGTTAATTAATCAAATAAATTAGAAAAACTAGAAAAATAAAAGTAATACTTAATATTAAATTTAATTAAATCTGTATTTATACTTAGTTAATTTTATTAGAAAAGTTATAATAAAGTAAAATAGAAACCAAATGCAAGTGGTAATAGGTAAGATCACATATTTATAATTTTAATAATATTATTAATTAATTTAAGAAATACATTGGGTTATTGGTTTGGTTCGGTTTAAAATCGAACCAAACCAAACCATTTGGGTTGAGAAAAATATAACTGAATGATTGGAGTGTAGGATTGGGTTTGGTTTGGGTCGGTTTGAGTTCGGTTGGTTCAGTTTGGTTTAAATGCCAACCCCTAACACCGTAGGTACACCGCAAATATATGTTTTCTGTCATTATGTATATGATATTTTGTTATTAATTAGATATTAATATCTAAAATAGTCGGTTTGTCATTCGGTGTTGAAGCTAAGTTCAAAGTACATAATATATAGGGCTGGGCAAAAAAAATTGTACCCGAATACCTATCCGAAAAGACAGGTTAGGGTTGGGTACATATGTACCTAAATAACTCTATTAGGTTTTATATTGCTA
Source organism: Camelina laxa (assembly GCA_024034495.1). Taxonomy (NCBI): domain Eukaryota; kingdom Viridiplantae; phylum Streptophyta; class Magnoliopsida; order Brassicales; family Brassicaceae; genus Camelina; species Camelina laxa. The sequence goes on along the minus strand of CM043885.1, from coordinate 14,669,082 downwards.
AACATGTGGGTTTGGGTTAGAATAATTCTGCTACCTAAAACCTAAAATACAACAGGTTAGCGGGAAGACCTATAAAGTAAATTTCAAAATAATTAAAAAAATGAAATTTTATATATATAAATTAACAATATTCATATTTTTAAATAAGTTTTAATATATATATTTTTTTGTAAGTAATATAGTTTTTATACATCAAGATTCTTTAGATTATCACGTATATTTCATTCTCTAAGTTTCAAGTTATAATCTCAGCTGCTCCATTTCATTTTGAATAAAACATCTCAGCCGTTCATTCTCTAAGTTTAATAGAAAGAGAGTCTGAGACATCAAACCTAACATTTTTTTTCCGCCTATATTGGTTGAGATGCTGGGTATATGAGTTTGGTTGAGATGGGTGGAGATATGATGGAAGATGATTGGCAATTTGCGACGTTGTCAAACGGTGTCTCTTCTTCTCCGCCTCCCAAAAAGTCTTGTTCTGTTTTGCTGTTGAGTCTGAGAGAAGTATCGAAGAGATGACGACATAAGTTATGAATATATATCCTAATAACCCACGTTTTCATTTTCAACAAAACAAAAAAAGTCATGGACTCTATGATTCACAATCTTTCTATTTGATGAAAGAGTTTTCATGACTTTTGTGATGAAGAAAATGATATAAAATTCTAAACCAATAACATATATTTGAATTCATTAACAATTCAAGATTCATTTGTTTTACTTGAATAACATAAAACTTTTAATGACTTTATAAAACTCTTAATCCAATAACACTAGATTTATCAAGATTTTAGATAACTTTTTATAAATCCACAACCAATAACACCAAATTGTCTTGATTGAGTAACAACATATTTTACATAAATTTTAAAGTCATTAAAATTCTCTTAAAATTGAAAGTGTGATTGGAGAATTCCATAGAACTCTGGAGATTTGAAAGTGTGATTTAAAGTGTGGTTGGAGAATTGAAAGTGTGATTGGAGAATTCCATACCCCCTAAAATTCCAAACCAATACCCCCTAAAATTGAAAGTGTGATTGGAGAATTCCATAGAACTCTAGAAATTTGATTTGATGGTGCAAAGCAATCGTAAATCTAAATAACAAATTTGAAGCAGTTGACGTATAAAAGATCTATCCGCTACAATAAGGTAATTCGGTTTCAACCTAAAACCAAATTGTTCTCTATCAACAAAGGTGATTCAGTTTCAACAAAGGATCGACATGAATTCGCGGAAACCAATATGAACGATGAGCCATACTATAGTGATGGAGGGCTTCTCGGTCCTTCAAATCTCAGGTAACTTCTTTTAATTCTCCTTTCTTTTTACTTCCTCTGTAGTGTTTTCTCATTGCGTTTTGTTGGGCGACATTGATTTTATGTGATTTTCTAGATCAGTTCTTGGCTGCCGCCACTGATGCCACTAAAAAAGCTGGACAGGTCTCTCTCTCTTAATCGATCTCCTTCTGTGTAATCATGATGTAATTTGGCTTATTTTGTTTCATTCTGCAGGTCATTCGTAAAGGGTTTTACGAGACCAAAGATGTTGAACACAGAGGCCAAGTTTTTTTATAATTTTTTTCCCTCTGCTCTTATAACTTCTTTTGCAAGTTTGCATCTTTATTTCATCTCATACAAATCATACATAGTTGGAATGACTACTTTTAATCATTGAGTGTCAATTTTGTTTTAAATTAATCTTCTTTGGTTCATAAAATTGTTGTTTTTAGGCGGATTTGGTGATGGAGACCGATAAGGATTTGAAGATTTCATCTTTTATCATCTCGAGCAGCGTTTCCCAACCACAAGGTGGTTTATTAGTCCTTCTCTGTTGAATTCCCCTTTTGTTGTTAGCTTATTGCAGAAGAAACTACTGTTGCATTCAGTGTGATAGAACAAACTTGGATTTTTTATCTTCTTAATGGAACAACTAATTTCGTTCACAGGTGCGACACCTCAGTTCTTGGACTGAAACATCGTTTCAACTTTGAATTGTAAGTTAGTACATATTCTCCATCTTTTCTAATCACTTTATTAGTGAGCATATGTCTCAAATACAAATATTAGTAATTACTCTATTTTTCTTTTATTAGAAATTAGAAGATACATTGAAGAAATTTCAAAACCCAATCCCAAAAAGGAAACTGATGAGTCAATGATCCCTTCAAAAGATCAGAGCTCTATTCAAGCTGTTTCTTCGGGAGGGAGAGCTGTTGTTACCAGGATGGTATCCCTTGCTGGTTCCAGAATTCAGGTTCCCTATGTTTCTCATGTAAGGAGAAGTCGTCCAAGAGAAAACATAATGACACTTGGGGTATGTCTCTGTTGCTCATGCCCTTCAATATCTTAATTAACCCCATTCCTTTTTATATGAGCTATGAAAATCTTTTCATATATATCTGGCCCATTCTAGATGATCAATTTCTATTGTTACACACCGGAAAAATGAATAAAGAAGAATTTATCTTTTGCTTTGCTAGCAGCTGTCAATGTAATTAAGGATAATGTAGTTTACCTGAACATTTTATAGGAATTTCATTCCAAGTCATGGGAGGTAAAAGCTACTCCAGACAAGAGTAACCTGAATTTAAGTCCCTCTCAGTGGAACAATGATGTGAACCGAGTTTCAGGTGTCAAATCTGCTTCTGGACCTGTTAAGAAAGAAGTAAGATCACTTAAGCATTCTATATGACTTAACCATTTCTATTATAGTGGATACAACTTTTTCGATACATATTCCATACTTTTGCAATATTATCTATCGAAAGATATCCTTAAACATTGAGGACAATGGTCTCATTCTCAATTTGCAACTTTATATGCCAAATTACTTGGATTTCTGGTATGATACAGTTGCTCACTGCTTTTTATATTTTGGCTATCAGAGGAGTAAGGACCATTTAAAACCAATTTTCAATAAGGTGGATCAAGACTACATGGAGTCAGAGAAATTAGACTCATCTGGAGATAGCTCAAACGATAATAATCGCGTTGATCTACCAAGCACGCAAAGTGCAATGAGAAGGAAGCATCATCGAGCTTGGACTGTTACTGCAGTTGGAAAACTTGTCGAAGGTGTCACGAAATATGGAGTAGGGAAATGGTCTGAGATCAAAAAGTTTTCATTTTTATCATTCGTGTTCTGTACCCCTGTGGATCTCAAGGTTGGTTCAACATAACTATAAACTGCCTCTACTCAATATTATTTGCCCTCATGTTTATTTTGTTCGCTAACACTACACCTCTCTCTCATGATAGGACAAATGGCAAAATTTACGGAGATCATGCTTTTCTCAAACTCCGTCAAACAGGATGGTTAGCACTTACCGAGATGATTTTCTTTTTTTAACTAAAACAGAGTCAAGTTAATGTATAATTATATTTGGTGTTAGACTAAACCAGTGAATAGTCGTTTTTTTGCAGGTAGGTCCAAAGAAATAGGGGTCAATGGCCATTCCTACACACATATGTTGCAGGTAAGAGAGCTTGCTCAGAAACAGTCACCGGTTCGCAAGGGTACTAGAGTAGTAGTGAAGGGATCATTTGTTTTGCATAGCTTGTGACAAAGAGAATCTTGCTGGAGATATTCAAAGAGAAGCACAGAAAAGCCAAAAATCATGCACCATACCAAGATTATACAATCCTTTACTTTGGTATTTTTACGCTCTTAAATCCTGAATGTGAGATGGTACTAAGGTTGAAAGACGTCATTGAGTCTTTGTGATTCTTACGGTCTTTAATTTCCTATCATTAGTATATATGTGTAAGTACACGACACCTCAGATATAGAAGGTTATAAAGACTTCTCTTATTGGTACTTTCTTGACTGCCAACAAATAGATGATGTATTGAATGTGTGGTTTATGCAGCTCAGATGAAGATTGGAGAGACATCTTTGAACGAGACTAGCTCCAAATTTCATCATATTCTTTTACTTGTACTCACTTTTATCTTCTTTCTTTTCCTTTTTATTTATATATTTGCATTCTTGATTAAGACTCATAAAAGGTTTTTTTTTGTTGCATTGGAGGTTTGTGGTTTGTCTAAGTTAAATAGATGACATGTTTAGGTTGATAAAAGTGAAGGTTTTGATTTTGCAGGCTTGATAAGAATGTTTTAATTTTATTTCTTTGTTTTTCTTTTGAAAAAAAAAACAGAAAATGAAAACTGTAATATAAACTAGGTAACAACCCGCACTATGTGCGGGACAAATCGATTTAAAGAAAATTATTATCTTAAAACTAATATATATTTGTCTCAAATGTAATATGTAACTAGAGTTTTTTTATTTTTTTATTCAAAGCTGAAACGACCCGGTCTTTTTTTTTTTGAATAGTAAATACAATATATATAATTAAGCATCTCATACTACTTAATTAAACCAACCCAAACCACAACTCATCAGTAAACCAGCAATAACTATTAAGCACAGCGAAAACATACCAATAATACCAAACCAATACATCATCAATATAATAACATTCATAACTATTTTATCCAGCAACCTGGCATAACTCTATCCATGGTTCCAACATAAACTATACACAACAACAACACACAAACGAGACCCTAGATCATCCTCCCCCTCATTGCCATGATTCCACGTCACATACCTGCACACCACAAACAACAATTGAGATGCGTAAGTATTATCATAAATACTTAGTGAGGCAATCCTCCCAACTACTAGGCTAGACACACAAGCAACTGAGATTTAAATATTAAACAATCAACAAATAATCACAACAAACCAGGAAATTACGAATCAGACAAGTTGGTGTCAACCGACACCAGAGTGGTGTCGATCGACACTGACCCAAACATGGTGTCGACTAACACCAACCTAGTGTCGATCGACACCGACCCCGCAGTCGCATTCTGCACGAAGTCGATCGTCGAATCTCCCTTCCAATCCCTCTCCAATCCATCTAGAACTCGCCCAAACGTCACATGAACTATTAGAGACCTTAAAGCAATCACAACCAACAAGAAAAAAAACACCAAAACAACACCAAACAAGCAAAACATAAGAGATCTCAGGCTTAGATCAGCCATGGTCATGCACTCACCTCTTTGTAGGAAGTTTCTGACCAACAATGACGAATCCCTCACTCCCAGCAAGCTTCTAGCACTTCCTTAGCTTCAGATCTCCCAAGAACACCAATAAATCTCACCAATCTCCCCCAAAATCTCAAGAACAATGTTTTCTCTCCTTTTCTTTTGTTTCAATGGCGACAAACAACAAAACACGACCTAGGTTGTCTTCTCACTTAAATAATTCGGTTCTGTGGTTTTCCTTAAGCCAAACCGGTCCAAAACGTTAATTAAAACAATCTGGTCGAACTAGAAATTACTGGTGTCGATCGACACTACCCTAGTGCCATATCAAACTTCTGGTGGAAGTCTAATGATAAGGCTAGAGGCACTCTCGAGCACAGGCTCGAGTGGGTGGTCGAGTCGACTGGGAACTGATGTCTATTTGTATCCGGCTTCTGACTCGATCAGGTGCTCGAGCACACACTCGGTCGAATCGTGGTCGAGTTGATGGTCGAGCTGGTACCTGAAACTCAATCACAAACAAGCAGAAGAAGAAACAAGATCAGTAGTGAACAAGATGATAAACGAACTTAATCTTAGACTTTTATGGATCCTAATTGTCACAAAAACACACTCAAGTGAGTGGTCGAGCTGGACTAAACGCAGAAACAGAGCAATGCAATAAAAACAGAGTAATGCAAAGACGAATCAAGCTACAATCAAGCAACATGATTAAGACTGTAAAATCAATAAACAAAGAAGGACTTGAGGAGGGATTCATGGGCTAGACTAATGATTGAGGCTATATAACTTGATCAACAAATCTCAAACAACATGAGCTAATCTCTAGACATATGTGTCTAAGACAAGTTTCTCCCACTCTCATGGTCAAGAAACAATCAACCCTATGCATTTCTAGACTTGCTCTCACATAGTAAAGAATCTACACAAGCAGGTAGTAATAAATATGTCTCATACCAAACAAAACCTCTAATCTCTTAGCAAGCAAGATGGTAAGCTCTAGATCTAGCCTTATCTATGCCTCTTAAACATTGGTATGATGCTAAGATGCTTGAAATCAGATCCTACCCTCTCAGATATAGGATCAGCATTAAGAACATCTACCCTAGAAGAGATCTACAACAATCAAGCTTGATCAAGCCAAACAAACCTCATTCACAGCCCAGCCTAACCCATCCTCAAGATCCTAAGCTACTACTCACAAGAACACATGATGAACATCAAAATCATAAACCTAGAAAATGTTGAAACTTGCATCATTAGAAAGATGAAACAAAGATCTACAATATTGAAAAAGAAATGAAACTTGAATTCTCAATATTAAGAAAGTTATGAAACTAACAATATTGAAGAATTTAGTCTTTTTCAAGTAAAAGATCTATGAAATAAAAAAGACAAAAAGAATAAATCCCAAAAAGGGTAAATACTAGGTTTAGAGAATATCTAAAAAGCTGGATACTTTTGTGGCTGCAGGTACAAGGTTTTATATAGGAGGGGAGTGGAAGCCCTAAAAATACTAAAAGACAAAATAGTCAACGGCTCGGTCAACTCGACCTGTGCTCGGTCGAGTGGCAGGTCGAGCTGGCTTCTCTCGTGTGTTCTCCACTCGGTCGAGTCCTCCTCAGCACACGGTCGAGTGTCTGGTCGAGTGGGCGGTCGAGTTGGACTCCGGACCTTGTTATTTCAGCCTTAATTCTCTTGCTTTCCCTTTATGATTGCTTCACTTCTTCCTCAGCATTGCTTCCATGCTCCTTGAGCTTCAAAATCACCTGTTTATGCATGAAAAGATGCAAATGCAATGCAACTAAACTCTAATGCATGATTAGTCCTAAAGCTTTGCAATAATGGTGAAAATGGATAGCAAAAGATGCAAAAGATGTGAATATACTAAGGGAAAACAGGGTAAAATATATGAACATCAATCTGGCTTAAAAACGAAGAATCCAACACCTTAAGAGGCTTCTCCTTCGTTCCCAGCAACAAAACTCCCCTCCTCAGCAGCAGATCTCACCAAAACCACGAAGAACAATCCCAGAAACCTCTCAACTCACAAGCTCTCTCTTTTCTCTCTTTTTTTCCTCAAACGACGACAAAAAGCTTATTTTTCCAAAACCCTGAGTCGACCTCCTCCTTAAATATGTCAATTCGGGCTTCAATTGAACCAAACCAACCCAAAATCGACAATTAAAATCAATATGATCGAACCAAAAAAGCTGGTGTCGATCGACACCCATCCCCAAATCACACTATTTGGTTCGCGGATGTTACAAGTTTGCTACGTCTAGGAGGCTTTAAACACTTGTTACTGTCCCTACAAATTACCCCATGATCTTTTCCTATGTTTTATCCTCACTCGCACAGTTCCAAAAGTCACTTCCCGAAAGGTCACCCGTACTGAGACTACTCCAGCATAAGCAAGCTTAACTGTGAAGTTCCCTCAAGACCCTTGACCGAAAAGGTAAGTGCACTTTGGTGACATAGGTGACCAAATAAATTCTTTTAAACCTCGCCGCATGTACCTGAAAGTTGAGTGTCACTGATGTTCATATATTTTACCCTGTTTTCCCTTAGTATATTCACATCTTTTGCATCTTTTGCTATCCATTTTCACCATTATTGCATAGCTTTAGGACTAATCATGCATTAGAGTTTAGTTGCATTGCATTTGCATCTTTTCATGCATAAACAGGTGATTTTGGAGCTTAAGGAGCATGGAAGCAATGCTGAGGAAGAAGTGAAGCAATCATGAAGGGAAAGCAAGAGAGTTAAGGCTGAAATAACAAGGTCCGGAGTCCAACTCGACCGCACACTCGACCAGACACTCGACCGTGTACTGAGGAGGACTCGACCGAGTGGGGAACGCACGAGAGAAGCCAGCTCGACCTGCCACTCGACCGAGCACAGGTCGAGTTGACTGAGTCGTTGACTATTTTGTCTTTTAGTATTTTTAGGGCTTCCACTCCCCTCCTATAAAAAGCCTTGTACCTGCAGCCACAAAAGTGTGCAACTTTTTAGATATTCTCTAAACCTAGTATTTTACCCTTTTGGGAATTATTCTTTTTGCATTTTTATTTTTTTTAGATCTTGTACTTGAAAAAGACTAAATTCTTCAATATTGTTGGTTTCATAACTTTCTTAATATTGAGAATTCGAGTTTCATTTCTTTTTCAATGTAGAAGATCTCTGTTTTATCTTTCTAGTGATGCAAGTTTCATTATTTTCTGGGTTTTTGACTTTGTTCACCATGTGTTCTTGTGACTAGTTTGCTTAGGATCTTGAGGATGGGTTAGGCTGGGTTGATCTTGTGGTTTGTTTGATTTGTTCAAGCTTGATTGTTGTAGATATCTTCTAGGCTAGATGATCTTAATGCTGATCCTATATCTGAGAAGGTAGGGTTTGATTTCAAGCACCTTAGCATCACACCAATGTCTAAGGAGCATAGATAAGGCTAGATCTAGAGGTTACCATTAGGCTTGCTAAGAGATTAGAGGTCTTGTTTGGTTTGAGATGTATTGCTTAATGCCTGCTTGTGTAGATTCTTTACTATGTGAGAGCAAGTCTAGAAATGCATAGGTTTGATTGTTTCTTGCCATGAGAGTGGATTAAACATGTCTTAGAATAGTATGTCTAGAGATTAGCTCAAAGTTTGTTTGAGGTTTGTTGACCAAGTTAAATAACCACAATGATTAGTTCAGCCCATGAATCCCTCCTCAGGACCTTCTTTGTTTATTGATATCTTAGTCTTAATCTTGTTGCTTGATTGTTGTTTGATTCGTTTCTGCATTGCTCTGTTTTTATTGTTTTGCTCTGTTTTCACGTTTAGTCCAGCTCGACCCTGTACTCGACCTACACTCGGTCGAGTGCTTGCTCGAGTTCTTCCCCAGAGCTTATGTTTATGATTTGTGATTGTCTTGTTTCATACATGTTTCATTTCTGGTGCATTCATTTAGTTTTATGTTCATTGCTTGTTTTGCATAGGTTTATTTCTTGCATTATAGTAGTTTCTATTTCTGTTTTAGCTTCATTACTGTTACAATCATTCTGTTCATTTACATTCAGCATCTAGTTCTTGTAGTTTTATTTTCTGCACTTTGCATTTTAATCATAGGATTGTTAGTGACAAACATACTGCAACTGCATAAGGGGAATTGAAACACCTTACCATCCATCCATTCATTGCATACATTCATCTTCATTCACATTAACCACCATCAAAATCATTGTTTCAAATTGGCGCCGTTGCCTATTTGAGTGTGTTTCTGTGACAATAAGGATCCATAAAAGTCTAAGATTAAGTTCGTTTATCCACTTGTTCACTACTGATCTTGTTTCTTCTTCTGCTTGTCTGTGCTTGAGTTTCAGGTACCAGCTCGACCAGCCACTCGACCACCACTCGACCGTGTGTGTGCTCGAGCACCTGATCGAGTCAGAAGCCGGATACAAATAGACATCAGTTCCCAGTCGACTCGACCACCCACTCGAGCCTGTGCTCGACCGAGTGCCTGTCCGAGTTTGTACTCGACTCTGTTGATGCAAACAAGGTCCAAGGGTCCTCACAATCTTCAGAGACTCGTTGATCACATCAACAAACCACCAAGGGACCTGAGACAGCAGAAAACAAGGATCTATCAGGAACAAGAACAAGAAGTGCTAATGGAGCAACAAGATCAACAAGCTCCAAGAGCAAGAAACATTGGTGCTGGAGATGCACCAAACACACATAACCAAAGAGCTGGTATTGTGCCTCCTACTGTTGCCAACAACAACTTTGAGATCAAAAGTGGATTGATCTCAATGATTCAAGCCAACAAGTTCCATGGGTTGCCAATGGAAGATCCCCTGGACCACATTGATGAATTTGATAGGATATGTGGTCTCACTAAGATCAATGGAGTCAGTGAGGATGGATTCAAGTTAAGGCTATTCCCCTTCTCACTTGGAGATAAGGCTCACCTTTGGGAGAAGACTCTTCCTACTGGAGCAATAACCACATGGGATGCTTGCAAAAAAGCTTTCTTGGCCTAATTCTTTTCCAATGCTAGAACTGTTAGATTGATAAATGAAATTTCTGGGTTTGCTCAAAGGAATAATGAGAGTTTTTGTGAAGCTTGGGAAAGGTTTAAAGGATTCCAGACTCAGTGTCCTCACCATGGCTTCAGCAATGAGTCCCTTTTAAGTACTTTGTATAGAGGAGTGCTTCCCAAGATCAGAATGCTTCTTGACACAGCCTTAAATGGAAACTTCCTCAACAAAAATGTTGAAGAAGGCTGGGAGTTAGTTGAAAATCTTGCTCAATCAGATGGCAACTACAATGAGGACTATGACAGAACACTAAGGTCCACCTCCATTGATCAAGAGGAGAAGTACAAGAAGGACTTGAAGATGGTCAATGAGAAGCTTGACAGGATCCTCCTTAGCCAACAAAAATCTATTCACTTCATTGGTGAGGAAGAGGTTCCAGTTCAAGAAGGGGAGAATGAATTTGCTGAGTTGTGCTACATGCAAAACCAGGGAGGATTTAAGGGCTACAACCAAGGATGTTTCTAGAACAACAATCTATCTTATAGGAGTACCAATGTAGCTAATCCACAAGACCAAGTCTACCCACCTCAACAGCCTCAACAGCAACAAACCTACATCCCCAAACAACAACATCAAGTGTTCCAGCCTCAGTTGTGTCCCCCACCAGGGTTTCAGACTAACCAAGGCCAAGAACAAGACTTAAAAGAAATGATGCAACAGTTGTTGATTGGGCACACACAAGAAAAGATTGAGGCAGCAAACAGATTTGCTGAGTTGAACAGGCGAATATCTGATGTTTAAAGTGACCTCAATGCCAATTTTGCCACACTGACTTCCAGGATTGTGACTATGGAACACCAACTAGCTAATGTCCCAAACAACAAAGGCAAGGCCATTATGAACTCTATCGAATCTGCTCAATCTATCAATCTACGCAGTGGAAGGGTTCTACCAACAAGAGAGGGAGCATTACCAGACACTAAGGACAGTGGTGATCCAGAAGGGGAGGGTTTTCAACAAGAAGAAAATCAGAATGAAAACGCCATCGAAATCGACCCACCACTCGACCACTCACTCGATCGAGTGTGCGATCGAGCACCCGATCGAGCAGCCTCCCAAGAGAAAACTAAGCCAGTCATTCCCAAAGAAAAAGAAGTCCGGTTCATTCCTCCTCCTTACAAGCCTCCACTACCTTTCCCAGGAAGATTTAAGAAGCAGATGGTTGAGAAATACAAGGCATTGTTTGATAAACAAGTTAGAGAGATTGAGCTTAGAATGCCTCTAATAGATGCCTTTGTGATGATACCCCCTTACCAGAAATTCTTGAAAGATGCTGTGATGGAAAGGATCAAAGAAGTTCAAGGGATGGTGATCCTTAGCCAAGAATGCAGTGCTATCATCACAAAGCAAGTGAATCCTCAAAAGCTAAGAGATCCTGGTTCCTTTACTCTACCTTGCTCTATAGGCCCTTTAACCTTCGATAGATGCCTTTGTGATTTGGGAGCCTCAGTAAGCCTAATGCCTCTATCAGTTGCTAAGCGCCTAGGGTTTACAAGGTATAAGCCATACAATATATCCTTGATCTTGGCTGATAGATCAATAAGATTACCACATGGTGTTTTGGAGGACCTATCAGTTAGAGTGGGAGCAGTAGAAGTCCCAACAGACTTTGTAGTCTTGGAAATGGATGAGGAACCAAAAGACCCTTTGATATTAGGGAGACCTTTTCTAGCTACAATAGGAGCAATAATTGATGTGAGACAAGGGAAGATTGATCTTAACTTGGGAGAGGACCTCTAAATGACATTTGACATTGTGGAGGCTATGAAGAAACCAACCATTGGAGGGCAAGTCTTTTGGATTGAGGAGATGGAAAAATTATCAGGAGAATTGATGGAAGAACTAGCAGAAACAGATCACCTTAAGACTGCTTTAACCAAAAGTGGAGAGGAAGGATTCATTCATAAAGAAACCAAGGCTTATGAAGAGATATTGGACTCTTGTAGAGAATCAGACCATCCAGAGGTTTTTGAGGGATTACCTGCACAAAGAGAGGAAGTATGGTCAGTTCAATTAGCAACTTCGGTTAGCTCGACCGTCAGCTCGAGTACACACCCGACCGAGCACCAAAGCCACTCGACCGAGTGCAACGCCGAGTCCTACACAAAGGATTCGTCCGAACTAAAGGCACCAAAAGTAGAGCTCAAACCTCTCCCAACTGGGCTAAGGTACGTTTTTCTAGGTAAGAACTCTACTTATCCTGTGATAGTAAATGCTAAGTTGAGTAAAAAAGAGCTTGATTTGCTAGTTGTTGAGCTAAGGAAGTATAGGAAAGCCATTGGTTATACCTTGGATGACATTCAAGGACTCTCACCTAGTCTTTCCATGCATAGAATCCATCTTGAAAATGAATCTTAAACCCCAAAGAAGATTAAACCCCAACTTAAAAGAAGTAGTTAAGAAAGAGATCCTTAAGTTGCTTGATGCTGGTGTAATCTATCCTATCTCTGATAGTACTTGGGTTTCACCAGTTCATTGTTTCCCAAAAAAAGGAGGGATCACTGTAGTAAAGAATGATCATGATGAATTAATTCCCACTAGAACCATTACAGGGCATAGAATGTGCATTGATTATAGAAAGCTTAATTCAGCTACTAGGAAAGATCATTTTCCTCTTCCTTTCATTGATCAAATGTTGGAAAGTATAGCTAATCACACTCACTACTGTTTCTTGGATGGATATTCTGGATTTTTCCAAATTCCTATTCATCCTAATGATCAAGAGAAGACAACATTCACATGTCCATATGGTACTTTTGCTTATAGAAGGATGCCATTTGGATTATGTAATGCTCCAACAACTTTTCAAAGATGCATGATGTCTATCTTCTCTGATCTCATTGAGGATGTTGTTGAAGTATTTATGGATGACTTCTCTGTCTATGGAGACTCCTTTTCTTCTTGTCTTGATAATTTGTGCAGGGTTTTAAAAAGATGTGAAGAGACAAACCTAGTCTTGAATTGGGAAAAGTGTCACTTCATTGTTGAAGAAGGGATAGTTCTTGGTCATAAAATTTAAGAGAAAGGGATTGAGGTTGATAAGGCAAAGATTGAAGTCATGGTTCAACTTCAACCGCCAAAAACAGTAAAGGACATAAGAAGCTTTCTTGGTCATGCTGGATTTTATAGAAGATTCATCAAAGATTTTTCAAAGATAGCTAGGCCATTGACAAGGTTGCTTTGCAAGGAAACTGAATTCAACTTTGATGAAGATTGCTTGAAAGCTTTCAAGGAGATCAAGGCTGCTTTGATTTCAGCTCCAAGCTCCTAACTGGGATCTTCCATTTGAGATTATGTGTGATGCTTCAGACTTTGCAGTAGGAGCATCCTAGGACAGAAAAAAGACAAGAGGATGCATGTGATTCACTATGCAAGTAGAACCTTAGATGAAACTCAAGGAAGATATTCAACAATAGAGAAAGAGCTCCTAGCAGTGGTATTTGCCTTTGAAAAATTCAGAAGCTACTTAGTAGGGTCCAAAGTGATTGTGTACACTGATCATGCTGCTCTAAGGCACATTTACTCAAAGAAGGATACAAAACCAAGGTTGTTGAGATGGATTTTGCTTCTTCAAGAGTTTGACATGGAAATAGTTGACAAAAAGGGGATAGAGAATGGAGTAGCTGATCATTTGTCCAGGATGAGGATAGAAGAGGAGATTCCAATTGATGATTCAATGCCTGAGGAAAAACTGATGGTGATTGGGACCACTCGGCACACAACTCGACCACCTACTCGTATAGGCACTCGGCCGAGTTGGTTTGAGTACTCGATCGAGCAGGATGAGATGGAAGAGTGGATGGCACTTGAGAGTGAGGATCTGCCTTGGTACGCTGATATAGTCAATTACAAGGTGTGTGAAGAAGTCCCAGCAGATATGGACTCCTATAGAAAGAAGAAAATCCTCAAGGACATCAATGGATACTATTGGGATGAACCTTACTTATACAAGAAGGGATCAGATGGATTGTTTAGAAGGTGCATAGCAGAGAATGAAGTTGAAGGAGTGTTAGGACATTGCCATGGTTCTGCTTATGGAGGACATTTTGAAACTTTCAAGACAGCCCAGAAAGTCTTACAAGCTGGCCTATGGTGGCCTACATTATTCAAGGACACACACAAGTTCATCACAAAGTGTGATGCTTGCCAAAGGATGGGGAATATCACAAGAAGAAATGAGATGCCTTAAAATCCAATTCTTGAAGTTGAGATATTTGATGTATGGGGAATTGATTTCATGGGACCTTTTAATCCCCCTTCAAATGGGAATGTCTACATCTTAGTAGCAGTGGACTATGTCTCCAAATGGGTGGAAGCCATTGCTAGCCCCACTAATGATCACAAGGTGGTTCTTAAACTTTTCAAGACCATAATTTTTCCAAGGTATGGAATCCCAAGAGTTGTGATAAGTGATGGAGGAACACACTTCATCAACAAGATCTTTGAAGGAATGCTAATGAAGTATGGAGTTAAGCACAAGGTGTCTACAGCCTATCACCCTCAAACAAGTGGGCAAGTAGAGGTATCAAACAAACAGATCAAGGCTATTCTATCAAGAATAGTAGGAGCAACAAGGAAGGACTGGTCTAGTAAACTTGATGAAACACTATGGGCTTATAGAACAGCTTTTAAAACTCCTATAGGAAGAACCCCATTCCAGCTTGTGTATGGAAAGTCTTGTCACGTTCCAGTTGAAGTTGAGTGCAAGGCTCTATGGGCAATCAAACTCCTAAACTTGGATCTTGAAACAGCACATGCTAAGAGAAGCCTTGATTTGCATGAACTTGAGGAGATCAGATTGGAAGCTTATGAAAACTCCAAAATCTACAAGGAGAGGACTAAGGCCTTCCATGATAAGAAGATTCTCATAAAGGACCTTCAGCCTGGAGACCAAGCCTTGCTTTGGAATTCAAAACTCAAGTTATTCCCTGGGAAGTTGAAAAGTAGATGGGGAGGTCCTTTTGAAATAAAAGAGATTTTACCATATGGAGCTGTCACACTTCTCAACAAGGATGGTAGTGAGTTCACAGTAAATGGTCAGAGGGCTAAAAAATATTTGGGAGAGAAGGAGACACATGGGAAGTGCTCAATGCTTCTCAAAGATGCCCCTCAAGTTTAAATAGCTATAGAAGTCAAGCTCAGTGACTCTAAACAAGCTCACTAGGGAGGAATTCCCTAAGGTATCCCTGTATATATTGCTTTGGAATTTTGGTATTTTGATTTTTGCTTTAGTGTTTTCATGATCAGGGAGGCAAAGGAGTCTGAATAGAAGAGGAAGGAAAAGTAATGGGCATCCGCATCCAGCTCGACCCCCCCCACTCGGACACGCAACCGAGTCACGGTCGATCGCCATCGTCGAGCTGCCCCAATCTCCATCTCCAAGTCACCAACAAGACCCCAACTACACTTTTGACAGCATGAAAGAGGATGTGGACAACTTCTTCTCCAATCCTTAAGGTACCACTATCACCTTCACTTGTAAATATCATTGCATTTCATATTTGTGTTTTGTTTTTAGTCTTGAATCCTCATTCAAATTTCTTTCACACAGGGGACTGTGTGATTTAAGTTTGGGGGAGGGTTTGAGATAGCATTTGACATTGTGTTTTGTGATCTTATTTCAAATTTTTAGCATCCTCATATTAGTATTTGCATAAGCATCTAAGGCATAGAAAAACCATAAAAATTTGAAAATTTGAAAAAATCTTTATAAAAAAAGAGTGTTCATGTAGTTTGCATTGCATATTAGAATCTTGTTAGCATGTTTCATGTAGGATTCATTAGGATCTATTGATGTTATATTACATTAGGATCAAATGGAGAAGCATTTTAGGTACCACTTGAGGAAGGATAGGAATTAGCTAGTGAGATGCTAGTTGTGGGATTGAGCTTGGTAGAAAGTGTTAGGTTTGAACTGACAAGAGTAAAGCCTTGTGTAGTTCTAGTTTGCACTTTTCAAACTAGATAGGACTAGGTGGTTCACTTGTTGGGTTTGGGACTTGGCTGTTATGAAAAGAAAAAAAAAGAGAAAAGAAAGAAAAAGGGTAGAGTCTTTAAGAGGAGATTGTGTTTAAGCAAGGTCTAGTGAAAGGATGGGAAGCAAAAATTGTTGAAGATGGTTCTAGTTAAAGAAAAGAAAAGAAAGAAAAAAAAGTCTAGCAAAATGCTTGTATGTCTTAAGAATAAGAAGAAAAGAGAACCATAGCATATAAGAAAGAATCCCCCATCCCACTAGAAAGATCAAATAAGAAACCTCTCCTAAGACTTGAAAACCAAAAGAGAAAAGGGTGAAAGAGAAAAGAAGAAGTTAAAGGGTAGCACTAGGATCATTTGGGTTTAGATTGCTAGGATAAACACTTTGGGTACCTTTGGGTAGACAAGGTTTTATTCTTGTATGTGTCTAGGTGTTCTTACCTTTAGCATTCTTCTAAAGCTCAATCCATTTTTATGAGAGAACCTTGATATTGATAAGCCCCACTCTAAAAAGAGACCATCATTGTCTCAAAAGCCTTTAACTTGTAAAGGTTGTGATATGCTTGTCTAAAGTCTTTAAGTACAGCTCATTCAACTTGCATCATAGTACTAGTAACTTGGACATTGATTCTAGATGGTTTATTTGCAAGCTTTAGGAGCTGAGATCCCACTTTCAAACCTCACCTACCTTCTTATGTCTTGCTTATTTGCTTGAGGGCAAGCAAAGACTAAGTTTGGGGGTGTTGATGTTCATATATTTTACCCTGTTTTCTCTTAGTATATTCACATCTTTTGCATCTTTTGCTATCCATTTTCCCCATTATTGCATAGCTTTAGGACTAATCAGACATTAGAGTTTAGTTGCATTGCATTTGTATCTTTTCATGCATAAACAGGTTATTTTGGAGCTTAAGGAGCATGGAAGCAATGCTGAGGAAGAAGTGAAGCAATCATGAAGGGAAAGCAAGAGAGTTAAGGCTGAAATAACAAGGTACGGAGTCCAACTCGACCGCACACTCGACCAGACACTCGACCGTGTGCTGAGGAGGACTCGACCGAGTGGGGAACGCACGAGAGAAGCCAGCTCGACCTGCCACTCGACCGAGCACAGGTCGAGTTGACCGAGCCGTTGACTATTTTGTCTTTTAGTATTTTTAGGGCTTCCACTCCCCTCCTATAAAAAGCCTTGTACCTGCAGCCACAAAAGTATGCAGCTTTTTAGATATTCTCTAAACCTAGTATTTTACCCTTTTGGGAATTATTCTTTTTGCATTTTTATTTTTCTTAGATCTTGTACTTGAAAAAGACTAAATTCTTCAATATTGTTGGTTTCATAACTTTCTTAATATTGAGAATTCGGGTTTCATTTCTTTTTCAATATTGAAGATCTCTGTTTTATCTTTCTAGTGATGCAAGTTTCATTATTTTCTGGGTTTTTGACTTTGTTCACCATGTGTTCTTGTGAGTAGTTTGCTTAGGATCTTGAGGATGGGTTAGGCTGGGTTGATCTTGTGGTTTGTTTGATTTGGTCAAGCTTGATTGTTGTAGATCTCTTCTAGGCTAGATGATCTTAATGCTGATCCTATATCTGAGAAGGTAGGGTTTGATTTCAAGCACCTTAGCATCACACCAATGTCTAAGGAGCATAGATAAGGCTAGATCTAGAGCTTACCATTAGGCTTGCTAAGAGATTAGAGGTCTTGTTTGGTTTGAGATGTATTGCTTAATGCCTGCTTGTGTAGATTCTTTACTATGTGAGAGCAAGTCTAGAAATGCATAGGTTTGATTGTTTCTTGCCATGAGAGTGGATTAAACATGTCTTAGAATAGTATGTCTAGAGATTAGCTCAAAGTTTGTTTGAGGTTTGTTGACCAAGTTAAATAACCACAATGATTAGTTCAGCCCATGAATCCCTCCTTAGGACCTTCTTTGTTTATTGATATCTTAGTCTTAATCCCGTTTCTTGATTGTTGTTTGATTCGTTTCTGCATTGCTCTGTTTTTATTGTGTTGCTCTGTTTTCACGTCTAGTCCAGCTCGACCCTGTACTCGACCTACACTCGGTCCAGTGCTTGCTCGAGTTCTTCCCCAGAGCTTGTGTTTATGATTTGTGATTGTCCTGTTTCATTTCTGCTGCATTCATTTAGTTTTATGTTCATTGTTTGTCTTGCATAGGTTTATTTCTTTTATTATAGTAGTTTTTATTTCTGTTTTAGCTTCATTACTGTTATAATCATTCTGTTCATTTACATT
Source organism: Camelina laxa (assembly GCA_024034495.1). Taxonomy (NCBI): domain Eukaryota; kingdom Viridiplantae; phylum Streptophyta; class Magnoliopsida; order Brassicales; family Brassicaceae; genus Camelina; species Camelina laxa. Next base: position 14,650,717 of record CM043885.1, on the reverse strand, counting down.
CAGCATCTAGTTCTTGTAGTTTTATTTTCTGCACTTTGCATTTTAATCATAGGATTGTTAGTGACAAACATCCTTTACATCTGGCTTAAATTAGATCTTTATGCACATCTTGACTGTTCACAAACACTCAGATTGGATTGACACCTCTTATACTGCAACTGCATAAGGGGAATTGAAACACCTTACCATCCATCCATTCATTGCATACATTCATCTTCATTCACATTCACCACCATCAAAACATTTTTTCAGTCACAATTCACCCACACTAACAGATCCTAATATCCTTGTTGCGCACCAAGACCGTCACCCTCGATCGGTTGATGCAAGGACGGTTTGGTAAGGAAGCGAATAAGTTTAACGGTGCGTTTTGGGTTAGAAAGAAACCCTTAACTCGAGTTTTGTCTTCATCCGACGAGATTGGCCGTTTTTGGGAAAAAAAAACAAAGAGAGAAAAAGATTGCTTGCTGTTCTTGAGGATTTTGGGTGATTTGAGGCTGTTCCTGTAGAGATTTGTAGCTGGGATCGTTGTAAAAGCTTCCTAGGAGTGTAGATTTTCTTTTTTAAGGTTCGGAATCTTCTTGGAAAAGGTGAGTGCATGACCATGGCTTATATAAACTTGAGATTTCTCTGATCTGCTTGTTTATGTCTTGTTTGGCTTGTTAGAATGATATTAGGACTTTGTGAAGCTTTCTTGAGGCTTGGGATGAAGTTTTGATAGTTTAGGAATGGTGATCCGGCGAGAAGTTTTGGGAAAAAGGATGCTTGGCATGTGCGTCGGTCGATGCAAGTGCGAGGACGGCGCGATTTAACCTAGGAGCATTGGTCGATGCCATGTGGAGGTGTCGGTCGATGCAACTAGGATTTTCCGTGAAATTTCGAGCATGCGTCGGTCGATGCAGTGTTAGTGTCGGTCAATGCAGGCTAGTCTTGGATCGGTCAGTGCAAGCTTCTGTTGGACGATGCATCCCCTGTTGGTGTCGATCGACGCAGTTCCTGGTTTGTCTGTTGATTGATGTGTGATGGTTATAGTATCTCAATTGCTTGTGTGTATAGCCCAGTAGATGGGAGGATTGCCTCACTAAGTGTTTATTAAATACTCTTGCATCTCAATTTGTGTTTATGGTGCAGGTAAAGACAAAGTGTGATCGTGGAATCGAGGCAATGAAGAGGAGGATGTTCTAGTGGCTCGATTGGTTGTTGTTTGGCTTCTGTTAGATTGTTAAAGATGAGTCATTAGGATGTGGTTTAGGTTGCTAGTTATATGGTTTTTGTTTTTGGATTATTGGTTAATTGTTATGAATTATTATTGGCTTTATTATTTATTGGTTATTTAGTTAAAGGTATCTTTTGGTTATTTCCGTTGTTGGTTGAGTGTAGTTAGGTGACTAGTGGGTATGTGACGGGAAAATGGCCATTTCATACCCGTACACACTCCGAAAGTGTGAATTGCTACCTGTACAAATAAGGAGTGCCAATTTATCCATGTACCCTAAGACATTTCAAATTTCATACCTATACTCACAAAATTAAGCCAATTTCACAGTCCACATTAACGGAATTAGGTCAACTGTTAGAGATGCTGACTCAGAGTCCACGTGTGTATTGACTGCCATCGAAAATGCAAAAACGGCGTCGTTTTGTTTTCTTCGAAAAAAAATTATGGAATATGCACACACTGGTGGTTTAAACCCACGACCTCTTCCGTGTTTGGTATAGGACTTAACCAGTTTATCCCACAACAATTCTCGAAAGAATCATACAAACTTATTAATATAAACCTAAGCTAGCATCCATCGAAATCGAAAAGAAATTTGGAAATCCACACTGCCGCGGGTCGAACCTAGGTACTCAGATTCAGACAGCATAGGACTTAACTACCTGATCCCACAACAATACTCGGTAATAACAAACAAATTTATCTTTATAAACCTATAAGGTATCTAAGTCCCAACTAAATGAATTTAAATTGGGGGAAAAATAAAAATCCTAGGGTTCTTCTTCTTCTCTCAAATATAACTGATAAATTTATAAATTTATATTTAAATTATAAGTTTATAATTTATAACTGAGAATTAAATATAAATTTATAAATTAAATATAACTGAGAATATATTTATAAATTTATAATTTATAACTGAGAATTAAATATAAATTTTCATTTAATTTAATTCTCAGTTATAAATTATAAATTTATATTAAATTTATAATTTATAACTGAGAATTAAATATAAATTTATAAATTAAATATAACTGAGAATATATTTATATTTAAATTAAATTAATTTATATTTAAAAATTAAATGAAATATTTATAAACCTTAAACCTTAAACCTTAAACTTTAAACATTTCATTTAACTGATAATTTATAAATTTATAAATATATTCTCAGTTATACTTAATTTATAAATTTATATTTAATTCTCAGTTATAAATTATAAATTTATAAATTTATCAGTTATATTTGATAGAAGAAAAACCCTAGGATTTTTATTTTTCCCCCAATTCAAATTCATTTAATTGGGACTTAGATACCTTATAGGTTTATAAAGATAAATTTGTGTGTTATTACTGAGTATTGTTTTGGGATTAGTTGGTTAACTCCTATGCTGTCTGTATCTGAGTACTTGGGTTCGACCCGCGGCAGTGTGTATTTCCACAATTTTTTTCGATTTCGATGGATGCTACCTTAAGTTTATATTAATAAGTTTGTATGATTCTTTCGAGAATTGTTGTCGGATAAACTGGTTAAGTCCTATGCCAAACACGGAAGAGGTTGTGGGTTCGAACCACCAGTGTGTGCATATTTCACAATTTTTTTTCGAAGAAAACAAAACGACGTCGTTTTTGCATTTTCGATGGCAGTCAATAGACACGTGGACTCTGAGTCAGCATCTCTAACGGTTGACCTAATTCCGTTAACGTGGACTGTGAAATTGGCTCAATTCTGTGAGTATAGGTATTAAATTTGAAATGTCTTAGGGTACATATATAAACTGGCACTCCTTATTTGTACAGGTAGCAATTCGCACTTTCGGAGTGTGTACGGGTATGAAATGGCCCTTTTCCCTGTATGTGACCACTAGTTTAGAATATTATTTACATTTATATTTATTATTTATTATTTTTTAAAAAAACGGGTCGGATCGTTTCAATTTACAATAGTAATTTTTAATTCTCGCTAGTGTACATTAACAATGGCACCCTTTCTCTCGAAAGACGCTTACGAAGGCGATTTTTGGTTTCTCAACCGCCGACATCTTTGTTCTTCTCTCCGTGTTTCTTGGAGTATAATTCCGACAAATCTAAGAGTTTATAGTTTAGATTATGGCAGTTGTAGTCTACGACGGTTAACTGTTGGCAGTTTTGTGTCCCCGACTTTGTCGTGGGATAACTGTCAAAAGAAACCGCCATGGTTAACGCTATATAAATCTCACGAATTTTGACACCATGACTACAATCACTCCTCATCATCTCTACTACACCTTTCACAAGTAATGAGTGATTACGTTCGTAAGTCTCTCCAGAATCTCGACTTAGGGATAAATGATGCCCCAGTTGCTTTACCCCCAGAGTTGTGTGGGAGAGCGATAAATGAGAATCGTTTCTCGCTGATTGTGTGTGTAGTGAATCCAAAAAAGCAAAACCTGAGGGCAGTTTTTGGTCAGATGCCAAAAATATGGGGCCTTGCTAATGTGTGTCACAGAAGGGTTTTGGGTGAAGGGAAAGCCCTATTCATCTTCCAAACAGAGGAGGCTCTAAATCTTGTTCTACGTAGAGGACCTTGGACTTTCAATGAATGGATGCCGTCGGTTCATCGCTGGTACCCCAATATCTCTGAAGACGAAATGAAAATCATCACATTCTAGATTCAAGTCAGGGGAATCCCGGTTCAGTTTCTCTATAGAGCAATGGTCAACTATATAGGCAATCAGATTAGTCATGTGGCAGAGGTTGATTTCGAAGAGAATGCAGCGCTTGTGGAGTTTGTGAGAATCCGTATTAACTGGAACATAGACACACCTTTACGTTTCCAGAGAAACTTCCAATTTGGAGGAGATGACAACACAATTTTGAAGTTCAAATATGAACGTCTTCGTAATTTCTGTTCAAAGTGTGGCTCTCTGCAACATGATGCAAAAGAGTGTCCTCTGGCCTTTGACGGATATGATCCGGATGATTTTGATCATTTCGATGCAGATTGCCATGAGGATCATCCCCCCAAATGATCAAGACTCTTATGTCAACACTTTGCAAACCATAGCACCGGATGCAAGATACCTGGAGTAGGACCCTCAAATGAAACCGCAGTAACCGTGAGTTTATCATCATGGAATCAGATTCAAAATCAGTCCCTAGTGTTTTTGAGGACTCATAACTGACTGCAGAGAGACTCAACTACTTGTACGCTAAATTTGCAAAAGGTAAGAATACAGAAAGGATAACTCCACTTACTCATGTCTACAACCCGATGGAAAACCGAAGCATTCAATCCACAAAACGTAGCCGTCAAGAAATGGAACACTTCTACCAACGATGTGAGGAAACTGAAGATCTGATGGTTTTGAATCAGATCAACAAGAATGGGAGAGTGGATTCTATAGGTTCCTGCAGTGGTATGATTGTGAACGGAGGCGCGGGGGGCCTGGTACCCCCAATGCCTCCATGAGAGTCGTCTCCTGGAACTGTCAGGGCATCTGTTCGCCGCTGACACAATTTCGACTTAAGCATATATGTCATAATTTAAAACCTCATTTACTTTTCGTTTGTGAAACTCTAAATAATTGTTCAGTTGTGTGTGATTTTGCTTCTATTTTAGTATACTCTAATGTAATAACTCAACCCCCTCAAGGAAGAAGTGATGGTTTAGCAATAATGTGGTCTAACAATATCTCTCTTTCACCTCTATATCAAGATGAGAGAATGATTGATGTCCATGTTAACTTTAATAATACTAGTTTTTATGTTTCTGGTGTTTATGGTGATCCGGTTCCAAGTCAGAGACATCTTTTTTAGGAACAATTAGAAAGCATAAGTGAAACTCGTAATGGTCCATGGATGTTGGCTGGTGATTTCAATGAACTTCTTAATAATGGTGAAAAGATAGGAGGACCACAACGTGAAGAGTGTACTTTTACACGTTTCAGAACAATGATCTCTCGGTGTGATCTCTCTGACTTAAGATCAAAAGGGGATAAATTCTCTTGGGTTGGTGAGAGAAGAAACTATACTGTCAAATGTTGCTTAGACAGAGTTATGATCAACTCACAATGGGCCGCAACTTTCCCCAATGCAGAAGCTGAGTTCTTAGAGTTTAATGGATCGGATCATAAGCCTATACTAACAAGGTTTCACTCCACAAACACGGGTCCTAACAAGCCTTTCCATTTTGATAAACGGCTTACACACATTAAGGATTTTGAGCAAGTGGTTAAGCGAGGATGTAATTTTTTCGAAGACCAAGATTATTACTCAATTTGTGACCAGATTGCTCACTGTCGTCAAGCGATGGCAAAAGGCATACACTCTGCAAACATTAATGCACCAAAACAAATAGATTATTTTCAGGCTACCCCGAACACTGCTATGGCAAGTCTACACCGACAAAAGAGAATGGAAATCCCAAATCTGCAAAGACAACTAAGTTTAGCATATCACGATGAAGAATAAATATGGAAGAACAAAAGCCGAAACAAATGGCTGCATTTAGGTGATCGTAATACTGCTTACTTTCACGCAAGTTCAAAGTCGAGATACTCAAGAAACAATATTACGGGCTTCCAAGATGATCTACAAAGGACATACAAAGGAGACAAAGAAGTTGGATCACATGCTCAACAATACTTCACAAATGTATATGGTTCAAGTAGAGTTCTTGTATCCCCGATTGACTTTGGTGATTTTCCAGCAACAGTAACGACTGAAATCAATACTGCTTTGACAAAAGAATTTACAAGAGACAAAATTTATTCAGCTCTCTCTTCTATTAGTGAGGATAGAGCTCCTGGACCAGATGGACTCACAGCTCGTTTCTACAAGCATTACTAGAACATAATAGGGGATGACATTGTCTGAGAAGTGAAGGAATTTTTTGTAACCTTTTACATGAAGTCAGGTTTAAATCACACAAACATTTGCATGATTCTAAAAAATAACTAAGCCTATTACCCTAGCAGACTATAGACCTATTGATTTATGCAATGTACTATACAAAATAATATCCAAATGCTTAGTAAATAGACTTAAGGGCCATCTAGACTCAATTGTCTCTGAATCTCAGGCTGCCTTCATCCCAGGAAGATTAATAATTGACAATGTCTTAATAGCTCATGAAGTTATGCATTCTCTCAAAGCTCGACAGAGTGTCAACAAACTATATGGCTATAAAAACAAATGTTTCCAAAGCCTATGGTAAGGTAGAATGGAATTTCTTGGAGGTTACAATGAGATTATTTGGTTTCAGTGATCAATGGATATCATTGATCATGGCTGCTGTTCGATCTGTAACTTACTCGGTATTGATAAATGGTTCCCCTCATGGTATGATTGCTCCTGAGAGGGGAATAAGACAAGGTGATCCATTATCCCCATATTTATTCATACTATGTGGTTACATTAAGGGAATCAAAATTGGAAATGGTGTTCCTGCAATAAGCCACTTACAATTTGCAGATGATTCTCTATTTTTTTGCCAAGCAAATGCAAGAAACTGCAAAGCAATAAAAGAGGCTTTTGATGTTTATGAATACTATTCTGGACAGAAAATAAATACAAGCAAATCAATGATTACTTTTGGCACAAGAGTACATGGTTTAACTCAAGATCGTTTAAAACGAATACTCGATATACCTAACCAAGGAGGTGGTGGGAAATATCTTGGGATACCTAAACAGTTTGGTTCAAAAAAAATCAGAAATGTTCACGTATATAGTGGATAAAGTAAGATAACGCACAGTCACTTGGAGCACAAAACGACTCTCTCAAGTAGGGAAAGAAATCATGTTGAAGTCTGTGGCTTTAGTTATGCATGTTTACTCTATGTCCTGTTTCAAGCTCCCAATGGGTGTAGTCTCGGAGATTGACTCTGTTTTACAAAAGTTTTGGTGGGAGAAAAGCAATAACGAAAGAGGAATTCCTTGGATTGTCTGGCAACGTCTGCAATATTAAAAAAAAGAAGGTGGACTAGGCTTTAAAAACATATCAAAATTTAATGATGCCTTACTAGCAAAACAAGCATGGAGATTGTTACAATATCCAAACACTCTTTTTGCGAGAGTTATGAAGGCAAGATATTACAAAAATGAGTGTTTTCTGGATGCAAAAACGCGAGCTAAGCAATCATATGGATGGTCTTCCATACTTGAAGGACTTAAAGTGATTAAGCAAGGTTCAAGATATATAGTTGGAGATGGAGCTTCTGTGCGGGTAAACATGGATAATATTACGTATAGTCACCCACCGAATCCCTGTCTACAGCTCATCAACAGAGGCGCCCCCATAGCACTACTTTTAAGTGTAATTACGATGCAGCTTTTGACCATCTTACAAACCAAGTAACAAGCAGCTGGATTTTGAGAAATAAGGAAGGTGTATCTTCAGGTTGGGGATCCATAAAACTTGGCAGAGCATCCAGTCCCTTGGAGGCAGAAGCAAAAGCTTTGTTATCAGCAATGCAACACTCTTGGATCAAAGGCTTCACATATGTGTGTTTTGAAGGAGATTGTATTTGTATGATTCTAACAAAAGTCATAAATAATGAACACACTGATATATCCATTGATGGGATAATACAAGACATCAGACTTTGGGCGACACGTTTCCACAATATTGCTTTTCAACACACAAAGAGATGTTGTAATAATGTAGCTCATCTATTAGCAAGACATGGTTGTTCTCATTGTAATTTCTATTTTGATTGTTTTTCGCCTTCTTTTTGGCTAATGCAACAATTGTATCAGGATCATTTTAGTTCATCTATATAATTACTATTTCGACACAAACAAAATTGTATCCTATTAAAAAGTGATTTTAATACAATTTATCTCATTTTTTAAAAAATGATACAAACGAATAAAGTTTAAATCAATTTTATTTAATTAATATCAAATTTGTTAATTAAAAAATCACTTAAATCGCTGATGCTAAATCATATTTATTTGTTTCCTTTTTAAATAAATAATTTTATGTACCATTATTTAATTTTATGATACAATTTAAATGATACAATACACCCATATTTTTGTAGTGAGAGACTTTGAGGGTACGTAGAAGTTGGCGACGTAAGCTCTTCTCCTACAACATGTGCTTTTCTCTCTTCTAATTATATATATAGATTTAAGATCTTGAATGTTGTTGTTTTTGAAGTATTTTTTGGCTTTAGTTTTTATAATATTTAATTTTATATCCATTTATGATTTTGACAAACCAAGTTCTCCTAAAAATTATAGAGAATCTAGTAGTTAAGTATTTTAACAAATTTTCAAAGAAAAGTCAAAATCCATATATTTTGGGTTTCTTCCTCAAAAAAATTATTTTTTTTGCTTATTTGTTTTTGCTAGAAAATATAATCCACCAATATAAAAAAAAAAACTAAATAAACTACCATTCAAGCTTTTAAGAAAACTAATATTTATATCAAAAATCAAAAACCAGAAAAATCTAAATCTAAAAACTAAAAACTAAAATCCAAAATCCAAAGACCATTTTAAAAACTACATTCATTCATGGTCTATAATTTATTTTATTTTAGTTAAAATTATCCTCTATATATTAGTAGAGAAGCATTTTGGCTAAAAAGATGATGTGTCAGCATTAGAGAGCTCCAGCACCATTTATCAATTAACCCTCAAAAATAAATTTATTTACAACTAAATGTTATTATATTTATTATAAAAAAAATTATGGTAACATAAAGTACATAAACATTAATTTGATTCTTTTTAACAATAAAATATTTTGGCTAACCTATCAGATACTAAAAAATTAAATAATAAGGACATCAAGCAAAAAAGATTTTGAAAAAAAAAACATTTATAGTCAATCGATTATATATTTTTATTTGAATTAGATTAAATTATCACAAAAATTTAGGTAACAACGGAGTTTTTACTCTGTTATAGCGGAATTCATTTTAGTGTCGTATTTTTAAAATTATTATAATAAAAGAATTAAAATAAATTGAAAACAAATAAGATTTGTAAAGATTAATTATTCCCAAATTTTGCTATATTTAAGGATTAATTTTCCTATAGTATAAAGTTTTATCAAAAAGAAAAACTATATATAAAGAAAACAAAAACTTTAAGGATAAATTTCTCCATTTTTTCCATATGTCATGAACAAACAAGGATATTCTAAATTTGATTAACTAAAAGAATTGCGTACCTAAAAAATTTGAGTAATAGTTTTTTCAAAAATATAATGATTTGAGTAACCAGTTATTTAAAAAAGAAGAAATTTAGTATTGTCCAAGGTAAAATCGATAATTTGTTTTCCATTTGGATATTATTAGTTTTGTTAATGATACATGTGTCATTAATTGATGGAGAAATAAAATTACAAATCATAAATCTTATATAATTGGAGAAGACTATAGTTGGTCACTAAATCTCTTATATAATTGGTCTTAATTATGGTATTATATTATTTGATTTCATAATTCTAAATTGGTCATTAATTAAATCCTTATATATCTTAGTTATCAGTATAACGTTAACCCCGCACAAGACGCGGGTCTACTACCTAATATTATATTATAATCCCTTTAACAACCCGCCCCGTGGACACCACTAGCCTCACTGCTAACCGACTAGCCTCACTGCTAGCCGCCCAAACGGACCCCAAGCTGACCCTGTAGGGCATCGATTCTAACCCATCACTGTGAATATTCCAATCCACCAGTAGGTTATTGGTGCGCCAGACGTTCCTTGAACACTGGTCCCCACCCTTTAACAACCTTCCCACAGGACAAGTTGCCACCAATTTTGAACTAATAACACTAGTGTTAAAATAGTAGTTTAACACTAGTAATAACACTATTGTAGCCAATACTAATAACACTATTGTAATTTTAAACCTACTATTGTAATTTTAACACTACTAAATAAAAATTTAACACTATTGTAATTTTAACACTACTAAATAAAAATTTAACACTATTGTAGCCAATACTAATAACACTATTGTAATTTTAAACATTCAAAACTAAATACTAAATCATAAAAACGAAATCCTAAATTCTAAAAATTTGTAGTGGTATTTATGGAAAAGGTGATGGTATTTTTGAAAAACAACTTAGTTTATTAGTATTTTAAGGTAATTTCATACGTATTTTTACCTAGATTATTGAATTTTCATTTCAAATGATTGTATGGTTTGTACCAGATGATTTGATTAACTTTAGTTCAGCTCTCGCTACACCCGGATCCCAAGCATGCTCATCTAATCATGCTCGCTAATACATTACATAAGTTAATTAACTTTATATACAAACGTAAATTCTTCATAACGATGCATAACGATGGTTTCAACTTTCAACACTTCAATTCGGTACCTCTATAATTGATACTCTTATTAATAACTAAGTAAGGTAAGTCCAAAGCATATATAGTTATAGAAACACAATTGTAAAATAAATTAAAAAAACGAGGTGAAATGACTTTAACGCAACATACTTTTTGATGAGGCGATGGAAGCGTCGACAATGCGGAACCATGCGCGACGCAAAGGACAATTAAAGAACATAAGTATTAGAAGACCTATCAGTGTGGTTAAATAAGTTGACACAGTACTAAAACAGAATGCCAACATGTCAAATGGGGATTCATCATCATCTTCTTCTCCTTCATTGTCTGATTCCTTTGAGCTCTTCTTAGCCTGGCAACTTCTTTTAGTCGGTGGTCCACAAAGAAGAGGATTGCCCAAGTAGCTGTTCTCACTTAAGGTATTAAATTGCCTTCCTTGGGGAATAATTCCGGATAAATTATTATAAGACAAATCCAGAACCGTGCCAACAATAATGAAGGCAGGAGGCGACTTATAAATAATGTATAAGATCATTTTATTTGAATTCATGTAAAATAAATTTATAATACAACAGATGAATTCTAAACCTTAACTTAAAATCTAATATATGCTATATGCATGTTTTCTCAAAAGTAGATAAAAAATAGAATTTAGGATGACCTTGAATATCATTTTAGCAAGTATACAACATCTAAAACAATTCAATGAAAAATAAAATGAGAATTCCATATTACTTATAACCTTATTTTAATTTCAAATCTTAAGTTTAGTTTGTGTGAGTAGTTTTATTTAAAAGTAAATTAGAATTGTACTTTAACTTGATTATATATGTAAAATCATGTTTACATACATAGTATGAGCTAAAATTACAGTTGTGTTATTTTTAAATTGGCATTTTAATGTTTCTAGGAAAAGAGAGGCGGTAGGCGAATGTTTCAAAACTTATAACTAAGGCACGACTCTGGACAAATCCAAGACAACAAGAGAAGAAAGGCTGGTTAGTTGGTGAGGAATTATTCCTTGTAACATGTTATGCGAAAGGTCAAGGCTCTCAATATCCTTGAGATTGGAGAAGCTGGATGGTATGGAACTGGACAAGAAGTTACGAGATAAATTCATGACTCGTAGTTTTGTGAGATCTCAAAGCTCTGCTGGGATAACCCCATGTAATTCATTGCTTGACAGATCCATTCCATACATAAAATCAAGTACGTTATTGGTGAACTCAGTTGCTCCGAAATAAGTATCATACCTTCGCTTAGTTGAAAATTTTATTTCAATGCCTTGAAAACTAGAGGATATTACCTCGAATTCCTCTACCACAAATGTTGACTCGTAAAATTTGAAACCTATATTGAAATTTGTATCTTCTCGTCCAAATGATAAATTATATAGGCATGAAGGTATGACGCCATTGAGCTTGTTATCTAAAAGATCTAAAAGTCTGATTTTTCTCAAATCACATAGCTGTCGTGAGATAGATCTTGTTAAGTTGTTTCCCCTCAACCAAAGAATATATATGCTCCCGGTATCGACAAATTGTGGAATACTCCCAGAAAGTTTATTGTTCCGTAGATCAAGTATTTGGACATGTTCCAACAACGTGTCAGGAATCGGTCCTGTGAGGTTGTTGTCGCGTAGAAACAATTTTATCCCGAACTCCCCTCCAACATGTGACGGTAGAGATCTAGATCATATGTTTCCGGATAGGTCAATAAGTGATAGAAAGCCAATGGACAGCAAAGATGTTGGTATTGTACCTTCTAAGAAATTGTTTGATATCGATAAGATAGTCAAACGAGTTACGTTGGACATCCAACCTGGAATATCACCCGTGAAAAGATTGTTGGACATGTCAAGAACTGATAATGTAGTGTTGGAGCTAAGCAAACCAACTCCGATCTTCCCTGTAAATAAGTTGCTATCAATTCTCAACTCTTCCAGTGAAGTAAAGCTTGTTCCTCTAGGAAGAAAATGGCCACTAAATTTGTTGTGAGAGAGTTTGAGGTGTTCAAGTGAAAAAAACCCCGTGACAAAGCTTCTAGGGAGATTCCTAGAGAAGTTATTATAAGACAGATCCAGAAATGTAATGTTTACCATCTCACCCATAGACGATGGTATATGTCCTTGGAACCCATTATTTGAGCCGTTCATTCGTATTATATTTGGAAGCGCACAACCAATATTATCAGGGAACGGTCCACTAAAATTATTCACTGAAAAATCCAAGAACTGCAAATTATGCACTACTGTAGGCATCTGAAAGATAGTGAATAAAATTTTTCTGCAACTGTAATACTTCAAGTGTCGGATTATTCGCCAACAGCCAGGTAGGAACGTTTCTGGATAATCTGTTCCTCGATAAATCAATTTGACGCAAGTTCTTCTGGTACAAGAGAAAGGAAAGGATTTTCTCCAAGCTGCAAACTCGTAGTACAACAACACTCAGTTGAAATTTTGGCACCAAATTACTCTCTGTCTTGATTTCCGATGCTGATGAAAGATTGAACACCTTAAGCTTTGTGAGGTTGGCGAGAGGATCGAATGCGAATACACCTGTGAAGTTGTTATCTAATAATGATAGATACTCGAGGGACTCAAGTCTGCTGAAACTAGATGGTACATTCCCACTTAACTGGTTGGATGAGAAATCAAGAACTTGTAGCTTGGTTAATCTACCAAAACAAAGTGGAAGCTGACCCACAAAATAATTTCCACGGAGATTAAGCTCTTGCATATTCTTCATTTCACAAACTAGTGCAAAAAAATATTTTGGAAAACTACGAGATATGAATAATAGAAGTAATTGTATGTGTCTCGATAATCATCAACAGAAATTTCTTATGCATAAAGAGAAAGATTAAAAATAAAGCTTGTCTTGCAATTCCATTATGCTAGAAAAAAAAATTGTAACTTAGATCCAGAGCTTTTAGCATTTTTAGATGAGTCAACCCTGCCCCAAGACAAAGAGACACAAAGCAAGACAACTCTAATTATTATGGATATGATGACAAGTATAAACGTATTACGAAATTAAATTTATAAATGCATAGTGGTAATTTGACGTAGATGGTACCTAGCATGGTGCGGTTTAGTTTGTTCTTACTAAGATCCAACAGTTTCGAGTTTGTCAACTCTTTTATTTCTGAAAGATAATCCAAAAAAAATATAAGAACGATTACAACTAAAAGAAAGAGATATCAAATTGTAGCCATATATATAAAAACCAAATGACATAACCAAACATACATCATTATAAAGTAAGTTACAAATAACATACCTTCAAAAGGAAAAGGGCCTTCGATGAAGTTGTCCTGAAGGGAAAGACGTGTAAGTGATGTAGCAGCATTAAGAAAGGGAAATATGTTGCTGTTAAATCTATTGGAAGAGAGATCCATAATCTCTAGGTTCCTTAATCTCCTTAAGCTTATATAAACTGCAAATGAAAAGCGTGTAAGCGAGTATAGAAAAAGTAACTAGTCCACCCTAATCACTTCTATAATATCATTATATATATTAACTGAATGGAATTAAGAGAGTAGAAGAATTTATGGAATTGGAAGAAATCAAAATTGACAGTTGGATGTATTTCGTGTAAGACGATATCAGCCACATATAATAAATCAATGCTTTGGATGATGGTACTATAACCTTTTGATGCAGAGGAAATGTAACTAAAGTAGTTTCAAATCTTTAGAAAAAGTTGTTTCCAAATAGAGACCACAACGGTAGTCTAGACTGTGAAACCCCCAATATACCACCAATATTATCGATGAAGCCATTGAGCCCGGCCGATAATTCCAGACTTCCAACCTCTTCAAAAGGGTGTAGTAAAGAAAGATTTAGGAGACAATTCTTTTTTAAATTAGTAGCACGAATGGAAAGCTTAATTAGCCGCCTGCTTGTACGATTGCACATAATGCCCTCCCACTGGCAACAATCGTTCTTTGTGTCATTATTCCAAATAGGGAAAACATAGTCCAAGTCTGATTCTTGCGTAATTGACATCCAATATGTTTTTAGCTCCAACAAAGCTTTTCTTTTTTTCTCAATGCAGCTTTTGCAATCATGTAGCTGCCCCAATAGCAATATCACCCATATCAAGTATTGGCCCAAGAAACGTTTCCCTTCCATTGCAAATAACATTGAAAAAAACAAAATAAAGAAAATGAATTAAAATCCATAGAAATTTGGGACTATGAGTTTAATGCAAATGCTTTCATGGTTATAAGAATTCAACAAGATATATATGATCCTCTTCATATATTTAGAAATGTCAAAGTTCTGGGGCACATGTATGTGAGTGATCACTATTGTTTAGTTTGAGTTGTATGATATGCCGGGCAGTCGAGGTCGTTGTAGAAAACACCCATCATCGGATGCTATGTGTATGGCTTAAGACTCATATTTATACCACGTAATGATTCAGTCAAGTAGAAGACAAACTCAGTTGGGCCATTCGAATATGAACTTATTATACAAGTCATGAACTTGCGACATAAGCACTAAAAACGTTCTTGTAATGTATAGAAGATAATCTAACCTATCAAGCATGCGGATTGTAAAATCTTACTATATAAAGTTTGAATCTTCAACATTAGTCGCCCATTAGTCGTTAACATAAACGTTATACATAAAGAGTGTGTAAAAATAAATATAGTTTTAGAAAAACCCACCAAATAAATTCTAAAAACCGTGTGCATGTTACCTTTAAAATTCAAACATTATCAATAAAATTTAACATCTAATTCTTAGTTATACCAGAGAAACTTGAAGTTGTTTTCATAGTCATGATTGGAATGAATAAACCTCCACCGCCAGTTCCACCTGCGCTCGAGACTAAGGCAGCAAAGAAGCATAAAACTCCAGCCACAATGAAGTTAGCTTGTAGATGTTCTACAGCAGCTTGTAGATGTTCTCCCTTGTTTGGACCTTGTATAGCAGCTTTTGAATATATTTTGGTGGATTCTATTGATTGGTCTCTTCTTGTTGACTAGCGTTAATCTGAAATATAGGAGAAGACAAAAAAAGGACAAAAAGGTCACTTTTTTTTTATATCTGAAAGCTTGAACTTTGTTCTTTATATTGATGGTTTCAGAGAGTGGTGAGCACATTTTATTTGCACGTTGCTTTCAGATGAGTAGGCTGCAAGTAATCTCGTTGACCTTTACCATAAACAAATGATAGTTAAGATATATATATACATACACAGAGCCGTGCATACCTTTGGACAAAAATGGCAAATGCCCAAGGCCACCCAAAAAATACTAAAATTTTAGGCCACATCTTATACAAAAATTAAGCTTATATATTTAATTAACTTAATATAATGTGTTTTTAATAATGAAAACTTTTCATTAGAAATTATATTTCCAAAATATTATAAGTTTTATTGAGATTTTCTTGTCTTAAATTAAATTCTTTACTAACAACATTAGTCAAAAAGATATTTACACAAAGAATAACTAAAGTAAGGGGTGTATTGAAACATTTTGGAAGATTTTATGGGATTTAGAAAATTTGAAATTTTGATAGATTTTAAGGAATTTAATATGATTTATCACCTAAAACTATGAGATTTTGATTTCTGTATTTTTTAAGTAAACAAATAAAGACAAGAGTAATTCTAAGAAAAAGGTGAAAAAAAATTATTAGAATCGATCGTGTTAGATAAGGAGAAGACACAATAATTTTATGCTTTTGGATTTGACATGGTGAAAACGATTCTGTTGTGAATTTGATCCTAATGACAAGTCTCTCTTTGCATATGTTTATCTATTAAAAGAAGTAGCACTGAAACGGGTACGGGTCAGGAAACGGGGACGAGAACGGTACATAAGTATCATACATAAGTATTTCCAATTGTTATTGATCGATAACATCGTATTTTCACGCAGGTCTAGCCAAATAACCAAACGTGTGATATATAATGATGGTCAACTATGAGGAACGTAGCCATGGTCAAGAAGCAGTTTAACTAAGGAATGATACAAATTCAGCAACTCCATCCTCCCACTGACGAAAACCTGCAACTAGAGGACACATGCAAAAAGAGGAGACAAAACGTTTCTTTAGTTTGTACTCCTTTATGCATATATCTTTTACAAGAAAGTTACATATCTGTTGGTTAAGCTTCTAGATTGTTCTAGAATAGATATCCTTAAAGGAATTAGGAATCTAGTTAGGAAAAGGAAAAGTTGTAATACTAAACTAAAAAGGAAGTTAGTAGGTTTTAGAAAAGGAAGACTAGAACCCTATAAATATAGATCATAAGAAGGATGTATGATCATAAGGAAAAACAGAGCTTGTGTTTAGTTTTGAGAAGATTTTCTAAACATTAACAAAGGAAGGATTCTTTGTTCAAGCTTTAAGGTTTTGTGCTTTTGATTCTTTATTTGGTATCAGAGCAAATTCTGGGGTAAGGAGAGCTCTTACGAATCATGGCTGAGACGAAACCATCGGAGAAGACGACGTCAACCTCCGCAGTTCAATGTCCGATGTTGAATTCAACCAGTTACACCGTCTGGACATTGAAGATGAAGGCGACGTTGAAAGTTCACAAAGCTTGGATTGCAATTGAACCTGGAACAGATATTGAAGAGAAGAACGACGTTGCAACAGCTTTGCTTTATCAATCTATACCAGAGAATCTGACTCTGCAAATTGGTGAACAAGACTCACCACGGGATATTTGGGAAGCTATAAAATCAATCAATCAAGGCGTGGAACGCGTCAAAGAAGCTCGCCTCCAACCTTAATGTCTGAATTCGAGTCCCTGAGGATGAAAGATTCAGATACAATCGATATCTTCTCTGGTAAGTTATCAGAGATAGCTTCGACATCAGCCTCTCTAGGTCAACCTCTCGATGCACCAAAGTTGGTGAAGAAGTTTCTAAATAGCCTACCCGCTAACAAATTCATACACCTCATTGCTTCCCGTGAAAAAGTCTTGGATCTAAACAAAACTAGTTTTGAAGACATCATTGGGAGATTTAAAGCTTTTGAGGCTCGTATAAACGGGCAAACTGCACAAGAAACTCAACAAAACCTCTTGTTCTAGAATATGGATGGAGACAGCGGTAAAGGTAGAGGTCGTGGCCGAGGAAACAGAGGTCAAGGTCGAGGAACCAGAGGCAGAGGACGAGGACGAGGTAATTCTCAAGACAGAGACCAAAAGGCAGGTCCCAAATTATATGCTTTCGTTGTGAGAAACCAGGGCACTTTGCGTCTGTTTGTCCAGTGAAGTTCGTAAAGGAACAAGAACTCAACAAAAACGAGACAGAGGAAGCAAATACAGCCTTATATATGCATGAAATCGTGTACTTAAATGAGGAGAAGGTAATTCCAAAGAAGTACGAGATAACCAAAAGAGAAGATGGAATATGGTATTTGGATAATGGTGCTAGCAACCACATGACAGAAGAGAAAGGATATTTTTCTGAGTTAAACGAGAACATCCAAGGAACCGTAAAATTTGGTGATGGATCTTGTGTTAGCATTTGAGGAAAAGGATCGATCCTCTTTGAAGAAAAAAATGGAGAACATAGACTTTTAACAGACATCTACTACATTCCGGTGTTGAAGAGCAATATTCTTAGCTTACGGCTGCGATGTGAGAATGAGGGCGGATTATCTCACTTTACGTGATCCTAATGGATGCTTGTTAGTCAAAGTAACTCGTTCTCCCAATAGACTGTACAAAATCAGCCTAAAGGTAGGCAAACCAACCTGTTTACACTCGAGGATAGAAGATGATTCATGGAAGTGGCATGCGAGACTTGGTCATATCAGTTTCACAACGATGAACTCTATGTCCACACACGAGATGGTTCGAGGCATGCCTAAAATCACAAGTAAGAAAGAGTTGTGTGAATCATGTTTGGTAGGAAAGCAAACGAGACATGTTTTTCCGAATGCAACTCAATATCGGTCTACTCGAGCATTGGAGTTGTTACATGCTGATCTATGTGGACCTATATCACAGCCACACTTGCTAGAAATCAGTATATCTTTGTAATAGTGGATGATTACACCAGATATATGTGGACAATCTTGCTCAAAGAGAAGAGTCAAGCCTTTGAGAAGTTCCAATCGTTTAAAGCACTTGTCGAGAGGGAATGTGACAAGAAGATTGTAACTCTACGCACAGACAGAGGTGGAGAGTTTACATCAAGAGACTTCCAAGATTTTTGTAATGCAAATGGAATCAGAAGGCACCTTACAGCACCCTACACACCTCAACAAAACGGAGTAGTTGAGAGGAGAAACCGGACATTGATGGAGATGACTCGGAGCATTCTTAAGGCAATGAATGTTCCAAATTATTTGTGGGGAGAAGCTGTAAGACATTCAACATACTTGATCAATAGAGTTCCTACTCGAGCTCTAAAGAATCAAACACCATATGAATGCCTTAGAGAAAGAAAGCCGAGTATCGAGCATCTTAGGATCTTTGGTTGCATTGCTTATGCAAAGGTAGAAGCTGAGCATCTAAAGAAGCTTGATGATCGATCACAAACACTTGTCCATCTCGGCATAGAACCAGGAACTAAGGCATATCGACTTTACAATCCAACAACGAGAAGAGTGGTGGTAAGTCGTGATGTGGTGTTTAATGAGAAAGAATCTTGGACTTGGAAGGGAGCAGACAACGAAGGAGATCAACCAGTGATGTTTTGAATGACATGGGGAGAAACTATAGACGGTGGACAAGGGCCATTCACCGACAACAGTTCTCAACCCTCAGATGATCAAGAAACTACAGAAGAAGAGGAAGTGCAGGATCGTGAAAATGTCGAAACAGAGCCAGTTCCGGTTAGAAGATCTAGTCGACAACACAATCCTCCTAGTTATCTTGCTGACTACGTTCTTCTAGCTGATCTAGAATGTGAAATGCTCCTCCTGTCGCTAAATGATGAACCTATAAGTTATCATGAAGCAAAAGAATTAGTCGAATGGACAAAGGCTTGCCAAGAAGAGATCGACTCGATCAACAAAAACAATACATGGGATCTAGGTGAGAAACCATTTGGTGCTAAAGTGATTGGTCTTAAGTGGGTTTTGATGATCAAAAGGAATGCTGATGGATCAATCAACAAGTTCAAAGCTAGACTCGTTGCTAACGGATATGCACAAAGAGAAGGGATTGACTTTGATGAGGTTTTTGCACCGGTTGCAAGGCTGGAAACAATTAGAATGTTGATTGGATTAGCAGCTTCACATGGATGGGAAATTCATCATCTCGACGTTAAGACCGCTTTCTTACATGGTGAACTAACAGAGGATGTTTATGTTTCACAACCGGAAGGGTTTGAAAAGAAGGGAGAAGAACACAAGGTTTTCAAACTCAAGAAAGCTCTTTATGGACTACGTCAAGCTCCCCGCGCATGGAACACAAAACTCGATCAAATCCTTCAGAGCATGAAGTTTAACAAGTGTCAGAAAGGAAGTTCTGTGTATCGCAAGGAAGAAGGAACTAAGATTTTGATCGTGGCTGTGTATGTTGATGATCTTTTTGTCACAGGAAGTACACTGGAGATCATCATGGAGTTTAAGGCTGGAATGTCTACTAAGTTCAAGATGAGTGACCTTGGTAAGCTTACTTACTATCTTGGTATTGAAGTTAGTCAAGGAATCAACGGAATAGAAATTAAGCAAGAAGCCTACGCTTGTCGAATCCTTAAGGAAGCTGGTTTAGACTCTTGTAACTCGACGCTAATACCAATGGAGTTCGGGTTGCAATTGTCAAAAGGACTTGATGAACCAGAGATTGACGTAACCAAGTATCGAAGAAGGATTGGATGCTTGAGATATTTGTTACATACTCGACCGGATCTTGCTTTCTCAGTAGGGATTTTGAGCAGGTACATGCATAATCCAAGAAAATCACATGGCATTGTACTGAAACAGATCCTAAGGTATTTGAGAGGAACAGTGAGCTATGGAGTCTCATACAAGAGAGGAGCACCACACATTATAGGCTATAGTGATAGTAGTCACAACACAGATCCTGATGACGGAAGAAGCACCACAGGTCATGTGTTTTATCTCGGAGAAGCTCCTATAACTTGGTGTTCACAAAAACAAGAAATAGTTGTTTTGTCCTCATGTGACGCAGAGTTCATTGCAGCAACGGAAGCGGCGAAGCAAGCTATATGGATTCAAGATTTGCTAAGTGAGATCACCGGGAAAAAGTATGAGAAGACTATGATCCGCATTGACAATGAGTCGGCCATAGAACTTACGAAGAACCCTGTTTTTCACAAAAGGAGTAAACACATTCACAAACGTTTTCATTTCATTCGTGAGTGTGTGGAGAATGGACTACTTGAAGTGGAGCATGTACCTGGAGAAGAGTAGCGTGCAGACATTCTTACCAAAGCCTTGGCGAAGAACAAGTTTCCTGAAATGAGAGAGATGATCGGAGTTCAAGATCTCATGAAGAACAACTTAAAGCTTAAGTGGGTAAATGTTGGTTAAGCTTCTAGATTGTTCTAGAATAGATATCCTTAAAGGAATTAGGAATCTAGTTAGGAAAAGAAAAAGTTGTAATACTAAACTAAAAAGGAAGTTAGTAGGTTTTAGAAAAGGAAGACTAGAATCCTATAAACATAGATCATAAGAAGGATGTATGATCATAAGGAAAAACAGAGCTTGTGTTTAGTTTTGAGAAGATTTTCTAAACATTAACAAAGGAATGATTCTTTGTTCAAGCTTTAAGGTTTTGTGCTTTTGATTCTTTAATATCTTTATGTATATAATAGCCAATATACTCTCTCTCGGAGATAGAAGTTACAAGTTATAGTAAATACACACAGTAGAGACACAGAACCACTTTTATAAATAAGAACAACTGAGAGACAAAAAAAATATAAAAAAAAAACAAAACAAAATTAATGACAAATGTTAAATCAATTATTTTTGGCCAAATTTGGATCAAACTAGGTAAATTTCAATAATTAATAATGTTTTAAGTTTTACAAGTGGAGAAATTGTTACGATTTTGCAGAAATCATATATATAAACTAAAGTCTCACTCCATATTGATTCATTTGACAATAAAACTTTTTATATAAAAATCATTCAAACCATAAATATAACACATTTAATCATCGGACATTTAAAAATATATATTTTTGAGAAAGATATCTCAACGAGGCATTTCTAGCAAATGCTCTTTAATCATACTTTGATGAAAAGTGAACGGGTCTAGTTTTCATTTGTAACAACGTCGAAGATTAGGGTTCTTTTGCTATGGATTCTTAATAAAGTCGAACTGGTGGGCTCCCATGAACTAGAAAACAAACTCTAAAGAAAACCAAAATTGTATAAGAAAGTAGATTGTATTAATATTCTACTAGGTTTGGACCCGCACGTACATGCAGAGTTGATTTCAAAAACTAAGTTTACTATCAAGTTTGCGATATGTTATGTACGTGTTAGATTATGTTGTAAGTGTATTTTATATAAATATTATTAACATTCATGTCCAAACTAGTTGATTTGTTTTTACTTTGGTATAGAGAAAAAATGATCTAATTGTTTTTATTATTATTAGTGGCACATTAAAAAATAGTAAAAAAAAGGTGATATGTTTAAAGTTTAGACACGTCTCTTCCCTTTCTGTGGACTATCAAACCGTTTCATCCCAAATTGGAACTAATCGAAAACCCGTCCCACACAGGAACTAATAGAAAACCCATCCTAGACCGGAACTAACAAAAAAAACTCGTTTCATATAGTCCCGTGAACTATCAAACCGTTAAAATTTACCAGTAATATTAATTAAAATTTGTCAAATCAAATGACCTAAATTTTGTAGCTGGACAAATCTATCTCATTAGGCCTGCCTTATAATGATTTTGCTATTTTTTTACTATAGAAAACCCGTCCCGCAAAACCCATAAGAGAAGTGTGTCTCATTCATCTGGTTTGCAAAACCTATGGATAACAAACGTTTCAATAAAAAAACAAATTATAATATACAAATTACTTTAAGATGGGCATAAAAACCGTATCCGAATATCCAATCCGAAACCCAACCCAAAAATTGGGTTTGGTTTGGGTACGAGTTTACCTACAAAACTCTATTGGTTTATATTTTCTAATACCCGTAGGTTCGGGTTAGGGTCAGGATTAAATAATAGCCGGTATCCATTCGGGTATCCATCATAACCCGAATATATAAATATATTAAAAGCTATTTACAATATTTAGCATTAATATAATTCAATTACCCAAAATTTTAGTTATAATTTTGAATATTTCAACAAGTTTTAAACCTAAACATCAAAAGTAATCAAAATATTAAAAATTATTTCTTAAATAAATCAAAATTTAGCTAAATTTATTTAAATTTAATTAATTAAAATTTTTTTTTTATGGTACCTAAATCCAGTAATACTTGAACCAAATAGAACCCATATATCAAAAAATAACCAATAGATTCTATTTACCTAAATCCGTTTATCCAAACCTCATGGGATAACATCCGAATCCAAAGGGTTTGCACGAATGCCCATAGAAATTAAACTATTTCATACTATATATTAGAAATTATTAAACTATTTCACATATATTCTTTCTTGCGGGGTCTTTTTATAAATTTGGTTTTACTTTAAAATAATGAGAAGAGTTACAATAGTTAAATTTTGATAAAAATAAAATAAAAATTTTATTCGACCCAAGGGCCATAATTTTAGAAGTCCATTAATATTTTAAGATAGATCATATGTTGAAAATTAATTGGATCTCATTCTTTGTATTGGTTGAAGTTTATTAAAAGAAAAAACAAAACAAAACAAAAAAACAAAAAGAAAAAGAAAAGAAAAAAATGAAACGACAAAAACATCATTCTTGCCGTCTCCGCCTTCAGTTTTGCCTAAGAAAACAATTTCTTATTTTACCTGTCAGCCAATGGATCTCTTCCTTGATACCTTTTCCTTTTCCTTCATTCTTCTCATTTCTACCTTCGATTCCTATCTCTTATGAATCTCTAAATCTTCTGAGCTTAATCCTATGACCATCTAATCACCTCTCTTTCATATTAGTATTATTTCCCGACAAAATCAAATCAGATTCAAGTTGATTTGCTATGTTTTAGATTTGAGTCTTGAGTTACTCATATTGGGTTTTTTTTTTTGCTTTTATTTTTTTTTCTAAATCAAGTTTACTTTCCGATCCAGATTAATTATAAAATGCTCTGATTTGCTATTGTTGGTAGGAAAAACGTCTTTTTCATACCTGGACAATTACGATATGTTGAATTCATACATCGAACTATTGACTGTGCTTAAACATATATGCAATATTAAATTTTTTGAATTTCATACATGAACTTTTGATTTTGTTCCTAAATATACATAAACGTGTTTAATAAGTAACTCTGTTAGTCTTTCCGTTAATTCATTTGACGTGGAATCCACATGTACAAAAATAATGAAACGACGTCGTTTTGGAATATGGTGAAAAATTAAAAGTTGAAGCTAATTGACAAAGACTAAGCTACCATCGAACCCAAGACCTTTCACAAACAAAGGAAAGTTAAATACCATTGAGCTACATAAGTTTTTGTTATAATAGCAACGAATATCTATATATATAATAACAATGGTGGTTCATCTTCTTCTCCCTAACCCCACATTTTCATGAACATGCCTCTTTCCTCTCTGTTTTCCAGCGAGTTTCTCCGGGAAAGCAAGGTTTCCTTCGGGTATCAAAGCCTGCGCGAGATTGTTCAATGCGGAGCGGAGATGGGAGATTTGGTTTATGAACAGATGCTGGAGATGGGTTTTGAATCGGATATGTATGCCAAAATGGGATTGTTGGGTAGAGCACCTGTGAGAGATCTTGTGTCTTGGAACAGTTTAATTTCTGGGTATGGTTCCCATGGTTACTACGAGGAAGAAGATGAACCGCCATTGTTATTATATATATATATATATATATTCGTTGAAGTTACAACAAAAGCTTTTGTAGCTCAGTGGTAATTAACTTTCTTCCGTAAGTAAAATGTCTTAGGTTCGAAAGTAGGCTTAATCAATTTGCTTCAATTTTTTAATTTTCCAACATAATCTAAAACGACATCGTTTCATTATTTCTGTACACGTGGATTCCACGTCATAGTGACTAAACGGAAATACTAACAGAGTTACTCATTAAACATGTTTATGTATATTTAGGCACAAAATCAAAGTTTATGTATATTTAGACACAAAATCAAAAGTTCATGTATGAAATTTAAATATTATAAAACTGCATGTATGTTTAACCATAGTCAATAATCCGATGTATGAATTCAACATATCGTAATTGTCCAGGTATGAAAATGACGTTTTTCCGTTGTTAGTACAATGTAAGTTTAAGACTTAAGCTCTTTTATTAGATTGACTCCATTTGCTGGATTTGCTTTAGCTTCGATGTCACTGGTATTAGTTTTGGAGTTACAATCCCCCCTCTCTCTCTCACACACTCTAAAAGCACAAAGCTTAATTAATTAATTAGTTACAATAAGTTGTTTTTTATTTATTTATTAGCAGCAGCCCCAATTGGGTTTTGACGTTATTTACCAAATTCCATCATCCTTCTCCTGTATTCAATTTGAATCCGTCGACTTGAGCTGTCTCTTCAATCTTTATATTATTTCTTTGCTGTTGTTCCTTTGTTTTTTTCATTAATTTTGTTTGTTCAGTTTTGCAGAGGAGAGAAACAAAAAAGAATGGAAAGCATTGTTATGGGATGTGAGATTAACGCATGCACGCAGTTCAATTGCAACAGCAAAAGCCTCTTTATAATGGCTTATCAAGTAGAGTAATCATGTTTCAGATTTTAGTTCTTATCATAGTCATATATATATATTTATTTATTGACTCCTTTTTAATCCCTCATCTTAACTCAACGATTTGCTTATCATCATCAGACAAAGTGAAAACAAATCAGACTGAGACAATAACAGAATAATAATAGTACATGTTTTTTTTTTTACTATTGAGATTCTGAGAATACAAATAGGATCTTTGATTTGATGCAAAGGCCTCCTCAGATAACCAAAATAAAGATATGCTCCGGCTATAGCAAAGTTATATCTGAGTGTATGAATTCTTGTGGTCTTAAGAGATTTATATTTTCTTGATTGCACAGATTTGCTGGACTTGCTTTCATATTTTCATCTACTATCCTCCATTCCTCCTACAGATCCTGGTACGTTTTTATATACTTTCAAACCTTATATACATTAAGTCAATGGTAAGGTGCAGTTAACCATATTTTGTATTATTACATGATGAAAAACAATTTCAATATAAAGGAGCTAGGTATGGTGAATAAAACTAATAAAGATTCTAAAGGTTACTTGATCAAAAAAAATTTCTGTTCGTCATTGCATTTCTCTATTTTCTTCATAGAAATGTTTATAGCTGGATAAACAGATTTATACATAATCTAAAAATCTAAACTGCTAGAAAATGACAACAAATTACTTATTTGTCGACAACCTTCAGCTTTAGTGTCTCGATCTTTTTGTCAGTCAAATCCACATCATTCGTATGCTCACCATTTTCTTCTTCATATTTCTCCAAATGTATTGGTTGTATAGACAACTTCTTGGGTGTTAATGATTGTTCAGATGCATAGACTCGCTTAGATGATGGGGTAGATGCATAGACTCACTTATTGCTTCCAAGTATGAACTATCTTGACTCTTGTCCTCCATGTAGTTTTGAAGGCCTTGAGATCAGAAACATGTGTGAAACCATCGGTGGCAGCCATGACTTGTACGAAGGTGATTTTTTATTTTCTGTTCAGTTTGTTTGTATGTTTGATGAGTTTAATATTGACGTTTCTATACTATGGTTTATATAGTAGTTGATGTTGGATTTGGGTGAAAGGTAGAATATTCGCTGCATTGAATAGAAGATTTTCTGTTTTTGATTTGATTTTGTATTTTGATATGATAGTAAGAATAGGGATTGGATCAAACTGTTTCCGTTTTCTGTTTTGATTATTGATTTACTTATTTATTGAGGTACGAACAAATGGTAATTAAGAGGTAAGGGTTGGTGTGATTGCCTGAAATGAGAATATATGTGATTATACTGAAATATATGCAGTTAATGATTTGATTTCATTTCGCCTCTTGTTATGATACGCTAGAGGATCATGAGGCATTCTGTTAGTTGACATTTCTATATTTCCTCCGCAATTATGATGATTATGATGTATTTGTTTTTTCTTTTATCCTACAGGTAAAAAAGAAGAAGAGAGTGTTTGGATACACTTATAATATATCAAGGATCCGAATGAAATTCTCCCAAACAGTTATGATCTGCATCCCATATACAATTAAATTTACCTTGTTGCCCTTAAATTTTTTTTTTCCTTTTCTTCTTTTTTTTCTTTCGTAGGGGTATTATATGGCATTTTACAAAGTTTATTTTTTTTCTTCTTTTGTACTCCCCGATTAATAGTATAGATTGGTGGTATGTTGATGAGACCACTTTCAACTGGTAAATCCAAAACGTTTCTAATATTATATTGTAAGTGGCGGACTTCTCCAAAACAGTAAACTCTACCATTTTTGGAACATCGGCTCCGAGCATATGTAATTTTATAGTTCCGAGCGACATTGAGGTGGCACCCTTAAAGGTGATCAAAGGGGAACGGGGTCCTACAATATCCGATTTCTTTACTTGCATTCGTCGAAGGGTACTCAAATATGAGTTTCACCATATCTTTTTTTTTAAATTACTAAGAGGTTTAGGGGCTGAGTCTATATATTCTCTCAGGCTATAAACCATAATATTTTATATGGTCCCCTTCCAAATATTGTCCCTCGAACTGACGATTTCTAGATTTTACCAGAAAATCTGTACCAGTTGAGCTATCGACGCTCAGTAAATTTGACTATATTTCCTGTGTCAATTAGGATTTTGGACACCTTACAATTGGCTACTCGAGAGTAGCTACAAGTGTATATCGTTATGGGGCTTTGTGAGGTGTTGGGTCTCAATTTCCTTGAAAGTAGTCTTCGTGATGCTTGAACCCCGGAGTTTTAATCTCAAAATTTCATAAATAAATTTTGACAATCTCAAAACTCTCTCTATTTAATGGAATATTGTTTTGATTTTTTTATATCAGAAAAGTGGTGTTTTACAAAGTTATCCCAAATAAACAAGATAATAACAAAGAAAACCTGGGTATTATCTACCCGACAAAACCTTACTCGGATCTATTAAGAAATCCGGAAATTTAAAACAAAAACTAAATCAAAAACTGTAAATTTTATTCTTAAAATACCGCTATCTCCTCTCTTTCTTCGAAAAAATGAATCAATTTGGGTGAAACTAAGTAGAACTAGGCTTTTCATCTTTCAATCAACCCCTAAATCGATTAAGAAGATGGTGAAAACATGAGGGGTTTTGCCGAGAAGGAGCTCTCTCTTGTTTGAAGGAGAAGAAGGGGACATATTGGAATCTAGGAGAAACTATTCCAGTGGTAGAAGAGGAAAGAGGGGTTCCGGAAGAAGAAAGTGAAACAGGTTTGGGAGTTGGACCAACCATTCTGGTGGTTAAAGAAGAAAGAGAAAGGGTATCGGAGGAACCCATTCTGGTTGTTGAAGACGAAAAAGGAAATGGTTCGAGTCCGGCAGGAGTCGAAGGAGATAACTCGAAATCCGTATCTCCGGAATCAAGTAATGGAGAGGAAGACGATGAAGAAGGAGGACATAAAGAGGAATCCATTTCTCTGGAATCAACCGATGGAGAAGAAGAAGAAGATGAAAAAGTTTGTGAAGGAGATGAAAAAGACAATGAAGGAGAAGAAAACGAGGAACGGGAAGAAGAAAAAGACGATGAAGGAGAAGAAAACGATGATGGGGAAGAAAACGATGATGGAGAAGAAAACGATGATGGAGAAGAAAACAACGATGGAGAAGAAAACGATGATGGAGAACAAGAAAAAGACGACGAAGGAGATGAAAACAATGATGGAGAAGGAGGAGAAGAAGAAGATAAGGAGGGAAGTGCGAACTCGGGAACTAACTCGAGAAGAAGTACAAGCGAAAGTGAGAGCGACCACATCGATTCAAGTGTAAGTACAACTAGTGTGTCATTTGGAATTGAATGGGATTTTGAAATCGAAGTAAAACTGGTTACACTTGGTAGAACTAGTGTGGGTAATACTAGTTGAACTTGTACTACTAGTGGGTGTAAAACTATAAGAAATGGTACAACTAGTGGGTGTAAAACTAGTAGAACTGGTACAACTAGTGGGTGTAAAACTAGTAGAGCTGGTACAACTAATGGGTGTAAAACTGGTATTGCTATAGGAATTGGAGGAGGAAACAGAAGCGATGCAACCTTTAGGAATGCACTTCAATCTTAGTCAATACAACAAGAAAATCAAGTTATCGACAAGGTGTCATATTTATGAAAATTTGACATTGCTAGAAGGCTTGAAGCATCCACTGACTAGTTCTGAGAGCGATTGGTTTGAGAAACATCCAAAATTCAAGCACATTTTCCACATGCCAAGGGACCTAAACCACAAGCTTATGGGAATGTGGTTGCTCTTTCTTCGAACGGCAGAAATTGAAAAAAAAAGAAGGAAGCATGGTTTGTCGTAAATGGTGTTCCAGTCCGTTATAATCTGAGGGAACACGCGTTGATGCCTGGTGTAGATTCTCAGAGCTATCCACTTCATTACAAGAAAGCGGGTAGTGACGAGTTGAAAACGAAGTATTTTTAAAATTGAAAAAAAAAGATTAGAATTCAAGACGTGAGAGAAAAACTAAAGGAAATGCAACCAGGTCGTACTCGTGATAGGTTGAAGATGGCGGTCCTCTTCTTTTTAGGAAGCATCCTTGTAGGGCAGACAAAAGATTCGGGGAAAGATGCTATGGTTGTCGATGATTTTTGTCTAAGAGCAGTGAATGATCTAGATTTTTGTCAAACTTTTTCTTGGGGGATATTAGCATTCGTTTACATGCTAAAATCGATTTCCCATACAATGAGCCATTTTGAAGGGGTTGTGAAGAAAGAGGGTGCGTTATGGCATGTTCCACGTTTCTATATTCCTTTGGAGGTGAGTTAGTTTTATAATTTGAAGTCTTTTCATTGTTGATATTTATTATAAGTGAAGCTGATTTTAGTTATATGTGTGTTGTGTAGTTTTTACTATTTGAGGTAGTTCCAATTTTGGGGAACAAATAGATCGAAGAAATTCCTGAAGCGGATGAAAGTTGTCCTAGGATGTGCAGGAGGAAGTTTAAGAAAACCAGGCAGAAAGGTTATCCACTAAAGGAAATAAGTGATACACTTGGTACAACAATGGTCAGTTATCCTAACAACTGAAGTTATTTATCCTTTGAATAAATTGGTTTGTTATGTATCTAAAGTAGGTCGTTTACACAGGATATTGCTAGTGTGATCCCTAATATTGATGAAGAATTTTTTCTTCTTAATGGAATCATGTAAGAAGCTGAGGAAAACGATACTCATGATGTTAAAACCAAGGTTGTAGGGAGTTTTATTCTAGGGTGTTGGATAAAAAGAAAGTGAATGAGAAAAGGGTAGATCATCAAGAGTTAAGCTTTGTATGCCCCAATTGTTCTCAATCTTAGATAGTTTTCACAACTGTGTAGCATTCTTTCTTTTGAGAGTAAGCCACCTACATATATTGTTTGGAACCTACCTACCAAAAAAGTCTTACCCTTGAAACCGATTGAGCTTGATTCACGTTCCATTTGCAAGAATTCGCCAAACACTTTAATGAATGTGAAAGAAATGTTCTTTGGAATTGCAAGTCTTTACTGTTAGTTGGAGGATGAACTAGATCGATGCATGGTTATAAGCTTAGAGAAAGATCTGCAAGTGTGTTAATTGATCTTAGCACCATTAAACTATATTTAAGGACTATAGCTTGAACCTTCGCTTAGTAATTTGAGGGTATGAGTCCCCGCTTTCAAACCTCATCCTCTTACTTTCTTGCTAGAGGACTAGCAAGAGATAAGTTTGGGGGTGTTGATAGCTCTCCAATTTACATATTTTGGACACCCTTTTTCATTCATGTTTTGCATTATATATACCCTAACCTTAGCATTTTTAGGTCCTTAACCTTAGGAATTTGCATTTAGGTTGTTTAGGGTACTGCATTGTTCCATTTGTGCATTTTGGATGAAAACAAGTGCTTTGGAGCCCAAAAAAAAGCAAGAATGAGGAAAAACTCGAGCATGTACCAGATGGGGTGATCGTGCGAGAAGAACAGTCCGAACCTTAACCCGATCAAAGAGGATCTGAGCGCAGGATGAACAACATGAAGCCCTATCTGAGGATCTACCCGACTCGAACCTCGTGCAGAATCTTGTGCAGACCTTCGGGCAGAGCTGGGCAGCTAGGTCAAAGGGGTTTCCATATATAAACCCCCTCCTTATCTTCTCCCCGAGAGAGTCGTAGACACTCACGCACCTAGAAAGCGAGAGCTACTGAGAGAGAGAGAGAGAGAGAGAGAGAGAGAGAGAGAGAGAGAGAGAGAGAGAGAGAGAGAGAGAGAGAGAGAGAGAGAGAGAGAGAGAGAGAGAGAGAGAGAGAGAGAGAGAGAGAGAGAGAGAGAGAGAGAGAGAGAGAGAGAGAGAGAGAGAGAGAGAGAGAGAGAGAGAGAGAGAGAGAGAGAGAGAGAGAGAGAGAGAGAGAGAGAGAGAGAGAGAGAGAGAGAGAGAGAGAGAGAGAGAGAGAGAGAGAGAGAGAGAGAGAGAGAGAGAGAGAGAGAGAGAGAGAGAGAGAGCGATTTACACTTTTACACTTTGTTTGGATTATAATTTTTTTTACTTCTTTCAACTACTCTTTCAATTTCGATTCTGAATTCTATTACTTCAATCCCTTTTTCAATTCAATGCAATTCTCATTTATTTGTGTTTTTATGTTGTTAATCATGAGATCTGAGTAGTAAATCAAAGTTTCTAGGGATGAGATAGGCGAGTATGTGTTCTTGATCGATTAGGATGTCTTAGCTTGATTGTTTTTATGAAAATTCTTTTCTAGATTAGTGTGCTTAATGCTAGTTTCAGACTGAGAGTTTTAGATTAGATCTAAGGTGTTTTGCCATCGAGAGATTGTTGAAACGCTTGAACCAACTAATGCTAGAGATTTAATCACTTAGCCTAAAAGATTAGATGTGTAAGGAGTTTATTGACAATAATGAATTGGATTTTATTGTCTGCTTGATTATGTTTCTCCAACGAGAGTTGGGTAAGGGAGTAGTTAAGTTTGATTGTTTATAACACAAGAGTGGATTAGCAAGTTTTAGAGATTCATTGTCTATGGAATATTATGCTTGAGGCATGTAAGACATCCCAAATTGATCAGGAGCACATATGAGTCGATTACCCCATCCTTAGGAGCATTCGTTTTTGATTGTTTAATCTTTTATCTATAACTCGACCCATTACCCGAACTGGTACTTCATCACCAGCCTCGTGTATACCCTCGAGTTGTTCATCTTTGTGTTCTTGATTTTTTCTATTATCCGACTTCCCACTCGATCAAGTACTCGAATGCTTGCACCATGTGCTTAGGTCGTGTGGTTCATGCTTTATATCATTTTTGGTTTACTTTAGGTTGATAGTCAAAACCCATACTATTGCTTGGCTTGACTTGCGTTGTTCCGATCATATTTTATCTGCTAACATCACAATCATTTCGATTGATAACCCTTTGTACTAGAACTGCATAGGGAATTGATATCCTGGGTGAAAATCCTGTTATTAACTTGGTAATACTATAGTAATACTTGGTAATACTATAAGGTGTTAACAATACTTGATTTCATGTCAAGCGCCTGTAAAGAGTGAGCTCCCTGTAGAATCGCCAAACAAGCAACCGAGTACTTCGCAAGCAGAAGGAAGGGGGAAGAAGAGAAAACGTTCGAAGAAGTAGAAAAACTATGTAAAACTATGTTATTTTCTTGGATTTGCCATCGTAGTACTAGTAAAACTATGTTTTTTTCTTGGATTTGTCATCGTAGTACTAGTAAAACTACGTAAAACTATGTTATTTTCTTGGATTTGCTATTCGTATTACTAGTAAAAATATGTAAAACTAGAGAAGTCGTAGAAAAAGATAGAACATCCTTCCTTAAGGAATATCATTCAACAAGAGAATTCATATATAAGATAAGAACATGATTGTAACGCCCCCAAACCGTCCTATGACCACGAGAGCTAACGGACAGCCACGGAGCGCTACTTTATTGGGAACCGCACCCTGGTGGTCCGGTCGAGGGACGGAAGCTGCAGCTTCCCGACCAGTCCTCCTGGACGCGACTCCGCCCGCGGTCGAGGTTCGCTTAGGCTTTGCAACCCTTGCGTCCCATGCGCGTTGTGTAGACTCGGACAAGTCCGAGTATCATTTGCGACTTGCCACGCTTTCCCGAAAACCGAATATATTACTTTAATAGTTCATTACACTTGAAATAAAACATTAAAGCAATATACAAAGATATTCGGATAAACTTTTGCATAAACGATTATGAAAATATATAGGGGTTTACAAGAACACAAAAAATCCTATCCGGTACCGTAGTGTTTGCTCCAGCTCTAAACTCACTTAGGCTTCCCTGCAAGACAAAATTCTATCATGAGTAATCTAAGATTACTCAGCGAGCCTGGGTACCCCTTTGAACTCCTAAACAGGATTCTACTTCCCACACCCGACTACCCCGGCAAGCAAGAAAACGAGCAAGACAACATGCTAGCAAGTAATCAAAGCAACGCAGCCGGAAACAAAGCGGAAGCAAAGAACAAACACCTGCGAGAAAAGGTTAGATCGACGCGACTCCACTCAGACGACCTAGACTCGCAAAGATGACTAGAAAAAGACAAGAAACACTTAAATTAATCTAGACTCTTTCACCCAACCAACAAACTAACAATCAAGAACATCTCGAGAATACAACAAGGAACACTTGAAATACCCTAGATTCCTTCACCTATGGGACCTCGATAATCTGCTCCTTTCCACAACAATTCTCATGCCGAGACCACAAAGGTATCAGCATGAGCGGCATAAGTGCTACATCGTCATGTAGCGGTCACACTAGTAGCTAGCAAGTCGTGACATTGTCCCGCGCGAGTGGTCATCGGGAACTCTCGCGAGACAAAACCGCATGGAGGCAGAAGATCGACACTCTATTCTAGCTAGGACTCGAGAAACAAATTCAAGAGACATAGCTAAAATACACCAACAGCTTCAAGCAAGAAATCTAGCAAAACAAGCAAGAGATTCAAGTAAAAAGCGCATGCAAAAACATCAAGCAACAAGAAGTACAAATCATGCGACTTATCTTGTTCTATATGCATGCAAACCACTTTAACAACTTAAGCAATTTAATGCAACAAGTTCGAACATCCATGCAAGCCAATTTACACAATTTAATCCAATTTAAATCCTTTAAAGCCTCAAAAATGCATGCAAGCTAACCTCATCGAAATATGCAATAAATCTTGCAAATAAACTTCACCAACACTTTGATCATGCATGCAACCGGTTTTTAAGCAAGAAGAATGCTACAAGAACCGCTAAACTTCAACATGCAAGAAAGATCCTTAGTCCAAATTTTAAGCATGTCTAAATACTTAAATGCAACCAAATTCGTTTGCGGTTAAACATGGTGATCATAGCTCAAATTCGATGCTTCTTAACATGAATCTAGCATGAACCTTTCAAACTTTGCATGCAACAAATTTAACAGATTCAACCATGAATCTAGTCTACATGCAACACACAATTACCGCAGACTCACC
This sequence comes from Camelina laxa, assembly GCA_024034495.1. Lineage (NCBI taxonomy): Eukaryota > Viridiplantae > Streptophyta > Magnoliopsida > Brassicales > Brassicaceae > Camelina > Camelina laxa. Next base: position 14,616,401 of record CM043885.1, on the reverse strand, counting down.
TCTTTTTACGCGATCGACGATGAATGGACTCCACTGCATCGCAGATCAGACAAGCCTCTCCTTCGCGTCTAACAGCTTCCCGGATCCAACATCTTCTTCTCGGCCAACTCTTGACTCGGACAGCGCTTCGCTTCGGTCTCTCTCGGTCATCCTCCACGACGATCACCCTCTCGTCTCTCTCTCTCTTTCTCTCTCGACTTTGAGAGGAAAACTAACTTTTGTGTTTGAGTGAGATGAGAGAAAATGAGAGAAAAATGGGCAAATAAAATCACAAATCCACTATTTATAGGCTCGACTTCCTCTCTCTCTCTTCTTGCATGCAATTTGACAAATGGCAAAATTTTGGCTGCATGTGGCGCGTGCATTACACCGCCCAATCCATGCTCAACTTTTTTTCCTTTTTGGCAAAATCATCTCTGCATGCCTTGCATGTAAGCTGATTGGTCAGTTTTCAAAGAAAACAAATTTCTTGTTTTCTTTCGGCCACTCGTCCCTTCCGTCCGACGGTCTCGATGGTTATCGGCAGTTCTCCTTCGGACATCCTCGGACAGATCTCGGATGCTCCTCTCGGTCAACTTCTTAAACATCTCGGACTCGACCGTAACATCATCCGTGTACCGTCCCATCCAACTCTTCTTGGTCCACGGACATATCCTCTCGGGCCACCTTTACTTCTTGGTCCGTAACATCCTTCTTGGTACCATATTCACCTCGTGGTTCGATCGTTCGGACATGGTTCATTCGTCCCGTCATGGTCCGTGCTGGTCCGTTCTGGTCCGTACATGTCCGTACTGGTCCGTTTGACCCATCATGATCCGTACCATCTCCATCCGCGTACGTTCGTAGCTTTTCTACTCGTACCGCCTTCGTTCGTTTACGTCCAATTCTTCCGGTCCGCATGGTTCCTGTCCTGCGTACCTATTCCCGTAACGGCCATTGGCTTCCGACTGGATACGGAGTCCTGACCGCACCTCCGGTCCCTTTAGTCTTGGCTCGGCCATCGTTCGCCTTACGGATTTTTCTTCGGACATCTTCCGGTCTTTTTCCTTTATTTTTCTTCCTCCTCCTTTCTAAGTCTTTTCCAAGCCAGTTCCTCGAACTTTTATTTTGGGATTTCTGCCCTTGGTGAGGGTCACTACATTCTCCCCCCCCTTATTAGAATTCGTCCCCGAATTCTCGTACTTCCTTCTCCTCTCCTTGGCTCCTTTGTCTTCACGGTCCTATTTCATACTTGCACCACTTACTCCGTTTGCTGATGCTTTTGAAAAGCTTTTTCATCTCCAGTATTCACTTGGTCCTTCAAATTCCTCAATCTCGCCTAGAGTATCTAGACTTCTTCCTTGGTGTATTGTGGCTTATCCACTCCTTTCGCTTCTTTGATTTAGTGCTTCTCCTTCTTCAGCTTTTTCTTTACTTTTCACCTTGATATATACTCTGGTTCACTCCGACTCCCTTGATTTGCACGTCTGCCGCTTAATTCACTCCTTCCAAAAGATTGGTTTGCACCCCAAATGCGTTACTCCTTCGGCCCATTTGATCGCCATACTTGGTCCGATAAAATATTTGCTCCGGCTCCTTTAATCTCCACGCCATTAGTTTGGTGTAATACGCTTGTCACCCTGCCTGATTCATCTTGGCTACTAGGCTTGATCAAAAGTCTTGGTCTCCACCAACTGACTTCTTTCCCTTTACTGTTGAACTCCATCTCCAAACTTCTTGGTTTTCCTCCTATTTTGTTACCTTCTTTGTTCTTTTCCAAGCTTGGCTCGATAGAACCGCAGGTTTTGCCATTGAACACAAGATTAATTTCTTCGTCTTTGCCATCCATTATTTTCTTGCACTCTCTTGTCTATTCATAGACACTTGAGTTTTCCCATGCATTTATCTTCTTGCACCCTTTTTTGAACTTTTTGCCCATAATTGATTTGTCTTTCTCGATTTTGTTTTGCCATTTTCGATTTCTTTGCACCGCTCTTTTGCCCCTTTTAATTTCTTTTTGGGTTCGCCTTAACCTCCTCCGACTCTTTCTTTTAACTGAACCGATAGCTCTTTTCTTGGTTGAACTCTCTCGAATTTTCTTGATCTTCTTCTCTTTTGTCTGATCGCGCTTTGTGGTGACTTATGTGGATCCTCATCGATCACGTTGAAGCAATGCAAGCTAATTATGCAAAATAATTAACTATCCAACCTATAAAACTTAAGCAAACAAGCAAGCAGTTAAACAGGCAAAGGTTAGCACACAACCAACACACAAGCACGGCTAAAGAACACCAAAACACTTAACCAGTGATGAAAAGGTTCAAGAGTTCTACAACTTAGCCAAAACTTAAAAAGAAGGGTTCGGATTCTAGACAAACACAACAAGGTTAAGTCTAGAGTCTTACAACAAAAATGAAACTATCCAACCCTTACACGGAAACCTACAAAAAGAACTTCCCTTACTCCCAACCAACTACTAGTTTTTGCGCTTGGTACACCCTTCACAAGTGCACGAACACGCCCCAGCTGGCTCTTCAGGTCGCGGTTCTGCGGGAGCTTTGGCTAAGGTAGAGGGAGCAGAAAATGAGGTTCTAGCTTGATTCACTGGGCTCTCTTCATCTCGGGTAGCTCGGTCTAACGGGTTCTCCCCCGTATCCACAGGTTGGCTTGATGAGTCGAAACCCTCTCGCGCAACCCGGTCCGGACAGCTATGAGTGAAGTGTCCTCTTGTCCCGCACTCAGTACAAACATCATGCTCGGGAAACAAAGGTTGTTGGGGTCTCGCCCTCCAGCAATGGTTGTTCAGATGCCCCGGCATCCCGCAAGAATCACATGGTCTCTAATGCCTTAAGTACTCCGGGTTTGGACAGCAATAGGCAAAATGCCCTCGCACCCCACAATCATCACAAACCGCATTCTCCGGTGCCAACATACGCCTAAGCGATGTCCTCCAACAATTCCTTGTCCAATGCCCAATTCCCTCGCATAGATCGCTATACGGCTGGTTCCTCATACTGACTTGGTTCGGATACACCACTCTCTTCCGGGCAGTGGCTCTCACTCTCAGTCGGCCTCTCGGTTGACTTGTTCCCGGCCGCAAGCCTGGTTGTTCTCTCGCCTAAACCCGCATGCCATAAAATATAAGGAAAAATCCAAACTCGTCTCTCGGGTTGCCACCCTACAGCGCACCCCCGAATCGTCATCCGAAGTCGATATACCAACCATATTCCCAAGCCACAAAGTCTTTGAATATGGCAGTACTAGGAGAACTTAAGTACCCCAAAAGCCGCGAGCAAACAATTCTGAACACATCTAAGTCCTATCCCTATCCCGGTTTCCTTCCTGAGGCTCGCGTAAAACGTCTCAAAGTCCTACCAACCACATATCCCCTCACTGCAATACCTCATGACCACACATGGATCATATACATGCCACAAGGGCCACCACAAAGGCCAAACAAAATGTCCTAAACAGGACCGCCACCTAAGCCAAACAAATGTCCTCAACAGGACAGCGACCAAGGCCACTCATCCCGAAAGACCGTCACAAAGACCACTTGTCCTAAAGGACCACCACTAAGGCCACTCGTCCCGAAGGACCGCCAGCAAGGCCACTCGTCCCGAAGGACCGTCACAAAGACCATACAACCCAAAGGATCGCCTCAACAGGCACATTGGCTAAACAACCCGCCACAAAGGTCACACAATTGGCTAAACAGCCCGCCACAAAGGTCACACAATGTCTCAAAAGACCGCCACACACGGCACACTGACTCAAAAGTCCGCCACGAAGGCCACACGAGCCCCGCCAAGGCTCACAACCGCTAGAAATGGACAAATTCTAACTCCCATAAAACTTTCCATTTTTAGACTTTCCACTTCTGGAAACTTTCCATTTTTGGAAACTTCTATTTCAGGAAACATTCCTCCAAAAACCCGCCTCACGGAAACTTTGTACCCCGAGCACCACCTCATCTTGTTACTGAGTCGCACAACCAACCACCCAAGCGACCGAGTAACAAGATAGATGGGCTGGAATACTCCATTCCCGCTCCAGCCACAGATTACAGATGGGACCAGGCTAGACAAGTTCAAGTCGCGGCTTGCTTCTTATACCACCTCAGGCTCCCAAGTCTGCTCCTCAACACCATCAAAGTCCCAAAGGACTCTCATGAAAGGAACCTTCTTCTTCCGAAGTTCCTTAATCCTCCTCTCGAGAACCCTCATTGGTCTCGCCTCCAAAGTCATGTTAGGCTGAAGATCTTCAGGAATCTTAGCCAACAACTGATCATCCTCGCGGAGACACCTCCGCAACATAGACACATGGAAAATCTTGTGAATGCACGCATAACCTCAGGTAACCCCAGTCTATATGCCACTGGTCAACTCGCTCAATCACTCTGAACGGACCCATATACCTCGAACTCAACTTAGTCTCAGTCAATGACATGTTCGGATCCCGCAACATGGCCATCTTGAGGTACACTATGTCTCCCAACCTAAAACTCAACTTCTTTCCTCTTCTTATCAGCATAACTCATCTGCCTATCCTGGGCTTCCTTCATGTTCAGCTTGAGACCCCTAATCGTCTCTGAGGTCTCCTGAACAAAACTAGCACCATATATGCTCCTCTCCCCCACCTGAGTCCAACATAACATTGTACGACACGGCCTCCCATACAAAGCCTCATAAGTATCCATCCCAATATTCGCCTGATAACTGTTGTTATACGCAAACTCTGCCAAACACAGGTGGTCAACCCAATGGCCACCCCAATCCAACACACTCATCCTCAGCAAGCAAATCCTCCAACGTCTGGATCGTCCTCTCTGACTGTCCATCTGTCTGTGGATGATAAGCTGTAGTCATATGCACCTTAGTGTCCATCTCTTCCTGGAATGCCCTCCAGAACACCGAAGTGAACTTAGGATCCCTATCAGACACAATACTCGCTGGCACTCCATGCAACCTGACTATTTCCTTCACAAATTTCTTATCTAAGACCGCTGCTCCATCAGTCTTTTTGACAGCCAGAAAATTTGCCGACTTAGTCAACCGGTCCGCAATGACCCAAATAGCATCAAATGTCCGAGACACCGGCAATCCTACTATGAAATCCGACGTGATCATATCCCACTTCCACTCTGGAATGGGAAGACTCTTCAGCAACCCGCCTGGAACCTGATGCTCAGCCTTCACTAGCTGACACACATTGCACCTCGAGACCCAACTAGCCACATCCTTCTTCATCCCGACCCAGTGATAGTACCTCTTGAGGTCACAGTACATCTTAGTCTCTCCAGGATGAATAGAAAACTTGCTCGAATGAGCCTCACTTAGGATCTCCTATCTCAACTCCTCATCCTTGGGCACCCAAATCCGCCCATGCACCAAAATAGTACCATTAGCTGAGACCTGATACACTGTATCCACAGCCTTAGAGGCATTCGCCAGCCCCAAATCCCTCTCATGAGCCAACCGCACCCTACTTAGAAGGTCTACTCTATCAGCCGCCTCCAAACCCAACGACTCATGAGAAATAGCACACAAGCTCAATGCACTAATCTCTCCTACCAGAGTCTCCATCTCCCGCTCCTGAGCCGAAGCTACTCTCTTCCGACTCAGAGCATCTGCAACCAAGTTAGCCTTACCAGGGTGATAAGCTATCTCCAGATCATAGTCCGCCACAAGCTCCATCCACCGCCTCTGCCTCAGGTCCAACTCAGGCTGAGTGAATATATACTTCAGGCTCTTATGATCTGTAAACATCTGTACTTTTGCACCATAAAGATAGGATCTCCAAATCTTCAGGGCAAAAACTACAGCAGCCATCTCCAAATCATGAGTAGGATAGTTGTCCTCATGCTTTCGCAACTGCCGCGAAGCGTAGGCAATCACCTTCCCATGCTGCATCAGCACACACCCCAAAACAACTCTGGATGCATCAGTATAGACCACTTCGGGTTCCCCCTGCTTTGGAAAAGCCAACACTGGCGTAGTAGTCAACATCTCCTTAAGGCTTGCAAAGCCTTCCTCACACTCCTGTGACCAGTCAAAAGGAACATCCTTCCCAGTCAACTTAGTCATAGGATGTGCTCTGCTCACAAACCCCTGCATAAATCTCCTATAATACCCTGCCAACCCAAGGAAACTCCTGACCACTATGGCATTCTGCGGTCTAGGCCAATCTCTGATAGTCTGAATCTTCTCCATATCTACAGAAACCCCATCTGTAGAAACAATATGACCTAGAAATCCCATCTCATGCTGCCAGAAACTACACTTTCTCAACCTAGCAAACAACTTCTGCTCCCGCAGCTTCTCCAGAACTGCCCTTAAATGCACTGCATGCTCCCCATGACTCTTAGAATAGACCAGGATATCGTCGATGAAGATGATGACAGAAACATCCAGAAACTCCTGACCTCCGTGCCACCTGCTGACCTCCAGGCTGCACTTGCTGCAACGCTGCCACTGCTGCCGGCTGCAACTTGGGAAAATAGGGCTTGATGTGCCCTGGTTCCCTGCAGTGATAGCATACACGAGCCGCTATCGTCGGAGCACTCCTCGTGGGATAACTAGCAACCTTGTGGTCCTTGCTTCCACACTTGAAGCAACTCGCACAACTCTGCGTCTACGTAGCCTCCCATCTCCTCTTGGTCCCCTGCATAGGCTTCCCGACCCTCCTATAACCTCCCTGCTGAGCCTTACCAGGCTGAACCGCGGGACTAACCGCCACTGACTGTGCCCGGATATCCTGCTCAATTTCCGCTGCAGTCTCAACCAGCTCTGCACGCGTAGCATAACTACGTCCCCTGCAATAGACCCTCAAGTCCTCACGAAGAACCCTCATAAACCTCCTGATTTGGGCCTCCTCAGGCTCCATAGCCCGACCCCCATAACAAAGAAGTCGACTGAACTCCAAGTCCAGCTCCCGCACTGACCGTGTCCCCTGAGACAACTGAAGGAGCTGCACCTCCAACCGGTCCAGAGCCTCTATAGGAAAATACTTGCGGTTGAACTCCAAGACGAAGTCAGCCCAAGTCATCTCCCTCTGCACTCTCCTAGCAGCCACTGCTCTCCACCATACCTGAGCATCACCACTTAAATGGTGGACCCCTATGTCCACCCAAAACTCCTCAGGACGTCTCAGAGTATGGAAGTTACGTTCCACAGTCGTCCTCCACGCATCTGCAACAGTAGGGTCTGTACCACCCAAAAACCGCTCAGTCCCGAGACGCGTCATCTCCCTGAGCATGGACCAATAACGTCCATGTGCTCCTGCATCCGCAGACACTGGCTGCCGCTCCTCCGCCACCACTGGTGGCACAACCTGAGCCTGAGCCGATACCACAGCTGGCAACCGCTCTAACAACTGTGCCAACAAGAACGTAAGATCAACACCAGGGACTCCACCCGCTGGGGATCCCACACCCGGGACCCTAGCATCACCGACCACTGGAGCATCAACACCGCCCCCTCCGACCACACTCACGGGATCCTTTTGTACACCCTGCAACTCGCCAACACTCTCAGCTGTCACACTCTGGTCCTCTGACTCGCTAACCACTAGGCCTCTGCCCCTACCATGACCACGTCCGCGTCCGCGTCTACGACCAGCAACAGCACCAACTCTAGCCATCTACACTACCATGAACAGAAGACTAAGCAACCAATTTCTATTATAACACATAAAACATAAACTCACCGTGGAATCACACAGTCGGCTCGAAGAGGATTTTCTAAGACTCCATGCCACACACAATTGACTAACTCAGATAATCAATCAAGACATGCAATCCCAAACATCACAACAGAAACCTAGTGAACCCAAACCTAGAACCGTAAGGGCTCTGATACCAAACTGAAACGACCCGACCCGTTTTTTTTTTTAATAAATAAATAATAAATATAATATAATAAATAAACTACAACTAGTAGTCTCATACCCACTAGTCACCAAACCACAATCACAATCATCAGCGGAACAACCAATCTCAATATCCAGTAAATATCCAATAATATAACCAATAAATATAATATCAACAATATCCAATAATCAAATAACAGGAAACATAGAACCAGCAACCTAGCAATGTTCTAATGACCCAACTCTAGCAACCTAGCAAAGCCAGACAACATCAAACCGAGTCCCTAGAACATTCTCCTCTTCATTGCCTTTATTCCACGATCACACTTTGCCTTTACCTGCACCACAAACACATATTGCAATGCATGAGTATATTATAGACACTCAGTAAGGCAATCCTCCCATCAACTGGGCTATACACACAAGCAATAGAGACATCACTAACCATCAAACAACAATCAACAATCAACAATAACAAACCAGGACTCTGCATCGACCGACACCAACATGCATCGACTGACACCAACATGGGGATGCATCGACCGACACTGAAGCTGCATCGACCGATGCAAGTTACACACGCATCGACCGACACCCAATTTGTATTGACTGACGCATGTGAAATATGTATTTGTTTGTGGTGAAATGGATGAATGATGATGAATGTATGCAATGAATGGATGGATGGTAAGGTGTTTCAATTCCTCTTATGAAGTTGCAGTATAAGAGGTGTCAATCCAATCTGAGTGTTTGTGAACAGTCAAGATATGCATAAAGATCTAATTTAAGCCAGATGTAAAGGATGTTTGTCACTAACAATCCTATGATGAAAATGTAAAGTGCAGAAAGTAAACTATAAGAACTAAGAACTATTGCAAATGAAACAGGATGATTATAACAATAATGATGCAACCAACATAAGTAGAAACTATGCTAATGAACTAATGCAAGACAAGTAATGAACAAGATACTAAGTAAATGCAACAGAAATGCAAGTAGAATGAAACAAGAACGCATAAACAAGAGTTCTAGGGATGAACTCGAGCAAGCACTCGACCGAGTGTAGGTCGAGTGAGTGGTCGAGCTGGACTCAACGCAGAAACAGAACAATGCAATAAAAACAGAGTAATGCAAAGACGAATCAAACTACAATCAAGCAACATGATTAAGACTGTAAAATCAATAAACAAGGAAGGACTTGAGGAGGGATTCATGGGCTGGACTAATGATTGAGGCTATCTAACTTGATCAACAAATCTCAAACAACATGAGCTAATCTCTAGACATATGTGTCTAAGACAAGTTTCTCCCACTCTCATGGTAAAGATACAATCAAACCTATGCATTTCTAGACTTGCTCTCACATAGTAAAGAATCTACACAAGCAGGCAGTAAGAAATATGTCTCATACCAAACAAAACCTCTAATCTCTTAGCAAGCAAGATGGTAAGCTCTAGATCTAGCCTTATCTATGCCTCTTAAACATTGGTGTGATGCTAAGATGCTTGAAATCAGATCCTACCCTCTCAGATATAGGATCAGCATTAAGAACATCTACCCTAGAAGAGATCTACAACAATCAAGCTTGATCAAGCCAAACAAACCTCATTCACAGCCCAGCCTAACCCACCCTCAAGATCCTAAGCTACTACTCACAAGAACACATGATGAACATCAAAATCATAAACCCAGAAAATATTGAAACTTGCATCATTAGAAAGATGAAACAAAGATCTACAATATTGGAAAAGAAATGAAACTTGAATTCTCAATATTAAGAAAGTTATGAAACTAACAATATTGAAGAATTTAGTATTTTTCAAGTACAAGATCTAGGAAATAAAAAAGGCAAAAAGAATAAATCCGAAAAAGGGTAAATACTAGGTTTAGAGAATATGTAAAAAGCTGGATACTTTTGTGGCTGCAGGTACAAGGCTTTATATAGGAGGGGAGTGGAAGCCCTAAAAATACTAAAAGACAAAATAGTCAACGGCTCGGTCAACTCGACCTGTGCTCGGTCGAGTTGCAGGTCGAGCTGGCTTCTCTCGTGTGTTCTCCACTCGGTCGAGCTGGCTTCTCTCGTGTGTTCTCCACTCGGTCGAGTGTCTGGTCGAGTGGGCGGTCGAGTTGGACTCCGGACCTTGTTATTTCAGCCTTAACTCTCTTGCTTTCCCTTCATGATTGCTTCACTTCTTCCTCAGCATTGCTTCTATGCTCCTTGAGCTTCAAAATCACCTGTTTATGCATGAAAAGATGCAAATGGAATGCAACTAAACTCTAATGCATAATTAGTCTTAAAGCTATGCAATAATGGCGAAAATGGATAGCAAAAGATGCAAAAGATGTGAATATACTAAGGGAAAACAGGGTAAAATATATGAATATCAACACCCCCAAACTTAGTCTTTGCTTGCCCTCAAGAGCAAGACATAAGAAGGTAAGTGAGGTTTGAAAGTGGAATCTCAGCTCCTAAAGCTTGCAAATAGACCATCTAGAATCAATGTCCAAGTTACTAGTACTATGATGCAAGTTGAATGAGCTGTACTTAAAGACTTTAGACAAGCATATCACAACCTTTACTGATTTGAGCCTTAGATATCCACATGCATTCAAATCAACCATTTCCTTTAACATTCATTAATCAAGAACATGAATCAATTCTATGCAATGCTTAAACTCATTTGGCTTGGAGGTAAAGGCTTTGAGACAATAATGGTCCCTTTTTAGAGTGGGGTTTATCAATATCAAGGTTCTCTCATAAAAATGGATTGAGCTTTAGAAGAATGCTAAAGGTAAGAACACCTAGACACATACAAGAATAAAACCTTGTCTACCCAAAGGCACCCAAAGTGTTTATCCTAGCAATCTAAACCCAAATGATCCTAGTGCTACCCTTTAACTTCTTCTTTTCTCTTTCACCCTTTTCTCTTTTGGTTTTCAAGTCTTAGGAGAGGTTTCTTATTTGATCTTTCTAGTGGGATGGGGGATTCTTACTTATTTGCTATGGTTCTCTTTTCTTCTTATTCTTAAGACATACAAGCTTTTTGCTAGACTTTTCTTTTCTTTCTTTTCTTTTCTTTAACTAGAACCATCTTCAACAATTTTTTTTACTTCCCATCCTTTCACTAGACTTTAGCTTTTACTTAAACACACTCTCCTTTTAAAGACTTTACCCTTTTTCTCTTCCTCTTTTTTTCCTCTTTTCTTTCTTTAACTGCCAAGTCCCAAACCCAACAAATGAACCACCTAGTCCTATCTAGTTTGAAAAATGCAAACTAGAACTACACAAGGCTTTACTCTTGTCAGTTCAAACCTAACACTTTCTACCAAGCTCAATCCCAAAAATAGGCCTCACACACTCAAGAATAAACATGGCTTGAAAGAAGGGTTGGTTAAGGGTAGGGGAAACTGATTCTTAATGAGGAAATCAGCTACTTGGATCAACAAGAGTGGTAAAAAGGAGAAAGATGATCCAAATATGTATATGGTATCCATGAGTTTAAAACAATGCACACATTGATAATTGAAAGTCAATATTAGGTTCTTATAGATAGGAAATGGCATCAAATCACAACATGCTTCAATTTAGACCAAATGCAATGCAGGAATTCAATGCTTGGTTCAATCTTATTCTTCTAACCACTCAACTAGCATCAAAGTACTATTAACTTGGGCATTGATCCTAGTTTGGTGAATCTAGCAAGCTAACAAGGAAATACTCATCATAGATCCCTAATGCAAGCAGTCCTATATGATAAACAAAATACTTGAATATGCAATGCAAACTACATGAACACTCTTTTTTTTATAAAGATTTTTCAAAAAAATTTCAAATTTTTAGGGTTTTTCTATGCCTTAGATGCTATGCAAATACTAACATGATGATGCTAAAAATTTGAAATAAGAAAACAAAACATAATGTCAAATGCTATCTCAAACCCTCCCCCAAACTTAAATCACACAGTCCCTTGTGTGAAAGAAATTTGTTTGAGGATTCAAGACTTAAAACAAAACACACAATATGAAATGCAATGGTATTTACAATGTAAAGGTGATAGTGTTACCTCAAGGATTGGAGAAGAAACTATCCACATCCTCCTGCATGCTATCAAAGGTGTAGCTGGGGTCTTGTTAGTGAATTGGAGATGGGGATTGGGGCAGCTCGACGATGGCGACCGACCGTGACTCGGTCGAGTGCATGTCCGAGTGGGGGGGTCGAGCTGGACTGCGGATGTCCCTCTCTTCTTCTGTTTAGACTCCCTTGCTTCCCTGACCATGAAAACACCAAAACAAAAGTCAAAATACCAAAATCCTAAGCAATATATACAGAGATACCTTAGGGACTTCCTCCCTAGTGAGCTTGTTTAAAGTCACTAAGCTTGACTTCTATGACTCTTCAAGCTTGAATTGGAGACCAAAGAGGCGATGAAATCCCCCCTGGTTCTACTTGATAACCTTGGTGTTCCTTCTTGATCACTACTTCCTTGACACTTGAACCATGTTTCTTCTTAAACTTGAGTCTTGGTCTTGCCTTCTTCAAAGACCTCTTGTTGAGCTGAGCTTGAAGTTCCTTCACTAAACCAGCTAGCACTTGAACTGACCCCTTTAGTTCTTGGACAGTCTTAGCTTCGGCTGAACCTTTAATCCTAGGGTTCCCTCCTTCCTCAAAAACTTCAGAACTAGCCTTTTTCCCTATCATAAAGTGCTGACCTTCAATAGTAGGCTGATGAGTAGTATTCTTGATGTCAAACTTCATAGTGAAGTCTTTAGCAAGGTGAAGGTTGATGGTTCCCATCTTAACATCTATTACAGCTCCAACTGTGGCTAAGAATGGTCTCCCCAAGATGAGAGGATCTTCTGGCTCTTGATCCATGTTCATGATCACAAAATCAGTTGGGATTCTTGCCTTTCCTATCTTGACTGGAAGGTTTTCAATTATCCCAAGCACATCCCTCTTGGATCCATCTGCCATGCCAATATAGAGGTTGCAAGGCTTAAAATATTCATATCCCAACTTCTCAGCCACTGAGTATGGCATTAAGCTCACTAAAGCTCCCAGATCAGACAAGCATTTGTTGAAGTGCATGTAACTAATGGAGCAAGGTAGATCAAATGATCCAGGGTCTTCAACGTTTTGTTGGTATAACAGCTTCCCCAATCTCTCTTAAGTCCTTCATGTCTTGTTCCTGAGCTTTCATCTTGGATAATTTAAGCAGTATGTCCTTGTAGGAAGGATTCTGAACAAATTTGCTCAAGTCAGGCCCTCTCTCCTCTTCCTTGTAAGAAATTGTAATCTCTTGTATAGCCATTACTTCCTTCAAGACTTTCACTTCCTCTTGCTGCAAAGCCATCACTTCCTCCTTCTTCTCAATGACAACCTCCTGTTGTATGGCCATTACTTCCTTCTTTTCATTGACTACTTCTTCCTTCAAAGCTGTCACTTCCTCTTGTTGCAAAGCCATCATTTCTTTTTTCTCAATAATTTCTCTCAGTTCCCTTATCTTTTGTGCCTTGAAACGTCCTGGGAATGGTAGAGGTGGTTTGTAAGCACGAGGAATGTACTTAGCAGGCTTAACAGCTTTTGTGTCCTCGGCTCGATCAACCACTCGATCAAGCACACGGTCGAGTGCTGGTTCGAGTACCTGGTCGAGTGCACTACCGGATTCAATCTGCTTTGCACAAACTTCACTCTTAACTTCAAGAAATGACCAATCCTCCCCACCTTGAACCTCATTGTCCTCAGTGACAGCATCTTCATAGACATTAAGAGCTTTAGCTGTAAATTCCCTTGGGTTTGGAATAGCTTCTTCAAGAAGTTGGTTTGGCTTAGGAGCTGAAGTAGAATCAATGGAGCTCTCCATGTACTTGACCTTGGAGTTTAGGTCATTAGAATAGGAATTCAATGTTTGGTGCAGCTCATCAAACTGCTTTTCTACCTCAATCTGCCCAGTTGCTTGCCCAAGTAAAAGTTGTTGCATCATAGCTTTTAAGTCAGGTTCTTGGCTTTGGTAGGTATGAAACACTGGAGGTTGACACCATGGAGCCTGAAATCCTGGTTGATGTTGCCATGGTACAGAATGGAACATACTGCTGTGAAACATGATGACTGACTCGGACAGGCACTCGGTCGAGCACAGGCTCGAGTGGGTGGTCGAGTCGACTGGGAACTGATGACTAATTGTATCCGGCTTCTGACTCGATCAGGTGCTCGAGCACACACTCGGTCGAGTGGTGGTCGAGTTGATGGTTGAGCTGGTACCTGAAACTCAATCACAGACAAGCAGAAGAAGAAACAAGATCAGTAGTGAACAAGTGGATAAACGAACTTAATCTTAGACTTTTATGGATCCTAATTGTCACAAAAACACACTCAAATAGGCAACGGCGCCAAATTGAAACATGTATTTGTTTGTGGTGAAATGGATGAATGATGATGAATGTATGCAATGAATGGATGGATGGTAAGGTGTTTCAATTCCCCTTATGTAGTTGCAGTATAAGAGGTGTCAATCCAATCTGAGTGTTTGTGAACAGTCAAGATATGCATAAATATCTAATTTAAGCCAGATGTAAAGGATGTTTGTCACTAACAATCCTATGATGAAAATGTAAAGTGCAGAAAGTAAACTATAAGAACTAAGAACTAAATGCAAATGAAACAGGATGATTATAACAGTAATGATGCAACCAACAGAAGTAGAAACTATGTTAATGAACTAATGCAAGACAAGTAATGAACAAGATACTAAGTAAATGCAACAGAAATGCAAGTAGAATGAAACAAGACAATTACAAAGCATAAACAAGAGTTCTAGGGATGAACTCGAGCAAGCACTCGACCGAGTGTAGGTCGAGTGAGAGGTCGAGCTGGACTAAACGCAGAAACAGAGCAATGCAATAAAAACAGAGTAATGCAAAGACGAATCAAACTACAATCAAGCAACAGGATTAAGACTGAAAAATCAATAAACAAGGAAGGACTTGAGGAGGGATTCATGGGCTGGACTAATGATTGAGGCTATCTAACTTGATCAACAAATCTCAAACAACATGAGCAAATCTCTAGACATATGTGTCTAAGACAAGTTTCTCCCACTCTCATGGTAAAGAAACAATCAAACCTATGCATTTCTAGACTTGCTCTCACATAGTAAAGAATCTACACAAGCAGGCAGTAAGAAATATGTCTCATACCAAACAAAACCTCTAATCTCTTAGCAAGCAAGATGGTAAGCTCTAGATCTAGCCTTATCTATGCCTCTTAAACATTGGTGTGATGCTAAGATGCTTGAAATCAGATCCTACCCTCTCAGATATAGGATCAGCATTAAGAACATCTACCCTAGAAGAGATCTACAACAATCAAGCCAAACAAACCTCATTCACAGCCCAGCCTAACCCATCCTCAAGATCCTAAGCTACTACTCACAAGAACACATGATGAACATCAAAATCATAAACCCAGAAAATATTGAAACTTGCATCATTAGAAAGATGAAACAAAGATCTACAATATTGAAAAAGAAATGAAACTTGAATTCTCAATATTAAGAAAGTTATGAAACTAACAATATTGAAGAATTTAGTCTTTTTCAAGTACAAGATCTAGGAAATAAAAAAGGCAAAAAGAATAAATCCCAAAAAGGGTAAATACTAGGTTTAGAGAATATCTAAAAAGCTGGATACTTTTGTGGCTGCAGGTACAAGGCTTTATATAGGAGGGGAGTGGAAGCCCTAAAAATACTAAAAGACAAAATAGTCAACGGCTCGGTCAACTCGACCTGTGCTCGGTCGAGTGGCAGGTCGAGCTGGCTTCTCTCGTGTGTTCTCCACTCGGTCGAGTCCTCCTCAGCACACGGTCGAGTGTCTGGTCGAGTGGGCGGTCGAGTTGGACTCCGGACCTTGTTATTTCAGCCTTAACTCTCTTGCTTTCCCTTCATGATTGCTTCACTTCTTCCTCAGCATTACTTCCATGCTCCTTGAGCTTCAAAATCACCTGTTTATGCATGAAAAGATGCAAATGCAATGCAATAAACTCTAATGCATGATTAGTCCTAAACCTATGCTATAATGGCGAAAATGGATAGCAAAAGATGCAAAAGATGTGAATATACTAAGGGAAAACAGGGTAAAATATATGAACATCAGCATGCTCGACATAACTCAAAAACCCTGTGGTTTTACGCGCCGTCCTCGCACTTGCATCGACCGACGCAAGATATGCGTCGACCGATGCAATGCCGAGCATCGTGTTTTCCCTAAAGCTTCTCGCCGGATCTTCGTTCCTACAATCAGAAAACTCGATCCCAAGCCACAAGAAAGCTTCCTGACGTCCAAAGTAACAATCTAACAAGTCTAACAACACACAACAAGCAAATTAGAGAGTTCTCTAGCTTAGATAAGCCGTGGTCCTGCACTTACCTTTGCCAAGACGAATCTGAACCTAAACACAAGAAGAAAACGCTTCTAGGAAGCTCCTACAACGATCCCAACTACAAACCTCCACAGAAACAGCCTCAAATCTCTAGAAACACCAAGAACACCGAGAACACTTCTCTTTCTCTTTCGTTTGTCTCAAAAGCGGCTAAACACGCCTAATGAGACAAAACACGAGTTTAAGGGTTTTCCTTTACCCAAAACGCAGCGTTTGACTTAAGCCAAAACACACGAAATAGAGTCAGCATCGACCGATGCTCCTGCTGCATCGATCGATGCACATCCCAAACCGGGATTCCGGTTCACAGATGTTACAGGATGCTTTAGTTGATTGTGGGAAAAACGTCTTTTTATACCTGGAAAATTACACTATGTTGAATTCGTACATCGGACTATCGACTGTGCTAAAACATACATGTAGTTTTAAAATATATGAATTTCATACCTAAACTTTTGATTTTGTGCCTAAATATACAAAAACGTGTTTAATGTGTAACTCTGTTAATTTTTCTGTTAAGTAAGTGTGACGTGGAATCCACGTGTAGAGATAGTAAAACGACGTCGTTTTACATTTAGTTGAGAAATAAAAATTAAACCAAAATGTCTAAGTCTAGACTTGAACTCCAGACCTTTAGCATTCAAACCAACAAGTTTAAGACCAACTAAGCTACCAAACCTTTTCTTAAGCTTACAAACGTATTATATATATATAGAATAAATAATAGTTCCAAACAAACAGAGAAATATCCAAAAAAATCTTTGGTGAAGAAAAAACAGTCGCCGGAAAAGGGTTGCCACCAAAGCTTCGCCGTAAACAAAATCAGATTGTTAACAAATTTCAATTCCTTGGTTTACTGTTTCCTTTAACAACCCAAAGATCTCAGATTGTTAACAAATTAAGAATTTTGAGCAGTTTGTATCAGTCATGGCTTCTCTTACCAACAAAAATTCCTCCTCTTCTCCTCCAATCCCTAACAGACCAAACCCTAATCCCAGAAACTCAGAAGCCGGTGACCTGTTACGGCAGAGCTTTGGTGGCAACTTCGGTGGGAGTAATAACTACGAGTCGTTTGACGAAGGTGTGGAAGAGAAACCCGACCCGACCAAACCTTACACTCTCGGACCCAAGATTTTTTTGGGATTTCTCAGGTTGTTCGGAGTTATTATGTTATCATATATATATATATATATTTGTTTGTTCGCAGAACAAAATCTTCAGTAGCTCAAATGGTATTAAACCGCTGGTTTGTATGGTAAAGGTTACGGGTTCGAGGCTTGGGTAAGTTGTTTTGGTTCAATTTTAATTTCTCAACTAAATGTATCTGTATACGTTGGATTCCACGTCAGATGGATGTAACAGAAAAATTAACAGAGTTACACATTAAACACGGTTTTGTATATTTAGGCACAAAATCGAAAGTTCAGGTATGAAATTCAAAGTTCAGGTATGAAATTCAAAGTTCAGGTATGAAATTCAAATATTTTAAAACTACATGTATGTTTTAGCACAGTCGATAGTCCGGATGTATGAATTCAACATAGTGTAATTGTCCAGATAAGAAAAAGACGTTTTTCCGTTGATTGTGATGATTGATAGATTTCCTTCTAGGTTGATGTTCTTAATGCTGTCAACAGATCGAAATGTTGAGATTAGATCTAGGGCGTTTACAATGCTACAGGCCGAAAGGAGTAGATAAATTGCTTGATTAGGTCAATGCTAGAGGTTTACTTAACTCTGAGGGAAAAACGGCTTTTTCATACCTGGAAAATGTCCATGTGTCGATTCATACATCAGACTATGGCCTGTGCTTAAAAATACATCGACTTTAGGAAAACAGAATAACATAACTCAACTATTGTGCTAAATTATACAGAAACGTGATTAATTAGTAATAGTGTTAATTTCTCCGTTAAGCCAAGCTGACGTGTAATCCACTTGTGAAGGGGTAGCAAACGACGTCGTTTTGGTTTGTTTGGGAATGTTAAGTCTTGGCCCAAAACGACGTCGTTTTTCATTTGTTCCCAATTCTTTCTCTTTCTTCCTCGTATCGATCTCTCTCGCAAAGGAATAACCCTAGAATTTGGGGACTTTGTGGTATCCGGTTAATCGGACTAACAGGATCCAATGTCTTCGTCATCTAGTTCGGGTAAGTTAGGTTTTGTGTTTGGTTTAATTTCAGTTGTTCAATTTCGACAATATATATGCAAAATTTTGATATGGGAATTTGGCTTATGATTGAGCTTCACACGTCGTGGACCAGAAAGAGGAATACCCAAAAAATGTAGATGTGGTGCAGCGTCTATAATCAAGACTTCAGAAACATTGAAGAATCCAGGGAGAATTTTTCATTGTTGTCCTTACGGCTCAAAAAAAAATTATGGACATTTGTTCAAATGGACCGATATATCTATGGTGGAACAGATGGAAGAGGTTGAGATTGTTGTTGAGAAGTTGAAAGGAGATGTGGGAAGCTTAGAGAAAGGCTTATATGATGTGGAAGCTGAGATGGAGAGTTTAGCAATGGAGACACGCACATGTGAGGCCGTATCGAGCAGCTATGGAAATGAAATTCAAGCCATCAAAGCTGTTGCAGAAGGATGTGAGAAGGAGATTGGAGAAATTAAAGCCGTGATCGCTTGTTTTGAGAAAGAGATTCAATCTCTACATTGTGTCAAAAATTTGATTGTGTGTAGTGTAGTGATTTTTGTTGTGTACGCTTTCTTGTTTTAAGTATGAAAAGTTTGTATGTTTGTTGTGATGTTTGTTGCAATGGAAGAGTTAAGAGTTATGCAATGCAATAGAGTTAAGAATTCTAATATCCTTCATCCGAATCCGAAATTGGTCACATACAAAAACCATCACACCATCATCCTTAACCTTACAAAAACTATCACACCATCATCCAAAAGACAAATCCGAAACTAAAAAAACCATTCTGAAGCCAATCTAACCGAATCATAAACATCCAAAAAACATCATCCTACAAACATAAGCTAGAAAAATACTAATCAGCAAGTGAAATCTGAGATGCTTGTGAGGCTTGACTTGGTTGACTTGATTGACTTGGACCCCCTTGCCCTCGACGCTTCCATGGCTTCCTTCACTACCTTGCTAAACTTGTTGGGTACACACGAATGCTCATCATTAAAACTCATGACCTGGTACATGTTGCTGACTTTTTGAAAAGAACAGTAGATTCTGAAGTTGCAGCCACCACCAAGAGCGCATCTCACTTCAGATTTTTCGGATCCCCACATTATTCCCTGTTTGAAGAGAATATTCAACCACAGCTTCCTTGAATAGCGGTATGCTGTCAAATACCTGCCCCAATCTTATATTTCCACTTCCTTTTCTGTATCTAATACTTTTTTGGCCATCATCCTCGTCATCTGAATTCATTGGCGTAGCCTATGAATCGCAACCCTCCTCTTCATCATCACCACTTCGAACATCATCATCCTGGTCTCTAACATAACCTGGTCTAACATTATCTTCATCATCACCGGCTCTATTCCCATTATTTGCTTCACGACCTCTATCCCCATTATCTCCTTCACGCTCTCTATCCTCATTATCTCCAAACAAGCCTCTATACCCATTATCTCCTTCACGCTCTCTATCTTCATTATCTCCAAACAAGCCTCTATCCCCATTATCTCCTTCACGCTCTCTATTCCCATTATCTCCAAACAACCCTCTATCCCCACTATCTCCTTGACGACCTCTATCCCCATTATCTGCTTCAGAGACCTCATCCTTTTCCACATATAGCTCAACTGATTTTGTCCACATAGCAGCTAGACACATCCTCTGAAAATTTTCAGACCCATCATACAACAGCTTCAACTCTCTCCAAGATTCATATGGCAGTTTGTACCAGATCCTAGACCAAACAAAGACACCCCAAGAGATTCCAACATATTTGTAAAAACTGCATCCGGCTTGCATTCAAGAGTGTGAGTCTCACCACCTACATATGTAGCCGCATTACCTTCTGCATTGACAAACTTTCCACCATGGTAAATCTGGAAAGTAGCATCATCAGGGCTGAAAAAATAAGATAATTGTGTTAATTTCCGGATTTGAACAATAAAGAACAGAGTTTTTTTGTATCCCCAACACAACTTCGAATAACATAAACAGACCCATAATCAATCACGCATTGCAACTATGAACAACAAATACTCAAACTATTTTATCGACATCTACCATTAAAACGCAAAAACGGATGAACAATAAAAGAAAAATTCAAAAAAGTTAAAAGAGAAATTTACTTTATACAAACTGGCTCTTCGACTCTCGTCTCATCAGTAACATCGCGATTCATCGTCTATTTCCTTCTGGCGCAATAATTTAGTCCGATTAACCGGAAACCACAAAGTCCCCAAATTCTAGGGTTCTTCCTTTGCGAGAGAGATCGATACGAGGAAGAAAGAGAAAGAATTGGGAACAAATGAAAAACGTCGTCGTTTTGGGCCAAGACATAACATTCCCAAACAAACCAAAACGACGTCGTTTGCTTGGCTTAATGGAGAAATTAACACTACTACTAATTAATCACGTTTCTGTATAATTTAGCACAAAAACAATAGTTGAGGTATGTTATTCTGTTTTCCTAAAGTCGATGTATTTTTTAGCACAAGCCATAGTCCGATGTATGAATCGAACACATGGACATTGTCCAGGTATGAAAAAGCCGTTTTTCCTAACTCTGAGTGACAAAATCAGATGAGTTTAAGTCTACTGACAAAAATGAATTGTTCTTAATGCATGCTTGTTCATATTGCTAGTGCGACAGTGTGGTAGTATGTTCAAGGTTGATTGTTGCTAGTGCGAAAGTGTGGTGACAAGGTTTTAGAGGTTCATTGTCTAGGAAATAATTGCTTGAGGCATGTAAGGCATCTGTACTGGTCTAGAACACTTAGGATTCGATTACCCCCATCCTTAGGAACTTTCGTATTTTATTTGTTTCCATTTTCTTTACCTACTTGACCACTTACCCGATCAGGTACACGATAACCTGCATCGAGTAATACCTCGAGCTGTTCATAACTTACTTGCATACTCGATCACCCCCACTCGATTTTGTACTCGATTGCTTGCATCGAGTGCTTAAGTCGTGTGGTTTAATTGTTTATATTCTTTTACTTTGTTTATTTTAGGACTGTTAGAACCCAAACCTTAATTGCTTGGCTTGACTTGTATTTTACTGATCATATCCTTCCTGCTAGCAATACACAACCATTTGGATTGATAACCCTTTGTACTACAACTGCATAGGGGATTGATACCCTGGGTGAAAACCTGTCTATCAGATACCATATACATCATGAAAATCAGTTTCCCCTACCTTTAACCTATCCTTCTTTCAAGCCATGTTTATTTTTGTGTGTGTAAGGCCTTTTTGGGGTTGAGCTTGGTAGAAAGTGTTAGGTTTGAGCTGACAAGAGTAAAGCCTTGTGTAGTTCTAGTTTGCAATTTTCAAACTAGATAGGACTAGGTGTTCTTGGGTTTGGGACTTGGTTGTTTTGAAAAGAAAAAGAAAAGAAAAGAGAAAGAAAAAGGTTAGAGTCTTTAGGAGGGGAATGTGTTTAAGAGAATTTAAGTTCTAGTGAAAGAATGGGAAGTTTAAGATTGATAAAAGATGGTTCTAATCAAAGAAAAGAAAGAAATAAAAGAAGAGTTTAGCAAAATGCTTTTATGTCTTAAAGAATAAGAAGAAAAGGGAACCATAGCAAATAAGAAAGAAACCCCATTCCAATAGGTGATTTTTATAATAAACCTCTCCTAAGGCTTAAAAACAAAAGAGAAAAGGGTACTTGAGAAGAGATGAAGATAAAGGGTAGAACTAGGATCAATTGGGATTAGAATGATAGAATAAATACTTTGGGTACCTTTGGGTAGACAAGGTTTTGTTCTTGTATGTGTCTAAGTGTTCTTACCTTTAGCCTTCTTCTAAAGCTCAATCCATTTTTTTTATGAGAGAACCTTGATATTAATAAGCCCCACTCTTAAGAGAGACCATCATTGTCTCTAGGCCTTTTATTACCAAGCCAAATGAGTTTAAGCATTGCATAAGTTGATTCATGTTCTTGATTAATGAATGTTAAAGGAAATGGTTAATTTGAATGCATGTGGATGTCTAAGGCTTGAATCAGTTAAGGTTGTGATAGGCTTGTCTAAAATCTTTAAGTACAGCTCATTCACCTTGCATCATAGTAACTTGAACATTGGTTCTAGCTAGTTTATTAGCAAGCTTTAGGAGCTGAGATCCCACTTTCAAACCTCACCTACCTTCTTATGTCTTGTTTAATTGCTTGAGGGCAAGCAAAGACTAAGTTTGGGGGTGTTGATGTTCATATATTTTACCTTGTTTCCCCTTAGTTTATTTACATCTTTTGCATGATTTATAAGCATGCTTGGCCATTATTGTATTGCTTTAGAACTGTTTATGCATTAGAGTAGGTTTGCATTGCATTTGCATAGTTTCTTGCATAAACAGGTGATTTGGATCCTAAGGAGCATGGAAGGAGTGCTGATGAGGATTGGAGCTATCAAGTGAAGAGAACAAGGGAGTTAGAGCTGAAGAATCAAGGTCCTGAAGTCCACTCGACCGCCCACTCGACCAGACACTCGACCGTGTGCGGAGAAGAACTCGACCGGCTGGAAGAAGCAGAAGAAGAGGTCACTCGGCCAAGCACTCGACGAGCACCTGGTTGAGTTGACGGAGCCGCCTTACTATCCTGTCTTCTAGTCATTTTAGGGCTTTCCTTCTCTCCTATATAAGTCCCATGTACCTCATGGCCGCCCACAAGTCAGACTCAGTCAGAAATAGTATTTTGTAGCCACCAAAACCTAGTTTTTACCCTTTTGGGAATTATTTACTGTTTGCTTTTCTTTTGCTTAGATCATTAGCCACTTTTGTATGATCTCAAGAGATTTTGATACTTGTTGGTTTCATAACTTTCTAAGTATTAAGAATTTGAGTTTGCTTTCTGTTTCAATATTGTAGATCTTCATCTCATATATCTAATCATGCAAGTTTCATTGATTTCTGGATTTATGATTTCTTTTTTATCATGTTTGGTGATTGTGAGTAGTGTGCTAGGATCTTAAGGATGGGTTAGGCTGGATTAGGGTTATGGTTGTTTAGGTTGGTCAAGCTTGATTGTTTATAGATATCTTCTAGATTAGATATGCTCTATGATATTCTTATACTGAGAAGGTAAGAATAGATCTTAAGCTTCTTAGCATCATACCAATGTCTAAGTTGCTAGATAAGGCTAATGCTAGAGATTATCATGAAGCATGCTAAGAGATTAGATGTTTAACTTGATTTTTGACATTGATGATCTGGTTGTTTATTTCCTGCTTTTATATGTTCTTAGCTAGTGAGAGCTAGTTCTAGGAGTATCTAAGCTTGATTGTTATTGCCATGAGAATGGATTAGCAAGTATTAGAAGATCATTGTATAGAGATAGCTCATGTTTGATTGAGGTTTGTTGACCAGTTTAGATAGTCATAGCTTAAGTCCAGCCCATGAATCCATCCTTAGGACCTTCTTTGTCTATTGATTTCCCTGCTTTAGTACTGTTAATCGCTTGCTGTTTGATTTACATTTAATTTACTCTGTTCTGATTATTGTCTCTATTTCTGTTCTGAGTATTCGCACCACTCGATCTAGTACTCGATCGAGCATCTGATCGAGTGCTTGCTCGAGCACCATCCAGTGTTCTTGTTTATGTCCTGCATCTTACTTGTTTCATCATTCATGTCTCATTCTAGTTTCATTACTGTTTCATCTTATTCATTTCTGTTTCATTGCATTGATTCCTGTTTCATCTACTGGTTTTGCATTTGTTTAGTACTTGTTTTTGTTTAGTTTCATTATTGCTTTGACCATTCTGTTTACTTTGCATTTAGTATCTTGTTTTAGTAGTTTCAGTTCCTTGCATTTCATTATTGTCATTAGGTTGCTAGTTAAAAACCATCATCATATTTGGCTTAACTTAGATAAGTGTTCACATCTTGATTGCTTGCATCACACTCATTATGGTTTGACATCCTTTATGCTAGAATTACATAAGGGTAATTGAAACACCTTGCCATTCATCATCATCATCATACCTTCATCAATATCATTTCATCATCACATCACCAAAAATAGCATGTTTCAAGAACGCACCTGCATTTTGAAGGCGAACGAAGAAAACGAAGAAACAACAACGGAACATATTCTTTGGTTTTCTTTTCTTACTTTCTCAATTTTAGATGAAAGATTGCATGTTGTTTTTGATGATGGTAGGTTATTGATCTCGTTGGCGGCATTTTTATTCACGGGGAGATCGCACTACCGGATCTGTCGCCATCACAGATCCGACGGCTTGGAAAACAGTGGCGGCAAGGATTTGTTAACCCTAATTTTTGATGGATTTGGGTTTTTATTTTATTTGGGCTTGTTTTGTATAAAGTTTAGCTTGTTATTTTATTAGTTTGTAATTATAAAATTGTTTTATTAAGCCCATTATCACAAATTTGGTCTATTTTGGTTTAAATAAACCGAATTAGAAAAAAATTTGGTTTAATTCAGAATTGATTTTAAATCTTATAACAGAACCGAATAACCTGAACCAAACTTTTATTCGGGTTAATTCGGTATACTTTTCAGATAACTGAAAATTTGAAAAACTGAATAAACCGAACTAAATAACCCGAAATAACCGAATGTCCAGGCCTAATTTTGACAAGGACAATTCTTGGGGTGTGAACCTCTTTTATTCACCCCTACTTAATTAAGGAAATAAATTATTAATTAAAGAAACAAAATCTATATATCATTCAATTTAAAAGTTATTAATTCTAAACATTATATTATAGTTTCTAATTATAACATCTAAAGCTAAATTACTTTTTTTATAAACCAAAACCGACATATAATTTTGTTTAATTTTGTAATTTAAACTCTAACCACTCTTTTATAAACCTAAATTGAAATACAATTTTGTTTAATTGTAAATCTAAACCCTAACTACTCTTTTATAAACCCAAATCGACATATAATTTCCTTTAATTGTAAAATCTAAACCCTAACCACTCTTTTATAAACCCAAATCGACATATAAATTGTTTGATTGTAAAATCTAAACCATAAACCCTAACCACTTTTTTGTAAACCTAAACCCGACATATAATTTCGTCTAATTATAAAATCTAAATCCTAACCACTATTTTGAAAACCCAAACCGACATATAATTTCGTTTAATTATAAAATCTAAACCCTAATCACTCTTTTGTAAACCCAAACCAACATATAATTTTGTTTAATTGTAAAATCTACACTCTAATCATTCAATTCTTTTATAAACCCAAACTGACATTATTTCCTTATTGGGAAAATATCATTAAAATCCTGAACTTTATATTTTCGTTGATTTAAAGCATGAACTCTTCATTTGGTGAAAAAAACCTCATTCTTTTGTTGACTTCTAAATAATTCACAAACTTTTGTTGACTTGACTGATGAGATACAACATTTAGTGACCAAATGGAGAAATCACACGAGATTAATTAGCCGTTAATGAGATCTCGTTAATAACAACATGATGTCGTTTAATCAGCCCTAAACCCCCCAAATTGAAACTTGATTTCCATTTTTTCTACATCAAAAACCCTAGATTTAGAGGTTTTAGGCTTGATAAACGATGTTGTTTTGTTATTAGCAAGTTATCATTAAAGGCTAATTAACCCGGCACAATTTCTCCATTTGACAATTTAAAGTTGTGCCTCATCAGGTCAAGTCAACAAGAGTTTGTGAATTATTTAGGAGTCAACGAAAAAATGAAGTTTTTTGCAACCAGATAAAGAGTTTATACTTTAAATCAACAAAAACATAAAGTTAAGTAGTTTAATGACATTTTCCCTTTCCTTATTAAAAAATCTACCGAATTTGTTTCTTTAGTTTGTTTTGTATTTTTGTTTTAATTATGATTTATTTTATAAAAATAATATGATATGACATTTTGTTGTATTTTGATTAATCAAATAAGAGGGAATGAATAAAAGAGGTACATTGCTAAGAGTGAACCCAAAAAAAAATTTCTTTTACAATGTTAGTTTTTTCTCTTCCTTCTTATCAAAAAGTCAAAAGAAGGTAAATAAAGCGACACGCCCAATTAAAAGGCAAATAAATTTGACATTCTATTCGTCGAAAAAAAAGTAACGTATTTGTATAACGTCGGTAAAGTAAATCGATGTTGACCCCAAAAAAAGAAGGGTGAATTTGCCTGCTGACCAATATGGGATAAGTTGTGAAGAATATAGCACACAAATGGGAACAATTAAGAGAATGACTAATGGCCTTGAGAAGATTACCATTTTAGGCCCAATGTGCTTACACGCGCTAATTAGGTGGCAGAGGGAGATATTAACGTGGCATGCTAGTAGGCTACAAAGTTTAGTGACCATGCGTAAATGGTAATATGTCCAATCAGTAACATAACACCGTAAAAAAATAATAGTTCGATTTTAATTTTCAAGCTAATGGAGAGTAATTGCTCTGCCCATAAATAGTGTAGATAGGTCACTTTCCATCTCCAGCAGATAATATAGACTTGCAAATCAAATGAGCGGCGACAATAGTAGGTGTGAAGTGGAAGCAGTTAGGCGAGGAATTAAGGTAAAAAGCATCATTTTAACTGTATGTAGTTATTGCATGTCGTTAGTATGTAAAGTAGATTCCTGTTTCTATGTCCAGATCGGAATGTGGGTACCTTTCCATTTAGATCTGTCCTATTCTAAAAGAATTAGTAGAATTGAAAATAATTTCTGTGACATCTGTCGAGGTCAAGGCAGGAGAAAATTTAATAAAAGAGTTTGGTCTAGTTGGAAATAAAATCTCTTTGTCTTTGAACCTTCGCTTTGATAATAGTATGTATAACTATTTCCGCTTGTTTCGTTTATTGCAGATGACCGCGAAAGACGAAGTTCGTGTTGTTCTGGTGACTGGATTAAGGTTGATACTGCGGTGTGGAACTTTGAACCCGAGATCGCCCCTAGGAACAATTTTGTGAGGCTCCGTGATGGCATGACGTATAAACAATTGGTCGCGAAGGTGAAAGAAAAACTTGTTCTGCGTGCACATGAAGTTGTGATCAAGATGTCGTACCAGTTCCCGGGTTGGTTTGAGCTGGATGATAATGAGGGTAACGGATCAGCGCCGCAATATATAACAGACGACGAAGAGGTTGGGGTGTTCATACGCATGCGGCGTTTCATTGAAGAGGTAGATCTTTGCGTCACCGTTGTTAAAAAAATGCAGCCAGAGGCTCCTACACCTCCCAGTCCCGCAAGGCATTGGATGCGATATGTTTCTGCAAACGTTGATGATGATTCAGATTCTGACTCGGAAGATATATATTGGCATGAGTTCGCATTAGACGCCTCACTGCCCCCAAAGAAAAGAAAGCCAGCCAAACCGGACATGGTAAACAAAGAAGACATTGTTATGGCATATGTTCCTGAAACGCGAGGGACAGGAATATACATCAATGAAAGGGGAGACACAATCCTACAAACCGGGCCAACTTGTGGTGCACGTGATAAAGGAAAAGCCGTTGCAGAGGCAGAAGGACAAGAAACAAGTAGCGATAGCGAGGATAACGACTTTCAGATTGTTCCGTTTACGCAACCTGACGACCCAATGCTAGTGGAATGTAGTCAAGCCAGGCCCCTTGCTAAAGATGGGTGCTCTCAAGAGGCGCAAACAAAACAACACTCTGCACCAACTTCAACTGGGAGCACCAACGATGAAGGAGATGATGTGGAGATTAACTCGCTTACTATGTGGGGCCGTGTTGAAGAAGCCTTGCACACAATGCTAACTGATATGAGTGACGACCCAGCTCTGTTTTGTCGAGATGCACCACCGGTATTCAATGATGGAAAATGTGAAGGTAATTCCGCTCACTTGTACCCATCTATACAAGTTATATCCAATGTAACCTGAAACTAAGGTAGTCTGTGTATAACTGATAAACTATTTGGTATGTATATTATAGGTGTTGATTCAGCCTTGGAAGATATACAATACGAGGGGGACAAACTATTTGTTGGACGGGTTTTCAAGAACAAAGCCGACTGCAAGATAAAGCTTGCAATACACGCTATTAAGCGAAAATTCCATTTCAGGACCAGTCGGTCAACTCCCAAGTTCATGGTGCTCAAATGCCGTGTCCATGGCGGTTTTACGCAGTTAAAGTTGATACGGCTGACCATTTCCAGGTGCGGCAGGCAAATCAAAAGCATATGTGTACAGTTGATGAGAGGAGAAGCTACCATCGTTTAGCAACCACTCAAGTTATTGGGGAGATTATGCAGCGACATTTTGTTGGCATCAAGAGAGGGCCCAATGCTGCCGCGATTCGGAAAATCCTACTTAATGAGTACCATATCAGTATCTCCTACTGGAAAGCTTGGCGTGCACGGGAAGTTGCAATGGAGCTCTCATTAGGTTCAATCGCGGGGAGCTACGCCCTACTTCCAGCATACATTGGCCTCCTCCAGCAAACAAATTCTAACTCTCTATGCTTCACAGAGCATGTTGATGATCCTGACGGTGCGATGCGGTTTAAATATCAATTCATAGCATATGGAGCTTCCGTCAAGGGTTACAAACACATGAGGAAAGTTGTGGTTGTCGATGGTACTTCAATGAAGGCTCGCTATGGTGGGTGCATCCTAACAGCCAGCTGCCAAGATGGAAATTTTCAGATATTTCCACTAGCATTTGCTATTGTCGACAGCGAAAATGATGATGCGTGGGAGTGGTTCTTTAGACACCTCTCTGCATTCGTCGTTGATACAACCAAGCTGGTCTTCATATCCGATCGGCATGCAAGCATCTATACGGGGTTGCGAAAGGTAATACTAGTTTCATTAAATTTCCAAACCGGTTGAACAAGCTCATATTTATGGGTGGTTGCATATGGTTTAAACTTGCAGGTTTACACAGAAGCCCATCACGCAGCTTGTACTGTGCATTTGTGGCGCAATATACGACACTTTTACCAGCCACAGACATTAGCCGGGTTGATGTCTGCTGCAGCAAGGGCGTACCATGTAGATGAATTTAATAAAAAGTTCTTAGAAATCCAGCGGGTCAATCCTGGATGTGCTGCATATCTCGTGGATATTGGTTAGGCCAAATTTATAATAAGTTGCTTACCCACCATTCAATATGGGATACCGATTTCATTTCCTTTTTTATGATATTGTATCAGATTTCTCACACTGGACAAGAGTCCATTCAGAGGGTAAGAGATACAATATCATGGACAGCAACATTGCCGAATCGTGGAACCAAGTTATAAAAGAAGCGAGGGAGTATCCACTAATCTGCATGCTAGAATACATTAGAACGACAGTTATGGAATGGTTTGCAGTGAGTAGGTCAAGAGCTGCCCGGTCTGTCTCAGTGATAGCTCCAAAATGTCGTGCTATTGTAGAAGAGAACTTTGAGAGTGCTATGTCAATGGCGGTGAGGCCAATAAGTGACTTTGAATTTCAGGTGCAAATCAGTTCGGGTGAATGTTTCACCATCAATCTAGTGGAGGGTACCTGTTCGTGTAACGAGTTCCAGTCTTTAAACATCCCTTGTGCTCACGCAATCGCAGAGCTACACGGCTTGGGGTTTCCATTGATACGTTCGTAGATGTTGCATACTATGAGGAGACAATAAGGCATTCATATGCAGAAAAGGTGTATCCGATTCCTTCAGTTGGTGGAAACTCATCTGTAGGATCAACTTCTGGTACAAGGGGTGACCTCAATCCACCATTTGCCCGACGACCACCCGGGAGACTCAAAAAAATTAGGATTTTGTCACGTGGGGAGTTCAAGGTAAGATACAAGCATTTTTCTATATTATTACACACATGAGACCAGTAGTCCAAAGCAACCGTTTAATTTGCAACTTTTTTAAAAAATGTGTTAGAGGCCTCGCCGGAAATCGACAAGGAAATGCTCTCATTGCTGTCGTACAGGGCACAACAAAGCATCTTGCAAAAATGCCATCTGAAGAAACCAATGTAGCCATGGGGTGTGGAGTATGTGTTCACCGAAAAGTTTTTTGGAGTGGGCTAAATAATGGAATGTTCCAGGGTCGGAAAGCGCATGGTTGCACATATTAAATGCGTTTGGGGGCGTATTTTAGCACAAAATACAAACGTATATAGCGAGATAGTCATATACATTTGTATTTTGGTGTGTAGGTTCCCCAAGTAATGTTTATATTAGTCCCTGTTAAGAAGGAGGTATAAGTATTGCTGTATCACCCATGAACACCAAAGTTTGTTTTTTTTGAAATAGAAATGGAAACCCCATGGCCGTTTAATATAGTAACTATCAATAAGTGTTGTTCTTGTCTAATTACATCACTTACACCCCATTGCTAGAGTGCTCATTTTAATGGGATCAACCATTGTACATATATAACGTACCTCCAAAACCGCTTTTGATGTTTGTGATAACATAACCAATGCAATTTGAGAGGCACTATACCCTAGAGTATACTACTTTCTGAACCCACACAGCAAAGATATCAACCCATTCTGAATAGAGGCACTATACCCTAGAGGATACTACTTTCTGAACCCACACAACAAAGATATCAACCCATTCTGAATAGATTGTAAACACACTGGTGGTCTTGGTAAGGTTCGGTTATATGGGTGACTAATTAATGCACTGGCTACTACCTCATAACCCATATCAGTTTTAGTGAAAGATAACTATCCTTTTTGGGAGGCACTAAACCCTACAGGATTCTACTTGGTTAACCCTCACAAAGAGGACACCAACCGTTTATGACTAAACTCTACATACTGAGATTTGTAAACCCACTGATAAGCAACTTATATCATAGGCCGGTATAAATATTATCGGTATACTATTGTGATGGTTGTGTAAGAACATAACCGATGCTTACAGTGGGGCACTAAACCCTACAGGATTCTACTATGCCAACCTAAACAGATTGAACAACAAGACAGATAGTTTAAACGATTGTGAAGGGGAGAAGTATAGTTCCCGGGTGAAGATGCGTAGTCTAACGATACATAGAGAGGTTTACTATTCCATATGCACTTTGAAAATGACATAGTAAATTGGCATACATAAATAGAATAGAATTGGCAAGTCTAAGCATATTCTCATAAAACCGAATGGTGGTACAACCATACACAGGTGAACACAATGTTTTAATGGCCATTAGGTAAGTTAAACTGGCAACATACTGTTATGCCACAATACACTGACTTGT
The DNA here is from genome assembly GCA_024034495.1 of Camelina laxa. Lineage (NCBI taxonomy): Eukaryota > Viridiplantae > Streptophyta > Magnoliopsida > Brassicales > Brassicaceae > Camelina > Camelina laxa. The sequence continues at coordinate 14,584,799 of CM043885.1, read as the reverse complement.
AAACTCGCTATAAAGGTGCAGCAAAGGTATCGTAAGCACCGATAGCATACAATTTAGCCGCCGTCTGAACCTGCTCCTCATCCAGAATCCTATAGTATGTGGCAAGACAAGAGACCGCGTGTAGTTCAAGCATAACCAGTGATGCGATCCCGGTTAGAGCTGCAATTTATGGACAACATTAACGTAACATACTCAATAATGCAGATTATAGGAGCTAGGTATCCAAACAAATCAAACAGAAACTTACCACGTGAAGAACAATGGAATGGGATAATCGGCCTTAATATAGCCATCTGATCTAGTCCCACACTATTATCTGTAGCGGTCTCAACATACAGCCGTATTATATACGGGAGCATTACCGCAATGTGTTCCAGGTATTTAGACACCTGCTGGTCAGTCAAGCAAGATCGGTTGCAATCCAATACCATTACTTGCCAAGATTTCAAGTCTATAACTAAACCAATCCAGTGATTCCTTTCTATCTGCATTGGGCTGTAGAGAATGTCCACTTCGCTAAGCCATTTAGGACGTGAGGTGAAAGGTAATGCCGTTGCGTCTGAGAATACAAAACTCAGTTTATCTGGTGCTCTAATGAATCGGTTATACTGGCGATACAACTCAGCCAAGAATGAGGCAGGTACGAGATCATAACGAACTGACGAATCTTCATCACGACGTGCTTGGATAAACTTAACCAATAAATCTGCAACCTAATGAAATAGAGAACAAATTGTGTAGTTAGATTCCACACAGTGGTGGTTAGTAATGAAATACATAGCTTATATCAACCCATACTGACTCATCGAGAAACGGCGTGGATTCAAAAATGGCAAGGAAATCCACATTGTCCGCGACCATCCCACATGACAGTTCATATGATCTGCAGAGAAATAGAGTTGTAACATCAGTGTTACCGTTTAAAACTTATCACATAATGTATACTCTATCATATATTGGTGCCTACCATACCTTGCCCTCTCCATCTTCTGTAGAATATTGGATACCACCTTAGCATCTGGCATAGAAAACGCAGCAAAACCACCAACTAGCAGCTTCGAAGCAGGGTGAATGGCTTCAGATGACGGCACGGTACTAGGTAATGGAGGTGTTTATATTCTGCGCTTCTTACGGCTTTGGTAAACAATATCAGGTTTGCCATGGGATATACTTGCAGGAGCATTTGGTCTTTTGAGTTCAGATGTGGGTATTTCAGGATTATTGCGGATGCGCAAGCTCTTGCGAGTAGGCGTGGGTTTCATTTGAGATGCAGCTTTCCCCTTTCTTGCTGACCTTCTGCGAGAATTTCCAAAGCCAGCTACACTTTCTTGCGTTAGATCAACAATCACTGATGGCGTTTGTATGTCAACGTCTATCCCAGGTTGAACCTCATCGTGAACCTAGTAAAAGGTTATATTAGTATATGCTCCCAAAGGACGTTAGACCAAATATGCTTCCATATATGAACCAAACTCACTTGATCTCTCTCATGCGTACGTGACGCAGTTTCTAATTGGGTCAAGCCAATGGAAAACATAGGAGGATCTATATCAAATAGGTTGTCTTTCGCCTGCTATCGAGAGTAATGGGAACATGAGTCAAGCAAATGTATAAGTAGAAAACAAAGACAAGACAAGTATGTGTAATGTATAAACAGTAGACATACCTTGGGTAATGGACCCGTTGGAGACGGCGATGGTACGTTAACGTCTGACCCTGGTTGAGCTGACCTTCGTCCCTATAAAGTGTGGGGAAGCATGTTACCAATGGTCATGCAACAAGCAATGTGGTACAATGCGCATAAGAGTAAGGAATACTCACCCTCCCATTATTCCAACTTATCCCATTGTCTTCTTGCGTTAAGCCAATAGAAAATGTTGGTGGTTCCACATCGAATATATTTGAGGGATGATCAGAGAATTGTTTGGGGCATACGGACTGCTCTCGTAGTGGTTGTGTAGGGAACCCTGAAGTTTCTTTCATTGCTTCCGTGGGTTGGGGCAAATTGTCTTGCAGTGGCTAGCGTTTCCAAACAGATAGAATATGGGGTTATATGGAGCCAACGATTAGATGACAAGACGCATAAAGAAACTTCTAGAATCAGTCATACCTCCGCATGTGCATCTTCACCACCATTAATTTGAACGTCTCCGTAACCCCCATTAACAGTTCCCTAAACTCAGAACGGTAAATAGAGTAGGAGGTCAATATAAAAATAAGTAAACGGGTAACAATTGTAGCTCCCGGTTAGTCAAATTTTTCCAAATTTAAGCAACGAAGGGATCCTTACCGTCTCACTAACCTCTTCGGTGTTGGCAACGTTATGTGGACTTTGACCAGCTCTTGCAGACATTGATGGTGGCACCATGGTCGCTATACTCTTCACCAAACTAGCAATGGCATTGTCAAAATAAGCTTTCAGTTCCATATTACTTTCACGCTGAAGACGCATAACTCCTCCATCCTGTCTGCAACATCTTTTACTAGTTTAACAACATCGATGTGTTTACATTGACTTATCCCATTACCAACTTTCATTGTTTGTTCAGATGCGGGATTTGGAACTTCATCAGTGACGCCATTGTCCCCGTCTTCAACATCTTCTGTGTGTTCTCCAGTTTTCTCTACCTCATGTAGCGCGTCAACATCTATCCCCCCACACCAGCTATTGTGTTCGAATGGATGACCATCTGCCACCAGAATCAATAAGTTTGTGATTTCCTCATCGTCTTCTTCGTCAGAGAAAGTCATGTCGACAGCAGCGTCAATAGTCCCCGTGTTCAGTATAGATCCAACTTGCGCCTGAAAGTATTGGCATTAATCAAAATATCCCTTGATAATAAGATACATGAACGATCCCGTATATTTCAAAATATGAGGGTACCTGTCCGGTTTGATCTACAACTCTTGCTGCTTGGACGTTGATAGCAAGGCTCCGCTCTATGACATTTTGCACGACATCTTCAACCGGGAGAGAAGGGTCATTCATGTCAATGCCAAATATAGGCCCCTGTATTATTTCTGGACAACACGCCGCGGTTACAAGAACCAACGCATGCGAAAACCCTTGAATGGCACATGTATCTTGTGCAAACTGCTTCATAGTTCTTGCTTTCGCACTCTTCACAGTTTTCAAAAAAGAATCACGACCCCATGGATACTTCAAGAAGGCGTCAATATCACCGAGCATCTCAACATGTTCTGGACTAATGTTTGTATTCCCACATGTGGGGCATAAGATGCCATCAACTATCAGCAGCAATGCCAGTCTGAAACGAGTATCAGCATCCTTGTACTTCTTATCCAGTAGGAGCTTTTGGAAAATCCACGAGACAGTTGGCTTCTGCTCCACTCCAAATAAAGATTTCCATATTGGCGATGATGCATTGCATCCCTTCTTAACTGCCTTCCCTCTACGCTTGTCCAGTTTGAATCCGTCTCTCTGACAATTCAACCCGGTTACAAGAGCAAAGTCATTGATCCCGTATCTAATGGGTTTTCCAGCAAATACCCACCAAAGTTCGTATTTCTTCCTTGTGACTAGCTGTCGTGTCAAGACGTAATGGACAAACATAACAGAGAAGGTGTGGTTGCCCATTAACATCAAATGGGCAAACTGAGAACTTGCCAACTTTTCCAGATGCTCATCATCGAGAGCCTTCTTAATATTCTCTATCCAACGCAAGTTAAAGTAGTTGTTGACTCTGTTTCTTCCTGACGGCTCACGACCGGACATGAACAATCGTTGAGGCAGGCACCAATCGTCCATTGAATATAACGTCCTACAAAACGGCAAATTCGATTCAGCAAATTTTATTTCCTAATATCCAAAATAAGTTTATATCTTTTGGTCATCGCAATTGTTACATCTACTCGCCGAGTCACCACAAGATTTTTGGTTTTCATATATATATAACCTAATCTGATGAATGGGCAGATGGTGGACTAGGAAGAGATACAAATATGATGAAATTAACGACATACCTAGATACCGTGACTTATGTTGAAACATATTTGAACCGTTGGTTGGCTATACTTCGCACCGGTAGCCAGTAAATGAGAAACACTGTCGCGCTAGGTTACGATATCGACACCGACAACTGCAACCCAACCCGCCGGCGGTGTGATCACTATTCTATGGGAATAGTTGGGCGAATCGAGAGTAAAAATTGGATATACTGGTGACTACAGATGAAACCGGAAAATGCTTTCGCAGTCGGCGGAGAATAAGAGAGTGTTACAGAAATAATATTTACTCTCGAGTAATTGAAATGTGTCTCAGACGTCTTTTCAGCTTCAATGTTGATGAGAGAGGGGAAGTAGGCAACTGTTGATCATGAAATAGGGACAAGGAAGTAAATATTATAGAAGATATAGCATGTATAACCTTTTAATGGTTACTATGGTCACCGAGTTAAGTTTATTTGGTTTTATGGCTAACCAATGCAATTCCCCAAAATGAAGGGGAATTGGCAGAAATAACATAAAAAAAAATTATAATTCACTGGATGACTACTCTAACCATAAGGAGTTAATATACTCTGTATAATATATAATATTTCCCCTCTTACCCTCGTTGCATGAGCAATAGTTGCCTACCGTTCTATTCTATTGGTTCAACATTCTATTCCATTTTCTAGTTTTGCAAACAATTATTCTATATCATGTTCGTGTGCAATGTTATTACCCAGTTTGGGTTCTCAAAGTAGTATCTTGTAGGGTTTAGTGAACTTTCTTTTTATGCTTTAAATTCAAAATTGTTCTAATTTATGGATGTGTAATTCTTTTCAAACTTCTTGGTCTGTTTTGGTTTACAAATGAAATGGTTAGGGTTTAGATTTTACAATTAAAACGAAATTATATGTCGGTTTGGGTTTATAAATGAGGTGGTTAGGGTTTAGATTTTACAATTAGAACGAAATTATGTGTCAGTTTGGATTCACAAATGAGATAGTTAGGGTTTAGATTTTACAAATAGAACGAAATTATATGTCGGTTTTGGTTCACAAATAAGATGTTAGGGTTTAGATTTTGCAAATAGAACGAAATTATATGTCGGCTTGGGTTCACAAATGAGATGGTTAGGGTTTAGATTTTATAAGTAGAACGAAATTATATGTCGATTTGGGTTCACAAATGAGATGGTTAGGGTTTAAATTTTACAAGTAGAACAAAATTATATGTCGGGTTGAGTTTATTACAGAGCGATTTAAGTTTTTAATTTTATAATAATATATCCAGATATTTTATATGGTTTGGGTTTATTACAAGGTTTAAGTTTTTTATTTTATAAGGTTATGTTAGTAATTAATTTAGGTGTACACACTAAACACACCTACAAAACTAGACCAACAAGTCATTTGCACCCATTGCCACAACAACAGCACGTGTTTGCCACATGAGAGTAGTTTGGTGGTTGGCCGGGGAGTAAATCGGTAAAATCACACGCTCCTCTGGTTAGTTACCTAATTTCATCGATTAGCATGCTATATTCTTTGTTTCATTAGTAAATTTGGTTATACACCTAATTGGCCCAAAAAAGAAAAGGAAAAACAAAAATAAATCTCTCGGGAGAGACAGAAGTGAAAAAGGGGATTTTTGCATTTTGCCCTTCGCGGAAGAGCGAGATAGAATGTATTTGAGGTAGAATCGGAGCTAGAAATCGTAAGAAATTCGAAATCTTCTATCTCTTTTATTTTCACGAAATCTCAGACAAATGTGGTTCGATCTGTACAACGTTGTCAGATTTTTCGATCTGTGCTTGGTCGATTTAAATAAATTAGGTTTCGCCTGTTTCACTTTCAGGCATAGATTGTTCTTGTTTCTCTTCTGTTGATTCTGATAGAATTCAATTTATATTCGTAGTTGATGTCTTAAATGCAACATTTATTCATAGATTGTTTCGGTAGATTCTCCCTTTTGATGTTTCATGATAGATTTTTTAAAATCTGCAATTAAATACATATTTTTTGTGTGGTACTAATATAAGGAACTGAGCATTTATGTATGTATACAAATTTTGTTGGTATACAAATTTTGTTGGTGTAGTGTGTAATGGGGAGAGAACTTGTAGACAAACACATGGAAAAGAAGACAAATAGTTTGACAGCTAGCTCAACCGGATCTTCTGATGAAAATAAAGTCCTAAGTCCTTCGACTATCGAACCTGCGGAGGTGAAGGAATGCACCGAGCAGAACTTGGTTGCAGATGATGATGTTCATTCTAGGCAAGGAAGGATGAGTATGACACCTGATGATGACCATAAGAAGAAACTAAACTCATCTTCAGCTAAAACACGTGCTACCACGAAAACCACTGTTCCAAAGCCGTTTTCTCTGTCGGCTGAAAAGCCTAGAAGAGCAGGATTTGATAATCATTCGTTAGGCAATGGTGCTAGCCACAACTCTTCTTCAGCATCAAGAGTTTCGCAGGTAAATCAACCGCGAAAGGTGTTGTTTAACTTGTTTGTTTTCTTGCATTGTGAAGTGTCTAAGAACTGAACCTTATATAATTTTCCTCCTTTTTTTTATATGTTCAGCTAAATTCTCCTCTACCAGCTAGGAGGACAACTGATCACAAGAAGCACCGTCATGATGATGAAGATAGTTTTTCTGTTGCTTCCTCGTATCCTTTATATAAAGTTAAACGAAAAAGGAAACGTTTGTTATTATTAATATCTAACCAATACAGGATTTTTTTATGATCCTTAGCCATATATAGATCTGCTACATCCATAAGAAGTTTTAAACCCAAGATAACAGTTGGAGTTGCTCCAACATTTACTAGCACAGCGAGGCTGGAGAGACGGAGAGAGGTAATCCTTTTTGGTAACAATAAAGAAAACTTTAGAGATTTCACACTTATTGTTCCTTTTCTGTGTTTCTGTCACTCTGCTAATTGTCAGCAGCATATTATGGTTTCAGTTTTACCAGAAATTAGAGGAGAAACAGAAAGCACTTGAGGCAGAGAAAAGAGAGAACGAGAAAAGGCTCAAGGTAATCGTTATTAATATCCTCAAGCATACACGTGCATTGGTCAGTAGATAATGTAGGAATCTTGTTTAGATAGTTTCCATGTTAGTTATATGAGTCGTATGACAACAGAGAATGTTCTGCGTTTTCATTATGAATAACAATTCTTGGAACGTGCACGTTAGATTCGATATAATGTATATCTTTCATTCCTGAGCATTCTCAACAATAATTGAATATGTATTTTATTTAGGAAGAGCAAGAAGCAGTCACTAAGCAACTCAGGAAGAACATGGCTTACAAAGCTAATCCAATACCAAGTTTCTACCAAGAGGGTCCTCCACCGAAACAACCATTGAAAAAGGTATGGAACACAACCGCACTATCTTCACTTCCTTTTTTTCCTACCTCCGCTTCATATCATTTTATTGCTTTTCCAAGAATGAACAAATATTGAATGATGAGATTCAACATTCAGTTTCCTTTTCTTGTGATCGGGTAAGATGGTGTTATCCTCCTCACCAACATTAAATTAAGTATCTCCTCATTATAATCATGAAAACACATAATGAATAGTAACATAAGCTAAAATGAGCATGATTCCTAGACATCACTCCTTGTCATTCTCTTCATCTTTGCGCTACATGGATATATGAACTTAGATGAATTTCATCCTCACAATACTAAAGAAAAACTGAGATTTCAACTTTCTATGATCGTTTGATTTGCAGTTTCCTCTGACTCGGCCCAAGTCACCAAACCTTAACCGCAGAAAGAGTTGCAGCGACACAGTTAACTCATCATATCAGGAGGTGAAGGGGAAGCATTGTGCTCGACATCGTCACAGTGTAGGCGTTTACAAGGAAGAACCCAAAGCAAACAATATACCGAGGACACCAAATAGCGGTAGCAATGATCATATAAGAAAGTCCACAAAGGAAACACCAAAGTCTGAAGAAGTGCATGGAAAGTTTGTGGGAAAGAGCAAGAGTAGCTATGATGGAGAGACTGATGAGAATGGGGCTGGGGTTGTGGAGTGAAGCGCCGCGTAGTTGTAGTTTCGTTTTGACTAACTTGATGAATGAGAGAAAAAGAAAAAGACTGAGAAGACTGCAAGGAGAACAGGTTTTAGAGTGAAGGAACAAGTTTAAAGTTTCTTGTTATTTGTGGCGTTGTCTAATGTTATCTATGATTTGATTGTTCTAAATTTGATTGCTAAATTAGCTGGCTCCATTTTCGTTTGATCTTTTCTTATCTGTTTGACAGTTAATGTGAAATGTATATTAACGTTGTTGTATGGATCCGATATATCCCAACTTAAATTATTATAACTAGATTAATGGTTGAGCTGAGAGACATCTATATAGAATTTCATTGTGTTAGTATGTTTTGTTTCTTCGGACTTGATGTTATCTAAGGAGTATTTGTTTTGTGCGAAACATAGTCTCGAATCAAGGAGTCATGTAGATTTGGAGAAAGTCAAGATCATTTGGTTCCACCGTTAGGGACTTGACTTCTTTTGTTTCATTTGTTCATGCATCTTTTTCGTCTCTTTATAGCTCTGATTATGACAATCTTGGCAACTTATCTATTTTTATGGAGGTATTATGAAGAATATACAATTTGGAAAATTTGAAAGTTCAAGATAAAAAAAAAAAAGAAGTGTGAGATAAGAAATGAATAATTTTTAACCATAAAAAATAATAGGGAGATTAGCTATGATAACCTAGAATATATTAGAAACAACCAAAGTAACCTATCAAGATTTTATAATATTTGTAGAGCACATTTTTACCATATTATCCTTTCAAATATTCATTTTCCTTCTTAATTACATAAATATTATAAAAATCTCACATGAAATTAAATATTAAATGTTCAGAATATTATCTGAAAACAAAATTTAAAAATGGAAATATTAGAAAAACGAAAATTTAAATTTTGAATTAATAAAGGAAATAATTTAATAAGAGAATTAAATGAAAAAGGAAATATTTTTTTGAAAAGATTAATCGTTTGAGTTACCTCTCATCTTCAATCTACCAACAAATGCCCATGGCTATATCAACTGTTCATCTATTGCAATATTAGGTATATCAAAAGCATTGGTTAAATCTAAAAATTTGTAAATCATTGAAGTGGAAACTGTAAGTTATTGTTTTGTTTGTTTTAAAAATTAGATTGATTATGATTCAATTTTATATTGAATATTATACTTTTTTTTTTAATAAGCTTTTGTTTTGTAGGTTGTTTGAACACAACAAATGGTGAAGAACAAAGAAAATTGCACCCTTAATCTCCAGTATTCAACGATCATAGAGATGGAGGTAATTCTTCTAGAACTCTTATTGATGTGGAATCTGAAAGTCTAATTAGTCAGCCATGTTTTGACAGACTTCGTGAAAAAAAACTGGTGTAAATTCTGCGTTTTTAGGTAGACTAGGATTTATCAGCAGATTTTACGTAAACGTCTTCGCATTTTTGGTAGACTTCGAAATGTTTGTTAGACTTATAGTTAGTCTGCGGTTTTTGAAAGACTGCGGTAAAGTTTTCGCATTTTTGGTAGACTTGAAAACTAAATTTGTCAGACTTGTTGTTAGTCTGCAGAGATTCATAAAATTTGCATAAAGTCTACGCATTTTTGGTGGACTTAAACAATATTTTTATTAGACTTATTGTTAGTCTTTACTAAAGTCTTCGCATTTTTAACCGACTTCAAAAATATATTTGTTAGATTTATAGTTAATCTGCGGAGTTTCATAGACTTCATTAAAGTCTTCGCATTTTTGGCAGATTATAAAAATATATTTGTTAGACTTATAGTTAGTCTGCGGAGTTTCATAGACTTCAACAAAGTCTTCGCATTATTGGAAGACTATAAATATATATATTTGTTAGACTTATAGTTAGTCTGCGGAGTTTCATAGACTTCATTAATGTCTTCGCATTTTTGGAAGACTTCAAAAATATATTTGTCAGACTGATAGTTAGTCTACGGAAATTCATAGAAATTTCATAAAGTCTACGCATTTTTAGCAGACTACAAAAATATGTTTGTTAGACTTATAGTTAGTCTACGGTGTTTTGATAGACTGCAGTAAAGTTTTCACATTTTTTTCAGATTTATCGTTAGTCTGCGGAGATTCATAGACGTTGCATATAGTCTACGCATTTTTGGTAGACTTCGAAAATATGTTCGCTAGACTTATAGTTAGTCTGCAAAATTTTATAAACTTTGGTAAAGTCTTCGTAACTTTAGCAGACTTTAAAGATATGTTTGTTAGACTTATACTTAGTCTACGGAGTTTATTCGGTAAAGTCTTCGTAACTTTAGCAGACTTCAAAAATATGTTTGTTAGACTTATACTTAGTCTACGGAGTTTATTTGGGTTAGTCTTCACATTTTTAGCAGACTTGTTCGGTAGTAGTTTTTTTTGATACTCCATGATCCTTTGATTCATTTTACTAATCTAATACTCTTATTTTACAGGAAACAAGTGGCACCATTGATGAGGGTGGTGCAGATGAAGAAAAAAGTGGTACTATTGATGGATATTGTGTGGATGAGGAAAAAAGTGGAACTCTTGATGGATATTGTGTAGAAGAGGAAAAAAGTGGTACTCTTGATGGATATGGTGAAGAGGAAATCGAAAGTTGTTTACAATACAATGTTAGTGAAGAAGAGGTCCAAAGTGGTATACTTGTTGGTTGTGGTGGAGATGATGAACTTGACGAAGATGAATTTTATAATCGTTCAATTGAAGATAATGATGCGACTTCTTCAGATATGTCTTTTAGTGGGAAGATTGAGAAGCAGATGACTCGAGGTTTGGAAGGTCTTAACACTATTTCGCAGGCTCTTGAATGTATTAGGATAGGGCAAATATATGGTAGTAAGTCAGAGTTGCAGTTTAAGTTACGTATGATCACAATTTTTCAGAATTTTGATTATACAACCATCAAGTCGACGAAAACCTTGCTAGTGCTGAATTGTTATGTCCCTGGTTGTTCTTGGAGGATTTGTGCATCAACAGTTAGAAGATCTTCTCAATTTAAGGTACGCAAGTACATAGATATTCATACATGTCCTGTTACTAAAAGGTGTTCTCGTCATCGACAAGCAACATCAAAGTGTTTTGGGGAGTTGTATTTGGCAAAATTTGGAAAAATTGGTGTAGGAATAAGACCTATGCACATCATGGATGTGATGAAGGCAATGTACGGTATAGACATTGATTATTGGAAAGCATACAAAGCATTAGTCCATGCACGTGAGATGGTACAAGGTACATGGGAGAGTGGGTATGCGGATTTGCCATCTTATCTACATAGGATTAAGGCAGCAAATCCAGGTACAATTACCGAACTTGAATGCGATGAAGAAGACAAATTTAAGTTCTTATTCATTGCAATTGGTGCATCTGTCAATGGTTTTCAGTTTATAAGAAATGTGATTGTGGTGGATGGTACTCATTTGAAAGGAAAGTTCTTGGGTGTTTTGTTTGTAGCTGTTGGGCAAGATGGAAATGGTAAGATATTTCCCATAGCTTTTGGAATTGTAGATTCTGAGAATGATGTTTCATGGGAATGGTTTCTAACTCAGTTACGTAAAATATGCCTCGACCATCATAAGCTAGTTATTATTTCTAATAGACACAAATCCATTGGTAAAACAATTAGGAAGGTGTTTCCATTAGCTCATAGGGGAATATGTACTTATCATCTCTATCAAAATATTTTGAAGAAGTACAAAGAGAGTAGTACATTGAGCTTGGTTAGAAAAGCCATGAAAGCGTATAGAGTTTCAGAGTTCACTACGATATTTAACGACATTCGAACTGAAAAGCCTGAGCTTGCAATGTATTTGGAGAACATTGATGTGCGTCTGTGGTCTCGAGCAAATTTTCCAGGAAACAGGTATGGCATATTAACAAGCAACGTCGCTGAGTCTATGAATAAAGTTCTTTTAAACGAACGTGAATATCCTATCGCTTGCTTGTTAGAAGAGTTGAGAAAGTTGATTTCAAAGTGGTTTATGAGACGTCGGGAACGTGCGATGTCATTACCAACTCTTTTCACGCCTAAAGTTGAAACGATTTTGAAAAGAAGAACTGATATTGCCAATACTCTTTATGTGCAACATATTGATGCGCATCGTAGCCATGTCACAGGCGGTGAACTTGCTTGTGTCGTTGATCTACGACAGGTACACTTTTTTATTTAATATTCATATAATGATTGCTAAACTCATTTGTGTTAATTTGCTAAACTCATTTTTCTCACTTGTTATAGATGTGTTGCACTTGTCGCGTTTACGATATTGATAAAATTCCATGTGAACATGCTCTTGCTGCTGCTATGAAGCGACACAATATATCTGAAGAAACACTCGTACATCCTTTTTACACCAAAACTTATTTGTACAATGCATATGCTGAGTCTATTAATCCAGATGATGTTGAGTTGGAGTCTCCTCTAGATATAACAAATAGGAGATGTTTTCCACCGGAGGAAAGACGTCGTGCAGGTAGACCAAAGAAGTCAAGATACCTGTCAGCACTTGAAAAGGCGATGGGTAAACAACCACCACGGAAAAAAATAAAGCTGTTTCAAAAACCATCACCCCAGAAGTTGCGCAAGCACCATACATGTTCACAATGTAAGACCGCAGGACACAATCGTGCAACTTGCAATAACATTTGATTACTACTACTTTTGCTATAGCATGTTAGCCGATTTTTTCTATAAAAAAAAAAAAACAAAAGCATTATGCTTTGATTCTGAAGCTTGTAAGGACGAGATGACTCTGCATGTTAATTTTTCTATTAATTATTTTGACTCTGCATGTTGTTAAATTGTAATTTATGTTGATGGTGCATGTCACACAACGTCAACGTTATCTTGAGTACGCATGTTGTTAAAGTTTTTTGTGACTGTGCCGTAAAATTGGTTAAAGTGAATTAGAATTTTATTGATTCTGTGAATTTTGTTATTGATTCATTCCTTTAGCGTTGTTGTTGTATGTATCCTGTGTTAATCCTCCCAAAATGAATAACAACGGGCAGATAACAAAAAAGCAAAAGTATGAGATGGGGTAGTTTGTTGTGCAAGAAAGCAAAAGATCTCAAAGCTGTTTTAAAATATTTTTATGCATGCATGTATGTGAGGTTCTAAACTAAAGCAATGTAATATATAATATCATGTAAATTGAATCTGTTTTCTTTTTGTTCTTGATTGTTCCAACATTAGCCAGAGAACATATATAAATCAATAACAAGTAGGAGATAACCGAAAAAGAGAAATATTAATCAACTTGGCTTAGAAACGCCCATGTTGCTCCGTCTCGTCAAAAATCTCGGCTGCAAGCTTCTCTCTAACCATCTTGATGCTTAGATCAGATAAAGACGTAGTAAACTCAGCACTTAATGCATGACATTCAACAAACTTGATAGCATATATTCCACAGTCACCTACTTTTTCCATTTGGGGAATCCTAGTCCGCGGCCGCCGAATTTTGTATTGTTCGACACTCATTTTTGCATTTTCTATTGATGGTGCTGCTGCTCGAAGTAAATGTGGTAGCATATGAGCTATTGGCTTCACCGCTGTGACAATATCATCATTCTTACTAGCTTTCCACCCACAATCAAAGACATCAATTGAGCGATTTGGGATAGAAATTAACAGCCCTACCCAATGGTCTTGATTGACATGGAGAACACCATAAATATCATCCACCTCTGTCCTCCACTTCTTTCCTGTTTTAGCAAATTCAGGTAACTCACCGCTAACATATTCAAATGCTCCGTTAGGAAAAATGGGTACTGATTTTGATTCTAGAAACTCCTTGTAACTTTTTGACCAAATTGCTGAGAAATAAGCATCTGTAAAAGCAATCCTCTCACTTCTGAACACTTTTGGATTCTTCATAAATCTCAATCGCAACAAATTCATGGCGCTATTAATATGCTGCTTCACAAAATGACATAATGAATTAGAATAAAAGGACAGTGTAAATTAAAACAAATGGAACATGTAATGATCGAATGTTATAATGACCTCTTCATTTTAGCCACTTTTGAGGAGTTCGCAGAATATTAAAAAACTCTAAGCCAGTTTGTTGGGAGCCGATAGGGTATTCTCTGCAATAAAACAATTTTTTAGTGATTAAAAGAAGAGAAAAAGTCAAGTTATTGCAACATTAGTAACATGACAGTCATGGACAAACAACTTACTCATCCAATCGTAACCAATCGTCTAAGACTTTAATTTTTTGCACATCCACTTGTGCAAAAGGATCATATCCACGTCCAACAAGCACCATTGACTCCTTTTCTTTTTTTTATGTTACCTACAACAGGTTTGGTACTTCGATATGGTGTTAGTAGAGATGGCCCCGGCTTTGTCTCTCTTTTGCTCTTCTCTCGGGCAATGTTAGTATCATGGTCCGTTTCCATAATCTTCAGAGTCTTGCTAATTTTTTTCTGTTTAAAGTTCTCTATATTTGAAGCAGTGGGTTGAAATATCTTTACCGGAGAAGATTGTTGCGGCTGGTCATATATTTTTCTCGTCGGGTATTTTCCATCCACTGTACTCTCTTCATCCGAATCCACCATTTTTTGTCTTGTGGCATTTAGTGCATTTAAGTTACCCTGTAATTCATCCAAAAGCATTTCTTCGTCACTACAATCTTTTAGCTTGTATTCTTTTAAAACCTACACATACACAAAAACAATAAAAATAAATACAAAATAACTTGGTTCATGAAAAATTCAAACATAAGGCATGTCAAATTTACCTCATTAGTCTTGCACTTCTCACTTAATAACATGATTTCTTTCTCGACAAGATCAACTCTTAAGCGCATCAGGTCCATGAATTGCAGCTGGTTTTTCATAGCCTCTATTTGAGCCTCAAGCACCTCAATTTTTTTTGTTTGCTGCTCGATCCTCAGCTGCATTGCTTCAATGGTCTCAATAGAAGAAATTGATGCTCTTGAATCCAACGTTTCCTTTTCCTTCATACCCACTGTATTCTCTTCTCTTTTTCGTTTTAGTGATATCTTTGTATCTCCAGCTTCTTCTTTATCCTCTTCACCCTTTACACCTAAATCTTCCACTATGTTCTCTTCCAATTGGATGTTGTTCAAACCATCTTTCACCCAAGTAACAGCTCCTAAACCTCCTTCTTTGCATATAGCTTCGACTAGAACATGAATCTTTTTGTCAACAACAATATCCTCCAAAACAGCGGATTCGAAATTATTGATTATAAGTTTTTGTATGTTACTCTACAATTCAAAGAAAATACAAGATTAATGGAAGTATATGGTAAGACAAATTAGATAAGGACCAATGTGAAACACAAGTTACATTATACATACCTCATCTTCAACTACGGTGGTATGGATATCAATGTTGCTTTTGCACTTTGAACCTCTGAACTTAAGAATAGGCGGGCCATTAACGTTTGATGGACGACCAATTTTTGCTCCGAGAGCAGGAACAACAGTGTAAGCCCATATTTGAAGGGCTTGTACAAACCCGTGTATAGTGTACGACTGTGCCGTATAATCTAGACGTTTCACAGACTCAATCAGCTGCTTGAAAACCATTCTGCCCCAAGGATAGTTTTCAAACTTTAGCTTATCAAAAACCATGCGAGCTGTTTGAGAACTAAGCCGTTTTTTATCATCGTATCCCAAGATGACAGATACTATAGACAAATATGCAAACCTAGTCTTGTCTTCAACTGACGACCATGTAGCAACATCTTCACAAATCTTTCTCAAATCATTTTTGCAAGGATTCATCTTCCCTTTGATTTTCATCTTTTTCCACAAATCTTTATGCAGCTTTGTCTCTTCAAACCCCTCACAATCATCTGGGAAAGTTGCACAGTTCAAAGTCGTAATGTCTGCGAACTCCGATAGAGAGAATCTAGCTGGTTTTTCACCAAATAAACACCAAATTTCGTATTTCTTCTTACAAACAAGTTGTTTCAGGAGCAGATATTCCACAACCTTGGAAGACCATGTGAATTTGTTATCAATAAACCGTACAATTACCCCAAGAGGAGATTCACGGATGTTGTTCCAGACTTCTTCTCCCACAGCAATTTCAACATCTTCGAGAAAATCAACTTTGCTGTGATAATTGATACTTTTCTTGGGCTTTGGCTCACAACCAAGTAAAAACAAACGCATGGGAAATCCTAAATCGATGTTTGTTTGAACCTCCATCCTGTAAAACATTCATAAAACAAATGAATTATCAAAACTTTTTTAAAACAAATCATATAAATTGAAATAAGTGTCTTGAAATGTATTATACGAATGTGCTGTTGATCGATTTCTTTTTAATGTTAAGCAAACTAAACCAAATTCAAACAATTTAGCCAAGATAAAAAATTACAGAAAGAGAAACACAACTTAACAAACAAACAAAAATTGGCACGATGATACACATAGTCGGAAGAAAAAAAAATATTTTAATCAAAAGTCTTACGTTATAACTAGTTATTCCATCAAATTCAACGATTCCACAAAAAGTGTTAATTATACAGTAAATAATTAATCAAAGTTTGTCGAAGGGAATTAAAAATTGGAGGTAGTTGTAGATAAAAGTACAATCATAAAGCTTAATCGTATAATCTTTGTAACACCACCAGTGTTTACCTTACCAATAGAGAACAATCGGCCAAAGAATGAGAATTGAATCGGAAATTTCAGTTGTCGGTGAATTGAGGAGCCGATGACACGAACGACGGCGCATATGTTTTTTTATTCGTTTTTCTTTTTTCTTGTTGGTATCATATTCTCTACTCTCTAGGTTATTTTTTATATTATGTTTTCTAAATTTAAAAGCCCGATTAAGCTATATTAAATTTTAAAGGCCCATTAGCCCAATTATTAAACAAATAAGATATATGTATATACGTGGAATGGAAAAAAGAAAAAAAAACTAAATTAATCAATCAATAATGTTTTTAATAAGAATTTTTTATAAGGGTAAGTTTGGAATTATAAAAATCTTGACATAAAAAGTGAGTTATCTAGGAAATAAAAAATTAGTTGGGTTATCCTAGCTATTTCTTATAAAAAGTAGGTTATGGTGGATAATTTTCACAAAAATAAATAACAAAGTGGTCAAGATACGTGATTTTAAGTCTCATTATTGATACGGATTTTTAATGTGAGATAAGACTTTGTACGGAATATATTGGTTGTGCATATGTAACATAGGTTGTTGTTATGGAAAGATGTTCATCAGACCTAAAATGCACCAACTTAATTCATATACCGAGTACAAATTTTACTCTATTCATTATGAAAAAATGTTATTGAAATCTCATAAATTTCATTTTTGATGTGAATACATGTGGCAACTGGCAACTCTTTTTAGCGCCGAATCTTATTATTATCTTTTTCGACAAAAAATAATTTATTATTATTCAATGCATAACAAATAATAATTTTTGCAAAGCCCTTTGTTTTACAAAAGTGTTTTATGGAGTTTTATCTTATTTTTGTTTCATAAAAAGTATCATTTTATATTTTTGATGTAATTTTCATGAGATATAAATTTCAGAGTTTATCTTTAACCCAAAGTTACTAATCACTGAATATAAACCACCAATCACTTGAATTTAAATAAAGACATACACTAGATAATACCAGCGCGGAGAATTTTTTTTTTTTTGTTATTTGTTAATATTATGTTTATGTTGTATCATTTACAGTTTATATAATATAGTACTATATGGTGAGTTTTGATTCATATTAAACTACTAATAGGTAGGCCTGGAAACTACTACCGATATCCGTATTGGACCCGTTTTTCGGTTTGTATCTGTCCCAAAAAGGTACCCACAGCTTTAGGATCGAGTGAAGAATATAATAATTATATTATCCATGAATAATAATCGAGTATCAGATATTAATTTAATTTTTGAGCGTCTCGTTACCCGTCTCATTACCTGTTTTATTACCCGAATCATAAATACACGTTAATATTTTGTAGAATAATGTTACCGAGGAAATATTTATGTAAATTTGGATTTGTTTGTTACAAAAAATAGTAGAAAATTTATTAATTTTATATATTTTATAAAATCATATATTTAATTTACTTAAAATCATACTCTGATTTCGACCCGTAGTTGGTACTACTATTTTGGTTTGGTGCAATATCAAATTCGTGAATTATACATTCGGTAAAACCAAAAAAATCCAACAAAACATGTATTGACTCGTGATTTGATATTACAAATTGATGTGATCGTATTTAGAGATCTTAATATACCAAATTTACAAATTGAAGTTATTGGTATAACATGTTGTATATTAATTTTATAGGTGAAAATTACAATTAGGTTATGTATATTATCAACATTATACACTTAGTATTGTTTATATAGTGAATATTGTGTATAAACAATTAAGTTTTAGCCAATTAAATAGTTTGTTATTATTTTCTAAGATTTATGAAACAATAAATAGAGTTTTATTATTTTGAAAACAAATCTAAACTTTTTTTTTTGTTAGTTATTAGAATAATTAAAATATAATAGTATTTTCGTAATATGTCACATCAGAACTGGTTAAATTTTTAACAACATAGCTTAAATAAATATATATATATTTTTAAAATATAAACAATATTGTATCCTAATTTGAATATATATTTGTTATTATTAAATGATTTAGATATGTAAATATTTAATCTTAGTTTAATAAATAAATTTAAGTTTTATAATTTTCTAAATAGTTTGTTATTGTTTCCTAAGATTTCTGAAACAATAAATAGAATCTGTTTAATTATTTTATTACATAATTTCGTAATAATTTTATTATTATTTTATTAAATAATTTCAAAATTATTTTATTAATGATTTCTTGTAATTTAATAAATTATTAATTACTATTTTTTTGGATAATCATTTTCAGGTTACAATAAATTAATATTAAGATTCTGTTATTATATTTTGTATTAAAATATAATGGCATTTTGTGTAATATTTTACATAGAGTAGGGTTATTTGTTTAAAAGGTTGCTTAAATAAGTATATAGATGTATAACTCAATATATATTTTTAATTTGTATGAAATGTGTTAAAATGTCATTTTTTGTAAAATAGAGGGAGTCTAGTATTTGGTAAATGGCAAATACTCGTATACAACTGAGTATTTTGATCTGCTGTCCTTTCGATCTAAATCCATCAACTGGGCCTAAGGTCTGCGGGCATGGCCCGTTAAATATCATAGCGGAACGGGCATGGGCCCTTAATTTCACGCCCAAAAATTGGCGGGTCTCGCGGACTCGGCCTGTTTTGTTTGCGGGTCAAGCCGATTTTGTCCGCTCACGACCGCAGTTATGCGGGTGGTCCAAAATTGCCAACATCGCAGGCTTCTCGGCTAGCCTTTGTTAATGTAAATCAGTAAACCAATAGTGAACAGAGTAACGAACAGAGCAACAAACAGAGTTCTTTATTGATTGATATCGGAATAACGAATAACACAACGTTCACTAGAAACGCAGCGTTATCATCTCACTTGCAAGAGCCTCGAAAGAGATCTCCAGCAAAACGATGAGGAAGATAGTTCTAGAGAAATCTAGATAAAAACAAGTTTTTCTACTTTTCGCATAATGATAAACGAGGAGCTAACAAATGCTCATATAGACTGCTAAGTCGGCTAACAAACCAGACAAACGTCCGACAAACACCGTTAACGCCCTCTCCTTTATTTCCGTGATGTCAATAACCTTAAACCGTCATCCAATCTTCTACTTTTTATTCCTTCCACACGCGCTGCACGACCCTGCTTCATACCCTTTTAACCACGTGCGCGTTTACCCGAATTGCTTTTTCAAAGCTCCCCCGTTGAAGAACCTTGACCACAAGGTTCAAAGGATGGAAACTTGCGCTGCAGGTCATAAAGAAACTCCCATGTGGCTTCATCTTCAGTTTCATTCGTCCACTGAACCAAAACCTTAGTAGTAGCCCTTCCTTGACGTTTAACCATAGTGCGAGCTAATATCTTCACATGTTCCTTGATGAGGACATCCGAGACTATCGAAGGAAGTTGTGACGAAGTAAGAACATTTCCTACCACTGCTTTGAGCTGCAACACATGGAAGACAGGATGAATAAGAGATCCTTCAAGCAAAAGCAACTTGTAAGCCACCTGACCACAACGTTCAACAACCTTGTACGGCCAGTAGTATTTGGGAGCAAGCTTCTGGTTAGACCAAACAACCACTGAACCTTGACGATATGGTTGAAGCTTGACGAAAACAGAGTCACCAATGTCGAACTTTCTCTCAGAGCGATGAGAATCTGCAATTTGTTTCATCCTATGCTGAGCTCTGAGGAGATGAAATTTGAGAATTAACAACATACTCTCACGTTCCTGCAAGCTCCGCGCAACCACTGCAACCTTGGATTCACCCGGAAGATAAGGTAAATGGACTGGTGGTGGTTGACCATAAACAGCTTCAAAAGGACTAAGCTGTGTTGAAGTATGAAAGGTCGTGTTGTACCAGAATTCCGCCAAAGGAAGCCAGCTTGACCACAAATGAGGCCTCTCACTGCACATACAGCGGAGATAAGTCTCTAAGCAGCGATTAACAACTTTGGTTTGTCCATCACTCTGAGGGTGATAAGCGCTAGAGAATTTCAGTTCGACTCCTTGAAGAGAGAAGAGCTCCTGCCAGAAATTACTGACAAATACAGTATCTCTGTCACTTACAATTGACTGAGGACACCCATGAAGCTTGAAAACAGTGTCCATGAACGCCTGAGCGACAGATACGGCGGTATAAGGGTGAGACAAAGCCATGAAGTGCGCTGCCTTAGTGAGCCTGTCCACCACCACAAAAATAATTGTCTTACCGTTGGAGGGAGGGAGGCCATCAATAAAGTCCATGGAGAGATCAGTCCAGATAGCATGAGGAATTGGTAATGGCTGTAGAAGACCAGGGTAAGCAGAGGTGTCATACTTGCATTGCTGACAAACGGTGCAACTGCGGATGTAGTTTTGAATATCTAACGCCATGCCCTTCCAGAAAAATAGTCCTTTCACCTTTTTATAAGTGGCATTACGGCCTGAATGTCCTCCTGCACCCGAGCAATGCATCCATTGCAAGATAGAATTTCGAAGTTTAACATCATTCGGTACCACAATCTTACTCTTCCTTCTTAGCACTGATTGAACCCATGAAAAATGCTTCCTTGCTAACGGATTAGCCTGTAACTCACTAATCAACTGACTTAATTCCGTATATGCACCGTAAGCTGCTTGAATATCCTTCAAAAGGTCACATTCCAAAACAGACATCGCCATGTGCAACACTTCCGTTCCTTCAACTCGTGATAGTGCGTCAGCTGCTATGTTATCCTTCCCTTGTCTATACTGGATTTCATAATCAAACTCAAGTAACTTAGGCAACCATTGTTGCTGAATCGGAGTATTTAATCTTTGTTCTAAAAGATATTTCAAACTCCGTTGATCAGTATTTATCACGAAATGGTTAGGCAACAGGTAATGACGCCATTTTTGAACAGCGAACACCACCGCACGCAACTCTTTCTCATAGATAGAGAGGTTTAGTTGTCTACCTTTCAAATGACGACTGATGATTGCGAGTGGATGTCCTTCTTGCATCAATACTGCACCAATTCTTGTCGTACAAGCATCAGTTTCTACCACGAATGGCTTCTCAAAAACAGGTAATGCTAACACAGGAGTCGAACACAAGGCGCTCTTTAAGTTGTCAAAAGCTTCTGAGGCTTCTTGTGACCAAAGAAATGAGTCATTTTTAGTGAGAATGGTTAAAGGGCGAGCTATAGTGCCGAAGTTCTTAACGAAACGACAGTAATAACCTGCTAAGCCCAAGAACCCGCGCAACTGCTTCACAGTGGAAGGAGTTGGCCAGTCTGCAACGGTGTTGACCTTGGCAGGGTCTGTAGATACCCCACCAGCGGCAATATAATGCCCCAAATACTCAATCGTTCTGTTGCAAACGCGCATTTGCTTTTCTTGGCGTACAACTGATGTTGTCGCATAGTTTGGAAAACTTGCTCAAGATGGACGATATGGTCGTCAAGCGTGGAGCTGTAGACCAAGATATCATCGAAGAACACAAGGACAAACTTGCATAAGAACTCCTTAAAGACTGCGTTCATCAGGCCCTGAAATGTAGCAGGGGCATTGGTTAAGCCGAAAGGCATTACCAAATACTCAAAGTGTCCATTGTGAGTCTTGAAAGCGGTTTTATGAATGTCTTCAGGTTCCATTCTCACTTGATGGTAGCCAGCTCGTAAGTCTATTTTAGAGAATATCGCTGACCCTCCTAGCTCATCCAACAAGTCTTCTATCAAGGGAATTGGGAATCTATTCTTGATAGTAAGTCCATTAAGTCCTCTGTAATCCACGCACAAACGCCAATTACCATCCTTTTTCTTAACTAAGACCACCGGAGAAGAGAAGGGACTTGAACTGACTCGAATGGTTCCAGCTGACAGACTTAGGTTGCATAACGATACGGTCGTTGATTGATCGGATCTGAACCAGACTTTAACACAGTCTTGTGGTTGTGTCCTGTTCTGAAAGGTGGTAGTACTGTTGGTTCCTCAAAGATATCAGCATAGTTTCCCTTCAACTGTAAGATTGCAGCATTGTTCGCGTTCGCTTGCTGACTCATCTCTACTGCGTATAACATAACGTCCTCTGACTGAATAACCTCCTGAGCACAAATCATCGAAATTTGTACCGCTTCATCTTGCTTTTTATTGAACTTAGTTGCTTTCATGGTTCGCACTGCTCCTTGCTTGATTCCATGAAGAAGAATCCTCTTCCTGTCCCACCAAAATCCCATTTCCAATTTCTGAAAATTCCAAGTTGTATCCCCAAGCAGTGCTAACCATTGAACACCAAGCACCACATCGCAACTACCAAGTGGAATAAGCATGAAGTCATCTTGAAATGTAGTGCCCTGAAATTCCTGTTTAAAGTTTGAAACCTTTCCCTGCACGTTCAACCTGCTACCATCCGCTACAGCCACACGAGATACCCCCGCCGTCTGCACCGTAACTCCCAACTGCTTCGCTGCTCTAGGGTCTATGAAGTTATGTGTAGAGCCAGTATCTAAAAGGATAAACAACACCTTCTTCTTGTGCACTCCTCGGACCTTCAAAGTACGATAGTCAGTGATACCTGCTACTGCACTTATGGAGGCCTGCGGCATATCCTTTTCATCAAGCTCATCATTCAAATTTAAAACTTCTTCTACGTCAGTGTCTTCTTCCTCCTCCACCTCGATCATAAAGACCTGAGTCTTTTTGTGTTTCAAATAATGATCAAGAGTGTACTTTTCATCACAAATAAAACATAACCCTTTCGCCCTACGTTCACTCATTTCTTCCGGAGATAAAAACTTCCTTCCCGACTTGGGAGTTGTGGACTTATTTTGCTCTTGGTACACCTCTTTTCGGTTAGGAGAGAATGACTTAGCACCCGAAGACACATTACCTCCATTGAAAGTCTTGTTGTGTGAACTCCCTGAAGTTAGTCCTTTAGTCCGTGGATGAGCCTTTTCATAGAGCCTTCCCAAAACCAAGCGTTGATGCACCGACTGTGGCTGAAACATTCTGATGTGCATCTGCATATCAAGCCTCAGTCCTGCAAGAAACGCACTAACCAAATATTCTTCTGAAAGTGTAACTCTCGTCCTGATCAAATCAAACTTCTGTTGATAGTCGACGATACCTTCAGTTTCCTGCAGGTGTTTCAACTCTGCAATAGGATCCTCCAAAACGTCAGCAAAACGTTCCCTCAACAACATCTTATACGCACTCCAATCATGCAACAAATTTCTTCTCAGAGGTGTTTGTGCCAACGCCTGGTGCCACACCGCCGCATGACTATCAAAGTGCATAGCAGCCATCCTCACCTTGGATTCGTTAGGAGTGAAATCCAAAGCAAAGTAATCCTCTACTTTACTCAACCAGCTGGTAAAACTTTCCCCATCAAACCTAGGAAAATCCACTTTCCCCAGTCTCGTAACACCGTGATATTGACTGGATCAATGGAAACCACCTCCACGGTTTTGCTCATAAATTTCGCCATACGAATCTGGTGTTGATGAAGCACCCACCGGACTCTTTCCATGTGGTTTCGATCCCAAAGGAGCTTGTTGTGCTGGGATCATCTAAAACATTTCGGCCAGAGACTGATCCAGTTTACGATTCTGCTCCGCGATCGCATACTCCAACGCTTCTGTGCGAGTGAGCAAACTTTTCGATCCTCCCGTTTCACATCCACCGCAAAGGTTTCTTCACCGTCGGGATCGTTTTTGTTCACCTGAGATCGTGTTCCAACCATCATTTCCGAGGACAGATTAGCTCTGATACCAATGTTAACGTAAATCAGTAAACCAATAGTGAACAGAGTAACGAACATAGCAACAAACAGAGTTCTTTATTGATTGATATCGGAATAACGAATAACACAACGTTCACTAGAAACGCAGCGTTATCATCTCACCTGCAAGAGCCTCGAAAGAGATCTCCAGCAAAACGATGAGGAAGATAGTTCTAGAGAAATCTAGGTAAGAACAAGTTTTTCTACTTTTCGCATAATGATAAACGAGGAGCTAACAAATGCTCATATAGACTGCTAAGTCGGCTAACAAACCAGACAAACGTCCGACAAACACCGTTAACGCCCTCTCCTTTATTTCCGTGACGTCGATAACCTTAAACCGTCATCCAATCTTCTACTTTTTATTCCTTCCACACGCGCTGCACGACCCTGCTTCATACCCTTTTAACCACGTGCGCGTTTACCCGAATTGCTATATCAGTCTTTGAGAGAGGAGGAAATTCACGGAGAGCAGAGGAGATCCATGTTGGTTCACAAGTGGTGGTGACGAGAGCTCCGATTGAAGCAGATGTTAAACTTGAATGGTATCGGCTTATCAATCTCGGTACAGTTTTGAATCTTTTTGCCTTAAAACTTTTAGCTTTCAATTGAATCAGCTTCAAAGTTAAGAGCTTTCTTCATCAATCATCATTTAGCTGGGATTTGCAGTTCCAATTCCATATATGGTTGAAACTCTTTTTTTGTTATCGTTTTTGTAAATTTGTGAACTTGGTGAGAATTACGAATCCATCATTTTTTCTTTTTTTTGAAGTCTTGATTTTTAGATTCTGGGTTTGAGCTTATTAGAGTTCTTATTTGTATTTTGATGTTTTAGAACATATAGTTTAATTTGTAGATTACATTGAAGGAGATATCAAGCTTAAAGATGTTTACATTACTTTAATTCGTTTGCTTTTTTTGGGTGTCTTTGTGTTAAAAAAGGTTTTGTAATGAAGAAATCTCGAGAAAGTGGTTTCTTGTTCTGTGGTTTGTGTGGCAATATGCTGGTCTTGAACTCAACCAAGTGTGCAGAATGTCCACTTTGCAAAACAACGAGAAATGCTAAAGGTATCCATGAGTTTTTCTCTTTATAATTTATATCATCAGAATCGAAACAGTTTTTGTTTCTTATGCTTTGATCTTTCGTTGTTTTCAGATATCATTGACAAGAACATAGCTTACACAGTTTTTGTGAGGTATGATTTTTTGCTGCATCACATAATCTGTATGTTATTCATAAGCTGTATTGTGTAAAGTTGGTTTCTGTTTCACAAAGTTGTGATGATCTCTATGCTCTTGGTTTGTCTTAGTCCATCGTTAATTAGGCTATGAACAAACGCACACATACAAAAAATGAAAAAAAATCATTTCCTGCTATGTAATTAGTTTCACGCATGAACATTGGACACTGTTTTATTTTTTTGCAAGAACATTATATCATAAACATTAGTATACAACTCATGCTCTTTACTTACTATAGGATATCAGAAAAGAATTAGGAATATCTCTGTTTGGTGAAAAGGCGCAGGAAGACGCAGAGCTGCCAAAGGTTTGTAATAAGATAACAGTTCTCACACGTTTTTTTTTTCTCAATACATGGCTTGTGATGTTGATGGATGATTCGTCTCTTTGCATATCAAAAAGGCATGAGAGAAATGCCAGCACCCAGAGCTTGTATACACAACCAGGCATGTATAAGTTTTAGATTCTTTGTTTCAAGTTCTTGTCTTCTTTAATTCAACTTCAACGACAATTTATGGCATAGGTATGGTCGTATGGAGCTTGGTGGAGGAGAAGAAGAACATGCCCGCGGGCATTCCCGTTAGTCCGCAAAGCTAAGCGGAGCGGGCATGGATATTGATACGTTGCCCACCGCCCGTGGCGGACCTGTCCGCGGTGGATCACTGAAAAGATGGGACCGTGATGGACAGTCCTTTTGGGCGCAGGCATGCCCGTTTGACATCCCTATTTCGATCTGCTGTCCTTTGGACACTTGTATATATTTCATTTTGTTCAAAATTTAAAATTTATTAATCAACAGAAAAACAAATACACATTAGTTGAGAATAATTAGGAAATAAAATCTAAAATGAGGGACAAAACGCAAAGTATCCTTGGGTTCTCGAAAGATCATCTCTCATCATGATAGGAGGAGGTAGATGTTATCTTTAGGTTGGCCGTGGGCAGCCATGATAAATCTTTTTCACAAGAGATTCGGGAGAAGATGTGTTTTTGCTTTCTTAGGTCTAGTATATCTTCTAGGTTTCTAGGCAATTGGTTTTTGTCTTATTGTAAGGGTTTGTCCTTCTTCGTATGGTTTGAAAATATTTGTTTGTTTGTTTTTAGTTTCCCTTCTATAGGATTTTGACTCAGAAGACATCACTTCGTCCGTCAGCTTTGATTCCGAGGACATCACTTCGTCCGTCAGCTTTACATTTCCTTTTTTGGGCTTATGTTGTATTCTTCCTTAATGTGAAATCAAGTTATAAATAAAATTTAAGATGAAAAAAAAAGGGGACAAAACGCAAAGCAGAGAGCCATTGTCGAAATTATTTGGACTAAAAGCAGAACAATACATTCCCATTATATATAACGAAACTCGAATGATTGATTGGTGAACAAGACTAAGCCACTAGAAAACTTTTAATTGCAAATGTTAGAAGTTTCTGATGTGTACTTCGTACTCAACGTGCCAAAACGTTAATTAGTAGTAGCTCACACTAACAATGTTAATTACTAAGTCAAAAGTTCAATACTACAATTTTTAGCAAAGTTATTTACTTATTTGTTGGTTAGTATTTTTTTCAACATTTTACTAATTATAGTTTTGACTTTTTGACTGAAGAAAAAAAAGTTAATTAAATGAGTGTGTTACTCTCTTCTCTTCTCTCTCCATCAACCCTTAAATTTCTGCAAGTTTGAGAGCTAATCCTCCTCCAGCATCGCACGGATCTACTATACTTTTTCTTCTTTTTTTTTTTCATTCTCAATTGTATCATAATATTTTCTTATATTATTATACACATGTATAATAAATACTATCTCACTTTCTTCAATCAAAGCCATTTTCTTTGGATAAATAGTATTTGAGAAATTTTGATCACACACAATTTGAGGAAGAAAGATCAAAACGATGGAGTCCATAACGCTTGATATAGAGCTGTTGCAGTTACCTGAGACATCACCAGTGTCGATGAAATCTAATCAAGATTTTGTTAAGAAGCTCTTTGATCAATGGCTTGCCCTTCCTGAAACCAATCGCATGGTAAATAAATGTTTCTTTTGACTTTTTTTGTCTTTTTCTTTTTCTTGGATAATATGATTTTTATGTGATTTTTTATTTAGTGGTTCTGAATCTGGATGGTGACAAAACGACCGTACTAGCACAAATCGTTCGTAACCAAAATATATGATTTTGGAAAATGTAGTTTTGAATTGGAATAGTGACACGCCCTTGATATGTGATTTTCCTATATGAGAGTTCTGAATTCGGATGGTGACATAAACGACACGACACTAGTATAAACTACTAGGATAATATTTTTGTTACTGGATATGGAATTAAGGAACATTGGTATGATGATTACAGGTTACATCTTTGGTAAATGATGCAAAGGCAGGAGTGGCTTTGAATGTTATGTGTGGAGGAGGCTCTTTGGGCTCGAATTCAGGGTCTAATAGTCCATTGGCTTCAATGTTTCCGGCACGTAACGGGCCTCCTCTTTCTCCAAGGAACTCAACTGGTTCGCCTCGGATCACTAGACAAAGGACTGGTCTTTCTAATCTTAGCTCTCCTCTCAAAGTTGTTTCTGACCATGTTAAAGAACTCATTCCTCAGGTCTACATTTGGACCTCCTTTAAATTTATTATCCTAAAGTCTCTTCCCTGTATTTTTTTTGTGCTTAATTTTTTTTTATTGTGTATGCAAATGTGTAGTTTTACTTTGAAGATGGTCGCCCACCACCAAATGATCTGAAAGAGCAGTGTATAGCTAAGATCAATAGTCTTTTTTATGGCCATGAGGATGGTTTGCAAATCCAAGGTTAGTGTTAGTTTCTCTTTTAGATATCTTCATATATCTAATATCTACTGATTCTAAAATTGTCCTTCTTTCGTTTCTCAGAATTTAAATTAGTCACTACTGAGATCTGCAAGGTTCCATCATTTTTTTCCACCTCAATTTTCAAGAAAGTTGATACCAATAACACTGGTTTTGTGAAAAGGTTTGCTTTACTATATATAAAAAAAAATGTATGCCTAGCTACAATGTTTGATTAAAACCAAGGTGTGATAAGAATGTGTCAGAGTTCATAATATAACAAAACCATTGATTTTGGTTATGTTTTGGCTTGTGGACTGCTCATCACATGTGGTTTTTTACCAACTTCTTTACAGAGAAGCCTTCATTGATTATTGGGTTAAGAGAAATATGTTGACAAAGGAGATAACAAGTCAGATATTTACAATACTGAAGCAACCAGATCACAAGTACCTTGTCCAGGTGGGTTTTTCTGAGCTGCAGTAAAATTGTCACTTTATCATTTAGTTATCTCCTTCCTTTGTATGTCGAAACTATTCTTTATTGAAATGTATTCACTTCTAGAGATATTGATGAATTTTATGACAGGATGATTTCAAGCCTGTGCTCCAAGAACTATTAGCAACACACCCTGGTCTTGAATTCTTACAAGGCACACCTGAGTTTCAAGATAGATATGGTTCGTCCAAGACTATGAAGTTATCCGTTTTGTTTTAATTCGTTTTTATTCCTTTGCCAAGTATATTTGAAAAAGTAATGACTATCTGAATATATAATTCATTGTAATGTTTGTGAAAACATTTGGCAACAGCTGAAACTGTAATATACCGAATATATTACTACATAAATAGGAGTGGGAATGGGCATCTTACCTTGAGAGAGCTTAAGCGAGGAAATCTAGTTGATGCAATGCAGCATGCCGATGAAGAAGAGGACATCAATAAGGTTCTGAGGTAGGTGGCTCAAATATAATCCGTATTAATATTGAAATTAAATGGCTTCTATTCTGACTCTCTCTACTGTTCATCAGGTACTTCTCGTATGAACATTTCTATGTCATATACTGCAAGTTCTGGGAGCTGGATACAGACCATGATTTCTTGATCGACAAAGAGAATCTCATCCGATATAGTAACCATGCTCTCACCTACAGAATTGTCGACCGAATCTTCTCTCAGGTTAGCTACTCTGTATTTGCATTGTCTTCCATTTTTTTTAGCCGTTGGAATGTCATTGTCACTATGTCTACTTATATAGGTACCAAGGAAGTTTACTAGTAGAACCGAAGGAAAAATGGGCTATCAGGATTTTGTTTACTTCATATTGGCCGAAGAAGACAAGTCATCAGAACCTAGTCTTGAGTATTGGTATGAAGGATGAATGTTTTCATATCTATATAGACATGTCTTTGAGTAGGTGTTACTTGGTAAGAGCTTTGTTTGTGTTATATTAATGTTTGATGATATAGGTTCAAGTGCATAGATTTGGATGCAAATGGAGTTTTGACGCGGAACGAGCTTCAATTCTTTTACGAGGAACAGCTGCATAGAATGGAGTGCATGGCGCAAGAGGCGGTGCTATTTGAGGATATTCTGTGCCAATTATTCGACATGGTCAAACCAGAAGACGAAGGGTACATTTGTCTGAATGACTTGAAGGGTTCTAAGCTCTCGGGAAATGTGTTCAACATACTTTTCAACCTCAACAAGTTTATGGCGTTTGAAACTCGCGATCCCTTCCTCATCCGCCAGGTATCGCACTATATATATATATATTAAAGAAATCTAGTTAGCCTATATATACTTATAGAGTTCTTCATTGTGATATGGTTTATAACTGGATATACACAGGAGCGGGCAAATCCGACATGGACGGAGTGGGATCGTTTTGCACATAGAGAATATATTAGGCTATCAATGGAAGAAGATGTTGAAGATGCTTCTAATGGAAGTGCTGAAGCATGGGACGACTCACTTGAGGTCCCCTTTTGAGTTTCTTTAATGGTAAGCTCTCTCACTATAGAAAGCGGACCAACGAGTGATGC
Source organism: Camelina laxa (assembly GCA_024034495.1). Taxonomy (NCBI): domain Eukaryota; kingdom Viridiplantae; phylum Streptophyta; class Magnoliopsida; order Brassicales; family Brassicaceae; genus Camelina; species Camelina laxa. The sequence continues at coordinate 14,554,322 of CM043885.1, read as the reverse complement.
AATCAACTATTTTTTTTTAAGCTAGGGCGCACAGTTCAATTTTCAGTTCAGAATATTTGGTTAATTAATTTTCCGGTTTATGAAACCCGAATGCCATTTGGATTGGTTTAAAACAGTTTTAGTTTTGGTTTGATATAGAAAACATAGTATGAAGAATCTCCAAAGAATTTGAACAATTCTCGTTGATCCGTTCAGCGTTGGTTACATTTTCTTCGGGTACTACTGTAAACATTAGAGTGTGCTCACGAGTTTAGTTCTCATTGGAACTTGGAAGTGCAAACCATCATCTCTCTCATCAAAACATTAGAATTCACAAAGGGTTTCAACATTTCCACCATTGCCAACGTAAAAAAAACTAAACAATCTTCCAAAAGGTGAACGATATAATATCACTTATTTTTCCCAAGGGAACTTCGACGTTTTATTCTTACATGCAAGCCGTTAATTCGGTTATTTAGTTGAACAATACATAATAAATTATAAATTTTTATAAAGTTTAAATTATTTTTATAAATATACGAAAAATTTATAAAATTATATAAAAATATCAGAATACCATTACGGAACTTATTATATGGTGAGACAGATCTGAGTCTACATTAATAAAACCTAAATTTGTTTCTTAAATTAAATTCTCTTATACCAACAAAAATATTTTGAGTTTAAATATAATCATTCAAATTTTTAAAAATTAATTTTTAAGCATAAATCTATAAAAACACGAAACTTACTTTCTTAAGTGATATACAACATCTATATTGTTGTTAATAATGTTTGATTGACAAATAAATGATTTGATATATATCAACAACAGATCACTTGAGAAATTTAGACGAAGAACGAACGACATCGACGGCTAGCTTATAATCGTTTATCGTTAAGAGAGTTGTTTTTTTATTCATGTCTGCAAACATTTTTAAAAGAATCGTTGAAATTAATTATTGATTGTTGACCTAATTATTGATATCTTTTATGATTATATGCTCATATGAATAACACCATTCCATATTAAATGCGAGTATACCAAGTCTTACAACCACTATTTAGTGTAAAGGTACATATAAAATATCATGCCTAGAATATATTTTACCGGACTTGCTTTAACTATCCAAGCAAATGTACAGTGCCATAAGAGAATTCTCGATCATGTCATGAATGTGTTTATCTTATCTTATTTTCCATGATAAGATGTTCAAACGGTTAAATACGATTTTGACAAAATAATGTATGTCATGTATTAATAATATATGTCATGTATTTTTCTAAAATCTCACTAGTTTCACAAAATAAATGAGATTTGAAAGATTTTATTTCAGCCATTTGCATTATCTTTTCAAGTCTTAGTAATTTATTTTTAAACACTTACAATTACATTTTATTTTGTCATCTGGAAAGATACACTCGTTGCGACTAGACATCTACTTTCTTTTCACTTTCTATTGAAACACATATAATATATATAGTGTAATGTGAATTAATTTTCAAAAAATACCATAACTATTTTCTCCTTAATTTTTACTCCCTCTGTTTCACAAAGAGTGTCATTTTGACACATTACACACAAATTAAGAAAAACTTGAATTATACATATATATATCTTTATTTTATGAGTAATTTATCATTTAATTTAATAAAAGAGCTTTGGATTAAGGGTAAATTAAAAAATTTGATTAAAAAAATCACATTGTAAATACAAAAAGGCAGTCTTTGTGAAACAAAAAAAAAAACACTCCAGAATGACACTATTTGTGAAATAGAGGGAATATCTTTTAGTACTCATTTTTTCTTGGTTAAAAAAATTTGACTTATAAACACCACTAAATTAAGTTTTTTTCTCAAAAATACCAATTCTAACTTTCTTTTCCAGAAATACCACTAAAATGAGTTTTTTTTCTTCCAAAATACTCTAAATTCTAAACCCTAAATCTCACCCCTAAAAACTATATACTAAATCTAAAATTGTCAACCAAAACCTAGAAAAATATATTTTACAACCTCAAAAATCAATTTTATGTGTTTTGTGGTATTTTTGCAAAATAAAACTTTTGTTAAATTTTCGGAAAAGCTTGATGTAGTATTTTTGGAAAAAAACTTATAATTTGGTATTTCTAGGAAATCCTGAAACATCAAATTGCTTTTGGTTTTCTATCATATTATAGATTTGTAGTTCTACGTTTTTTTAACCGCATACAATTCATATATTTTTTTTTATTTCTGTTGTAGAACTTATGAGTAGTATGGTCGTTGATAATTTTTTTTTTTTAACTTTCATTTCAAAACTTATTGAAACATTTAAAATTTAAAATATGAATATTTTTTTTATTTTTCTTTTAAAGGTTGTATTATATTATTACTCATAATAAAATTTTAATAGTACTTTTTAATACTATTTTAACATTGATGTTCATATATTTTACCCTGTTTTCCCTAAGTATATTCTCATCTTTTGCATCTTTTGCTATCCATTTTCACCATTATTGCATAGTTTTAGGACTAATCATGCATTAGAGTTTAGTTGCATTGCATTTGCATCTTTTCATGCATAAACAAGTGATTTTGAAGCTTAAGGAGCATGGAAGCAATGCTGAGGAAGAAGTGAAGCAATCATGAAGGGAAAGCAAGAGAGTTAAGGCTGAAATAACAAGGTCCGGAGGAACTGTTTACTGCTTCTAATCAATGTTTTCTCGACCGCACACTCGACCAGACACTCGACCGTGTGCTGAGGAGGACTCGACCGAGTGGAGAATGCACGAGAGAAGCCAGCTCGACCTGCCACTCGACCAAGCACAGGTCGAGTTGACCGAGCCGTTGACTATTTTGTCTTTTAGCATTTTTAGGGCTTCCACTCCCCTCCTATATAAAGCCTTGTACCTGCAGCCACAAAAGGAGTCAGCTTTTTAGATATTCTCTAAACCTAGTATTTACCCTTTTTGGGATTTATTCTCTTTGCTTTTTATTTTCCTAGATCTTGTACTTGAAAAAGACTAAATTCTTCAATATTGTTAGTTTAATAACTTTCTTAATATTGAGAATTTAAGTTTCATTTCTTTTTCAGTATTGTAGATCTTTGTTTCATCTTTCTAATGATGCAAGCTTCAATCTTCTCTGGGTTTATGATTTTGATGTTCATCATGTGTTCTTGTGAGTAGTAGCTTAGGATTTTGAGGATGGGTTAGGCTGGGCTGTGAATGAGGTTTGTTTGGCTTGATCAAGCTTGATTGTTAAAGATCTCTTCTAGGGTAGATGTTCTTAATGCTGATCCTATATCTGAGAGGGTAGGATCTGATTTCAAGCATCTTAGCATCACACCAATGTTTACGAGGCATAGTTAAGGCTAGATCTAGAGCTTACCATCTTGCTTGCTAAGAGATTAGAGGTTTTGTTTGGTATGAGACATATTTCTTACTGCCTGCTTGTGTAGATTCTTTACTATGTGAGAGCAAGTCTAGAAATGCATAAGTTTGATTGTTTCTTGACCATGAGAGTGGGAGAAACTTGTCTTAGATATATATGTCTAGAGATTAGCTCATGTTGTTTGAGATTTGTTGATCAAGTTAGATAGCCTCAATCATTAGTCCAGCTCATGAATCCCTCCTCAAGTCCTTCCTTGTTTATTGATTTTACAGTCTTAATCCTGTTGCTTGATTGTAGTTTGATTCGTCTTTGCATTACTCTGTTTTTATTGCATTGCTCTGTTTCTGCGTTTAGTCTAGCTCGACCACTCACTCGACCTACACTCGGTCGAGTGCTGGCTCGAGTTCATCCCCAGAACTCTTGTTTATGCTTTGTCATTGTCTTGTTTCATTCTATTTGCATTCCTGTTGCATTTATTTAGTATCTTGTTCATTACTTGTCTTGCTTTAGTTCATTAGCATAGTTTTATACTTCTGTTGGTTGCATCATTACTGTCATAATCATCCTGTTTCATTTGCATTTAGTTCTTAGTTCTTATAGTTTACTTTTAACATTTTGCATCATAGGATTGTTAGTGACAAACATCCTTTACATTTGGCTTAAATTAGATCTTTATGCATATCTTGACTGTTCACAAACACTCAGATTGGATTGACACTTCTTATACTGCAACTGCATAAGGGGAATTGAAACACCTTGCCATCCATCCATTCATTGCATACATTCATCATCATTCATCCATCTTTCACCATACAAAAATATAGGTTTTAAAGAGATGTGAGGAGACAAATCTTGTTTTGAACTGGGAAAAGTGTCACTTCATGGTTGAAGAAGGGATAGTTCTTGGTCATAAGATTTCAGCAAAGGGGATTGAGGTTGATAAGGCAAAGATTGAAGTCATGGTTCAACTCCAACCACCAAAAACAGTCAAGGACATAAGAAGCTTTCTTGGGCATGCTGGGTTTTATAGGAGATTCATCAATGATTTCTCAAAGATAGCTAGGCGATTGACAAGGTTGCTATGTAAGGAGACTGACTTCAACTTTGATGAAGATTTCTTGAAGGCTTTCAAGGAGATCAAAGCTGCTTTGATTTCAGCTCCGATAGTCCAAGATCCAAACTGGGATCTTCCATTTGAGATTATGTGTGATGCTTCAGACTTTGCAGTAGGAGCAGTCCTAGGTCAGAAAAAGATAAGAAGCTGCATGTGATTCACTATGCAAGTAGAACCTTGGATGAAACACAAGGAAGATATTCAACAACAGAGAAAGAGCTCCTAGCAGTGGTATTTTCCTTTGAAAAATTCAGAAGCTACTTAGTAGGGTCCAAGGTGATTGTGTACACTGATCATGCTGTTCTGAGGCACATCTACTCAAAGAAGGATACAAAACCAAGGTTGTTGAGATGGATTTTGCTTCTCCAAGAGTTTGACATGGAAATAGTTGATAAAAAGGGGATAGAGAATGGAGTAGCTGATCACTTGTCTAGAATGAGGATAGAAGAGGAGATTCCAATTGATGATTCAATGCCTGAGGAGAAACTGATGCTGATTGGCTCAACACGGCTCCCCACTCGACCTCTCACTCGAACAGGCACACGGCCAAGTATGTTTGGGCACCCGATCGAGCAGGACGAGATGGAGGAGTGGATGGCACTTGAGAGTGAAGATCTGCCTTGGTATGCTGATATAGTTAATTACAAGGTATGTGAAGAAGTTCCAGCAGATATGGACTCCTATAGGAAGAAGAAACTCCTCAAGGACATCAATGGATACTATTGGGATGAACCTTACTTATACAAGAAGGGATCAGATGGATTGTTTAGAAGGTGCATAGCAGAGAATGAAGTTGAAGGAGTATTAGGACATTGTCATGGTTCTGCCTATGGAGGCCATTTTGCAACTTTCAAGACAGCCCAAAAGGTCTTACAAGCTGGTCTATGGTGGCCTACATTGTTCAAGGACACTCACAAGTTCATCACAAAATGTGATGCTTGCCAAAGGATGGGGAATATCACAAGAAAGAATGAGATGCCTCAAAATCCAATTCTTGAAGTTGAGATATTTGATGTATGGGGAATTGATTTCATGGGTCCCTTTAATCCCCCTTCAAATGGGAATGCCTACATCTTAGTAGCAGTGGACTATGTCTCCAAATGGGTGGAAGCCATTGCTAGCCCCACTAATGATCACAAGGTAGTTCTTAAACTCTTTAAGAACATAATCTTTCCAAGGTATGGAATCCCAAGAGTTGTCATAAGTGATGGAGGATCACACTTCATCAATAAGATCTTTGAAGGAATGCTAAGGAAGTATGGAGTCAAGCACAAGGTGTACAGCATATCACCCTCAGACAAGTAGGCAAGTTGAGGTGTCAAACAAACAGATCAAGGCCATTCTATCAAGAATAGTAGGAGCAACAAGGAAGGATTGGTCTAGTAAACTTGATGAAACACTTTGGGCTTATAGAACAGCTTTCAAAACACCTATAGGAAGAACCCCATTCCAGCTTGTGTATGGAAAATCTTGTCACCTTCCAGTTGAGGTTGAATACAAGGCTCTATGGGCAATCAAACTTCTGAACCTGGATCTTGAAACAGGACAAGCTAAGAGAAGCCTTGATTTGCATGAACTTGAGGAGATCAGATTGGAGGCCTATGAAAACTCCAAAATCTACAAGGAAAGGACTAAGGCTTTCCATGACAAGAAAATTCTCATAAAGGACCTTAGACCTGGAGACCAAGCCTTGCTTTACAATTCAAAACTCAAGTTATTCCCTGGGAAGTTGAAAAGTAGATGGGGAGGTCCTTTTGAAATAAAGGAGGTTTTACCATATGGAGCTGTCACACTTCTCAACAAGGATGGTAGTGAGTTCACAGTTAATGGTCAGAGGGTTAAGAAGTATTTGGGAGAGAAAGAGACACATGAGAAGTGCTCAATACTTCTCATGGATGCCCCTCAAGTTTGAAGAGTCATAGAAGTCAAGCTTAGTGACTCTAAACAAGCTCACTAGGGAGGAAGTCCCTAAGGTATCTCTGTATATATTGCTTAGTATTTTGGTATTTTGACTTTTGTTTTGGTGTTTTCATGATCAGGGAAGCAAGGGAGTCTAAACAGAAGAAGAGAGGGAGATCCGCAGTCCAGCTCGACCCCCCCACTCGGAAATGCACTTGACCGAGTCACGGTCGATCGCCATCGTCGAGCTGCCCCACTCCCCATCTCCAAGTCACCAACAAGACCACAGCTACACCTTTGATAGCATGCAGGAGGATGTGGATAGTTTCTTCTCCAATCCTTGAGGTAACACTATCACCTTTCCATTGTAAATACCATTGCATTTCATATTGTGTGTTTTGTTTTAAGTCTTGAATGCTCAAACAAATTTCTTTCACACAAGGGACTGTGTGATTTAAGTTTGGGGGAGGGTTTGAGATAGCATTTGACATTGTGTTTTGTTTTCTTATTTCAAATTTTTAGCATCATCATGTTAGTATTTGCATAGTATCTAAGGCATAGAAAAACCCTAAAAATTTGAAAATTTTTTGCAAAAATCTTTACAAAAAAAAAAGAGTGTTCATGTAGTTTGCTTTGCATATTCAAGTATTTTGTTTATCATATAGGACTGCTTGCATTAGGGATCTATGATGAGTATTTCCTTGTTAGCTTGCTCATTCACTAGACTAGGATCAATGCCCAAGTTAATAGTACTTTGATGCTAGTTGAGTGGTTAGAAGCATAAGATTGAACCAAGCATTGAATTCCTGCATTGCATTTGGTCTAAATTGAAGCATGTTGTGATTTGATGCCATTTCCTATCTATAAGAACCTAATATCGACTTTCAATTATCAATGTGTGCATTGCTTTAAACTCATGGATACCATATACATATTTGGATCTTCTTTCTCCTTTTTACCACTCTTGTTGATCCAAGTAGCTGATTTCCTCATTAAGAATCAGTTTCCCCTACCCTTAACCAACCCTTCTTTCAAGCCATGTTTATTCTTGAGTGTGTGAGGCCTATTTTTGGGATTGAGCTTGGTAGAAAGTGTTAGGTTTGAGCTGACAAGAGTAAAGCCTTGTGTAGTTCTAGTTTGCATTTTTCAAACTAGATAGGACTAGGTGGTTCATTTGTTGGGTTTGGGACTTGGAAGTTAAAGAAAGAAAAGAAAAAAAAAAAAAGAGAGAGGAAGAGAAAAAGGGTAGAGTCTTTAAAAGGAGAGTGTGTTTAAGTAAAAGCTAAAATCTAGTGAAAGGATGGGAAGTAAAAATTTGTTGAAGATGGTTCTAGTTAAAGAAAAGAAAAGAAAGAAAAGAAAAGTTTAGCAAAAAGCTTGTATGTCTTAAGAATAAGAAGAAAAGAGAACCATAGCAAATAAGTAAGAATCCCCCATCCCACTAGAAAGATCAAATAAGAAACCTCTCCTAAGACTTGAAAACCAAAAGAGAAAAGGGTGAAAGAGAAAAGAAGAAGTTAAAGGGTAGCACTAGGATCATTTGAGTTTAGATTGCTAGGATAAACACTTTGGGTACCTTTGGGTAGACAAGGTTTTATTCTTGTATGTGTCTAGGTGTTCTTACCTTTAGCATTCTTCTAAAGCTCAATCCATTTTTTATGAGAGAACCTTGATATTGATAAGCCCCACTCTAAAAAGAGACCATCATTGTCTCAAATCCTTTACCTCCAAGCCAAATGAGTTTAAGCATTGCATAGAATTTATTCATGTTCTTGATTAATGAATGTTAAAGGAAATGGTTGATTTGAATGCATGTGGATATCTAAGGCTCAAATCAGTAAAGGTTGTGATATGCTTGTCTAAAGTCTTTAAGTACAGCTCATTCAACTTGCATCATAGTACTAGTAACTTGGACATTGATTCTAGATGGTCTATTTGCAAGCTTTAGGAGCTGAGATCCCACTTTCAAACCTCACTTACCTTCTTATGTCTTGCTTATTTGCTTGAGGGCAAGCAAAGACTAAGTTTGGGGGTGTTGATGTTCATATATTTTACCCTGTTTTCCCTAAGTATATTCTCATCTTTTGCATCTTTTGCTATCTATTTTCACCATTATTGCATAGTTTTAGGACTAATCATGCATTAGAGTTTAGTTGCATTGCATTTGCATCTTTTCATGCATAAACAGGTGATTTTGAAGCTTAAGGAGCATGGAAGCAATGCTGAGGAAGAAGTGAAGCAATCATGAAGGGAAAGCAAGAGAGTTAAGGCTGAAATAACAAGGTCCGGAGTCCAACTCGACCGCACACTCGACCAGACACTCGACCGTGTGCTGAGGAGGACTCGACCGAGTGGAGAATGCACGAGAGAAGCCAGCTCGACCTGCCACTCGACCGAGCACAGGTCGAGTTGACCGAGCCGTTGACTATTTTGTCTTTTAGCATTTTTAGGGCTTCCACTCCCCTCCTATATAAGGCCTTGTACCTGCAGCCACAAAAGCAGTCAGTTTTTTAGATATTCTCTAAACCTAGTATTTACCCTTTTTGGGATTTATTCTCTTTGCTTTTTATTTTCCTAGATCTTGTACTTGAAAAAGACTAAATTCTTCAATATTGTTAGTTTAATAACTTTCTTAATATTGAGAATTTAAGTTTCATTTCTTTTTCAGTATTGTAGATCTTTGTTTCATCTTTCTAATGATGCAAGCTTCAATCTTTTCTGGGTTTATGATTTTGATGTTCATCATGTGTTCTTGTGAGTAGTAGCTTAGGATTTTGAGGATGGGTTAGGCTGGGCTGTGAATGAGGTTTGTTTGGCTTGATCAAGCTTGATTGTTGTAGATCTCTTCTAGGGTAGATGTTCTTAATGCTGATACTATATCTGAGAGGGTAGGATCTGATTTCAAGCATCTTAGCATCACACCAATGTTTAAGAGGCATAGTTAAGGCTAGATCTAGAGCTTACCATCTTGCTTGCTAAGAGATTAGAGGTTTTGTTTGGTATGAGACATATTTCTTACTGTCTGCTTGTGTAGATTCTTTACTATGTGAGAGCAAGTCTAGAAATGCATAAGTTTGATTGTTTCTTGACCATGAGAGTGGGAGAAACTTGTCTTAGATATATATGTCTAGAGATTAGCTCATGTTGTTTGAGATTTGTTGATCAAGTTAGATAGCCTCAATCATTAGTCCAGCCCATGAATCCCTCCTCAAGTCCTTCCTTGTTTATTGATTTTACAGTCTTAATCCTGTTGCTTGATTGTAGTTTGATTCGTCTTTGCATTACTCTGTTTTTATTGCATTGCTCTGTTTCTGCGTTTAGTCTAGCTCGACCACTCACTCGACCTACACTCGGTCGAGTGCTGGCTCGAGTTCATCCCCAGAACTCTTGTTTATGCTTTGTGATTGTCTTGTTTCATTCTATTTGCATTCCTGTTGCATTTATTTAGTATCTTGTTCATTACTTGTCTTGCTTTAGTTCAGTAGCATAGTTTATACTTCTGTTGGTTGCATCATTACTGTCATAATCATCCTGTTTCATTTGCATTTAGTTCTTAGTTCTTATAGTTTACTTTTAACATTTTGCATCATAGGATTGTTAGTGACAAACATCCTTTATATTTGGCTTAAATTAGATCTTTATGCATATTTTGACTGTTCACAAACACTCAGATTGGATTGACACCTCTTATACTGCAACTGCATAGGGAATTGAAACACCTTGCCATCCATCCATTCATTGCATACATTCATCATCATTCATCCATCTTTCACCATACAAATATAGGTTTCAAACATTTTCTTATTTTCCATAATTAATTTTTGTTTATTTAAAGTTTCTATTAACTATAATTAACATAAATATTCATTAAATTAATATTTTAATTTTAGTTTAAGGTAAAAATAATGTTACTATGCTTAAGTGGATAGGCGAAATGGAGATAGAGTTCTCCTATACTATATATCTATATATATATATATATATATATATATATATATGATATCATTTACCAAATAAATCATTACTTTATTAGTTGGTTACACTACCAATATTAAAATAGTAGACATGTTGAATGTTGATGCGGTTAAGATTAAAATCTAGTATAAAATATAATATATAAAATATTAAGAGAAATATCTTATAATAGCACACTTTTAATTTTTAAAATTTTCCAAAACTATCTAGCATTTGTATATTGAAATTATTATTTAATTTAAATAACAAAATTTATTTTTCTAAAATTAAATTCAAGATTTTAGATCTTAAAGCTCCTACGAAGCTGTAACATCCGTGTTTCGGGATTATATTTTGGGTTATGTTGAATAAAACAAAGGTGTAGATTTTAATTAATCTTGGTTTAATTATCAGTTTAATTAAATCCTGATTTAATCTAATTAAACCAAAAACTTCTAATCTCTCACATAACTCACGCCTCCTCTATATTTCTTTTGCTATTGCCGACATTCTTATCAGAGAGAGGGAGAGAAAGAGAGAGAATTCTTGTTTATTTAGTGCAAAGTAGGAAAAGAAGGAGATCAAACTTTTTCCTTAGAGTAAGAGAGAAAACAGAAATGTCAGGGTTTGAGAGAAGGAGGATCCGACTGCTCAAATCGTTTCGAAAGACATTTATTTTTGGTAGAGTTGTAGCTAAGAGATTTTCGTACACTCTTCTTTTTATGAAAGTGAATTTGAGTTAATATTCTAGGAGATATCCGCAGTTTAGTGGGGTGTTTCTTCTCAATCGCGGATTGAGACCAACGGGTGTTTAGGGATCTATTGTGGTTTCATATGAGATCTGATCGTGCTAAAATTTTGTGGGATTCTTCTGGACGTCTAGGCCTTGTTTTTCGCCGGAGGGATTTGATATTTAACGGTTGGTTTTTATTTTGTGGTTTCGTCTTTGAGACTGTTATTTTCTGATGTTTCTATCCAGTTTGCTTCAAGGTTGGTTTTGGTTGTATGACTTATCGTAGAACGTTTCTGGACTGTTTCAGGTGTAAGGAGATCCTCTTTTCTGGCTGTAGTTGTTTCTGTGAATCACTTTGATAAGGTGAGTGTGTGACCATGAGCTTATCTGAGCAATTGGATTGTATGAATTGTTTTGTATGATGATGTGCAGGTGTGGTAAATATGTTATTGAGTGTTCAATTTAGTGGCTGGTATGTTATGTCTTATTTGTGGTTGTACTCTTGATTTGCTTGTGTGTATAGCTCGTAGATGGGAGGATCGCCTCACTGGGTATTTCTGGTAATACTCACGCATCTCATTGTGTTTGTGGTTGTAATGCCCTTGTCCCGCGATAATAGAAGATTTGAATTATGTCGTGAATTAGATTAAGCGGTTAATTTCACTTGGGTTATCAAGTTGGTCAATTTATTAATTAACCCAAAAATAATTTGATTAATTATTGATTTAGTTATTATAGTTCTATAAATTAATAATGTCGGGACCATGAAAATCTATTAATTTATAGAGGTCTTAATTTATCGATAAATTAATATTAATTTATAGGGAGACTTTCCTAATTAGGTAAAAGAAATTTTTTTAAAAATAATAATTATTATAACTAATATTAAAATCAATTATAAAAAAAATAACAATTATCACCAATCTTGGAGTTTTATTTTAATTTATTAATGTTTGGTTGGAAAAAAAAAAAATAACAATTATCATGTTTTAAAGATAACACTGAAATATTTTTATATAGTAAAAATATTAAAAATGAATTCTAATAAAAATTAATGTGTGTATATATATACATATATTTAGATAATTTTGTATAATTATTAATTTAAATTATTGATGGGACCATATATTTACAAAAGATTTTTAAAAAAAATGATTATCTTATTTAATTATCAAATAGTGTCCTAAATTACAGTAGTCCCAACTTGGGACCGGAAAAATTTATTAATTTATAAAAATTATTAATTTAACGAGTATTAATTTATAGAGGTTCTATTGTATATGTTAATTTAATTAAACCAGAAGCTTAAATATTGTGATTTGATTTGTGTGGGTGGTCATGTATATTGATGGTGGTCTATTGCGGTTAGACCGTTTGGTTTGGGAAGTGTGTTATTAAACTAAGGTTAATTATATATATATACAGTAAAACCTCTATAAATTAATAAGGTTGGGACCATGAAAACTTATTAATTTATACAGTTTTTAATTTATCGATAAATTAATAATTTATTAATTTATAGAGAGACTTTACTAATTTGGTAAAAAAAAAAAATTTAATTGTTATCAATAATATTTTTATAAAATCAGCTATAAAGAAAATAACAATAATCATGTTTTGAAGATAGCACTCAAAGATTTTTATATAGTAAAATTATTTAAAATAAACTCTAAGAAAAATTAATATGTATATATATACATATATTTAGATAAATTTAAATAATTATTAATTTATATTATAGATGAGACTATTGTGTACAAAATAACATTTGTCCCGATTTGGGATTCCACGTGTTTCTTGTTTTACGGGGGACCGGTCACGTTGGGGAATAAAATAGAAAACCCAGCAGTCACGCGGTGGGTGGGGGGGGGGTGGTGGCCACCATCGTGAGCCATGAGAGGGTTTGGGGTGATGGGAGAGAGAGGGAGATGAGTTTGGGTGAGAACGAAAGGGAGAGGCGAGCTGGGTTGTGGGGAGAGAAACCCTAACCCATTAATGAGGAAGGGATTGTCGTCGTTGATGATGATATCGTGGCATCGATATATTGTTGTGTTGTCAGGGTTTACCTATCGTTATTGTTGTTGTGGTCGTTGTTGTGATGAGTCTCCGGGAGGAGTAGCGTACAATATGGACCCGTCGGTTCCGTTGGCTACCGTCGATCACCACTATTGGTTAGTCTGCCACCGTGTGTTACCGGAGTAGGCAGCCATTGTCACAGGAGAAGCCGTAGCCATCGTCGATATCGTTAACGGTGTGAGGAAGTAACCACGGTGAGTTAAATAAGCTGGTCGATTCATCACGAGGGTCCGTCGTTTTGGTTGTGTTGCTTGATTATTGAACCAAAGACCATAACCAGACTAGACCGAGAATCTTAAGTAGTGTAATTAAAGTACAGAACCGAACTTAATTGTGGTGAAGGTGCATTGACTTGTATTGGCGTCACGTGAGTATGGGAGTTGTTGACGTACGTGTGTAGTGGTGTTAGTTTCTTTGGCTGGTTAGGATTTATGTTGAACCGAACCATAGTCACGTGAATTGATTCGTGTGTTAACGTATTATTACGGCTTGTGGTAGTTAATATTAATTTATGAAAAATTCTAAGGGCAAGTCCATTGGTTACTTTAGCAGGGTATTTTACAGGACTCTTATTTTTATTGAAACTAAAAATAAATCAAAAAGTGCAAAATAATAAGAGTTGCCTCTTGTTTAGTAAGTTTAAGGATCAACTCTTATTGGATAGGTGTTTGTGTCTGATTGGTCTAATTTTTAATATAGAAATCAATTTTTTTTTCTTTTCTTTCTCTTTCTTCTTTCTTATCTCTTCCCGATACTTTCGAAACAGAGAGACTTTGTGGCTTCAGTAAAATTCTCATCTTTGATCTTGTTTATGAACCAATCTCCAATCAAATTACTGATCAAACAATCTTCATCAGTCGGAGATGTTGATTAAGCAATCAAAACAACAAATCAAAGATTCTGATCAATCAACGAGAGATTTGAGAGTCTTTTCCACCAAAGTCAGTGGTTGATTAATCTTCATTTTGATGGTAATTTCATGTTTCAATTTGTATGATTAATTGCATAGTTTTGTGAATAAATCGTCTCTTGTGTATATATAAATAAAAGATTTGTTCAATTTAGGGATTTTTATCAGTTTGGGAGGAGAATAGATTTGTGTGTTTGATCTATATATCTTTCACTTGAGGAATTGTATATCTAAGAACTGACGGAAAGGGATGAGACGAAGACGAAACTGGCAATATTGGTTAGCAGCGGAAACGTGATTGTGTTGACCACAAAGAGGGCACCGGTTGCTGTTGGTGCTCGTGCGTTGTTCTATCCTACTCTGGTTTACAACGTTGTTAGGAATAAACTCGAGACTGAGTTTCGCTGGTGGGATTGTGTCGCTGAGGTATAAATTCTATTGATTTTTGAGCTGGTTTATGTTGGGATCGAGATCATTAACGATTGTTTGTTGGGTCTCTTGTTTAAAGTATGTTATTTGGATTTGGTTATGCTAATACTTGTCTCTCTTAATCTTGTTTCTATAGTTTATATCACTGGGAGCTGTTCTTTTCCCTTCCGATGTTCCGCAGCTGAAAGAGTTCGGTGTCTGTGGAGTGATCACACTGAATGGGCTATATGAAACTTTGGTTCCATCATCTCTCTACAAAGTCTGTTCTTTTTTTCCATCTTTTACAATATATAACTATTTCCTTGTCTTTTGGTTTCCTCTTGTTTGCTAACCTCACTTGGTTTGTATTTCAATTCATCCCCAATATAATTAGATCAGAAACACCTTTTCGCTCCTCTGATCATATCTTTGCAATGCAGGAACACAAACATATGACACCTGAAGCAGCATATACCTATGTGAGGTCGATCAGGCCCAGGGTTCTTTTAGCAGCCACCCAATGGAAGGTACACGCAGGAGGTCACATTCTTTATTATTGATGAATCAGAGTTAATTCATTTATTCTTCTTCTTCTTCTCTTCTTATCATGTCTTGGTGTGTTTGCAGGCCGTTCTTGAGTACTACCATGTCAAGATGCTGAATACTCAGAGTTGCCTAACTGATGCAACTTCAGCTTTGATCCCGAGAAATGTGAAGCAGCTTTGATCCCGAGAAATGTGAAGCAGAGTTACCAGAAACTCCATCTATTTTAGCGGCCTTCCCTCTAGCCAAAAGGATGTCTTCTTCAATCTCTCCTCCCAGAGTATTCAACGCCTATCACCTTCTTCTATTTCCTCCAGACCAATCTATGATGCTCGCTGGCTCTTCCCCACTTCTTAGTTAACAATAATAGACTTTCTCAACATTTTTGTTTCCATTCAGTTATGCCGATGTTATTATTTTCCTTTTGCTAGAAAGCAAGACTTAATAACCATTAAAGCAAAGGCTACAAAACAAAGCTAATTATAAGTAATAATATTTCATCATACACATGATTACAGATACACTAGTTCACTTTCAAAGCAGACAATCTCAACAATATGCAATAATTTTCCATTTTAATAAAATCATAAGTGTTTAAACATTCAAACTAATTGTTCTACTTAAAAAATTATATTTTTTCAAAAATAAGAATCCCAATAAGAGTTTACCATTGGAGGAATATAATTTTGATTACCAAACACAAAGTTCTTATTTTGTTAAAGTACACTTTTTAATCCTAAAAAAAGATAAGAGTCTCAAAATAATAATCTCCCAATGGAGATGCCCTAAGGGTGAACCTCTTTTATTCACCCCCTCTTAATTAACCAATCAAAATACAACAAAACGCCATGTCATATTATATTTATAAAAAAAATCAAAATTAAAATAAAAAGATAAAACAAATTAAGTAAACAAATTCTGTAGATTTTTTAATAAGGAAATTATGTCGGTTTGGTTTATAAATGAATGATTAGAGTGTAGTTTTTACAATTGAACAAAATTATATGTCGGTTTGAATTTACAAAATAATGATTAGGGTTTAAATTTTACAATTAAACCAAATTATATGTCGGTTTGGGTTTATAAAATAGTAGTTAGGGTTTAGATTTTATAATTAAACGAAATTATATGTCGGTTTGGGTTCACAAAAGAGTGGTTAGGGTTTAGGGTTTAGATTTTATAATTAAACGAAATTATATGTCGGTTTGGATTTACAAAAGAGTGGTTAGGGTTTAGGGTTTAGATTTTATAATTAAATGAAATTATATGTCGGTTTGGGTTTACAAAAGAGTGGTTAGGGTTTAGGGTTTACATTTTACAATCAAAGAAATTTATATGTCGGTTCGGGTTTATAAAATAGTTGTTAGGGCTTATATTTTACAATTAAAGAAAATTATATGTCGGTTTGGGTTTATAAAAGAGTGGTTAGTGTTTAGATTTTATAATTAAACAAAATTATATGTCGGTTTGAGTTTATAAAAAGGAAAAAAGATACCTACCTACATGAAGTATCGGAGAATGCATGGTCACACATGCCAAATATACTATTGTATAATCAACTACACGAAGTATATATATTACATGACCACATGCATGAACTATATGACGTTATGCGATCAACACCATAAACATATAATCCAGTACACCGGTTGACTGACTCCGGCGAAGACCGATGTTGACTCCGGCGTTGACCAACAATAACAAAAAAAAATATTTTAATTTTTACAAAATTTAAAATAATAAAGTATTATACTAAATCAATTATGGTTTTTCATGATTAAAAGACATATTCTATTCAATATCCAAATATTTTCTATATATCTCTAATATATTCATTCTTATAATTAGTTACTTTTTATTTTTCAAGATAAAGTAAATAGTTAAATAAAAATCATTTATAATTATTTTCTAGATAAAAAAATCATTTATAATTATTTTCAAGATATAAAATAATTATAAAGATATAAAAATCATTTATAATTATTTTTAAGGTATATATATATATATATATATATAAATCTCTGATAATCAGATTATTTAAATACAACAAAATAAATTATATCAAATTCAACTACTTTCATTAGAAAATAATATGCAAAAGATTGAGTATATGACTCTTCATTCTAAATTTTGCATGGTAAATGTTATACAAAATTTTAGATACTCTTTACTTTAAAATTTACATACTCAAAATAACATATAAACAACAACAACAAAATTCACAATATTTACTTTTAAAATATAAAAGATAAAGATACAAAAAATTCATTTTAGCAGAACAATAGATTTGATTTAGGGTATGTTTGCAAAAGGGTGTAAATAAGAGTATTTTGTAAATACCTTTATATTATATCTTGAAAATAACTATTAGTGATTTTTATTATATATTATTTTAGCTTTAAAATTTAAAAATAACTAAGTATAAGAATCTTAATTTAATTTTTAGAATTTTTTTTTAAAGGTTTTGATTCTCTATTTTGCATTTATGATATAATTTTGAGGAGTTAGGATTTAATATTTGGAGTTTAAGGGTTAGAATTTTTTTTTTATATATAGAAAATAAGTATTTTTGAAAATGGACAACATAAAAGGGTATTTTTAAAAAATTGACATAGAAAAAGAGGTATTTTTGAAAATTCTCCAAAAATGAATACACTAAAAAATATATAAAAAAATATTTAGATATTGAATATAATATTTTTTAATTAATAAAAACCATAAATGATTAACTATAGTAATTTTTAGTTTTTATTTCTAATTTTAAAATTTTTTTTGGTCAACGCCGGAGTCAACACCGATCTTCACCGAAATTAATTAATTAGTGTACCAGATTGTATGTCTATAATGTTGAATACATGACGTCATATAGTTCATACATGTGACCATGTAATACATATACTTCGTATAGTTGAGTATACAATAGTTTACTTGGTATGTGTGACCATGTATTCACCGATACTTCATGTAACTAGCAATCTTTTTTCCTTATAAAAATGTAATTTGTATTTAGATGTTGTAATTAAAAATTATAATATAATGTTTATAATTAAAATTGAATTATATACAGATTTTGTTTCTTTAATTAATAATTTGTTTCCTTAATTAAAAGGGGGTGAATAAGAGAGGTTCACCCCTAGGGGTGAACCCAAGAATTGTCCTTTATTTATTTGATTATGGTTTGATTTAATTATTAAGCTAAATATAAATAATTTAATTGGAGGATGCCAAATCAATTTAAATGGAGACTTTAGTTTTCGGTTAATTTAATGGATTAAATTATGGATATTGTTTTGTATATTTTTTTGGATTAATATTGGTTTGGTAATCTATTTGTTACGGTTTGAGTGTCGAGCGACACTAAGTGGGGATCAGCTTGTTTCCGGCAAAAGTTGTAGGGAAGACTTGAATGGGCGTTGGAAACCCAAGGATCATGAAACCGTAGTTGGGGTCAATGGACTGTGGAATGGCCAATATGGGTCAAAGCGGATTGGTTGTGAGGCAAAATCCGTGGCTGGAGCGCAAAAGAGTATTCCAGCCCATCTCTCTTGTTAATTAGTCGCTTAGGGGTGGTTGGTTGTGCGACTAAGTACCAATATGAGGTGGTGTTTAGGATATGTGATTAAGTGAAGCTTAATATGGGAAGTAGAGACAAGTGGCTTGTCCGGTCGGATGTCGAAGTCTACAAATGTAATTATGGTGCTTGTGGAGTTGAAGTACGTTCGTATGACTATGGTATCAGGACGCGGAGTATGAGATAGTTTACTCTAGCTAGTATTTGTGAAACTTTTGTCAAAAGCGGTTGACGCCAGTTGTCTTGTCGAAATTATAGGGTTCCGGTGAGATTGTTTCCCGTGTGTCCAGTGTAAGGATTGGGAATCCGAGTGCGGTTGTTTCAGTTTGGTATCAGAGCGTATACGGTCCTAGGACATGTTCTTGAATGGATATAAACTTGTCTATGTCGTGGAGACGCAGTAAGTGTTAAGGAAAAGCACAAGCGTGTTGTTGAGGTGATTGATCCATGAGTGATCAAGTAGGATAATGTTTTATGGAGTAATCCAAGGATGGAGTTCCAAGGAGATAAGTTAGAGACTTACTTTTTCGGGGGCGATTTAATGCGAATGAGAATATTTTTGGAAAGTGATGTTATGAAGCTTCTAGATGGATATCTAGTATTTTCAAGTAAATGGTGTGTACAAGTTGGTTGTAATGGGGGAGGCAGTGGAATGCCAGGATGAGAGTTGATTTGTGGTGAAATTTTGTGAATGTTTAGATGGAGATCTAACATTCAGACTAATGAGTTTTGAAGTTCGAAGAACTTGCATTATCGGCAAAGATATGGAGAGAATATTTGTGTTTTTACTAAACATTCTAGAGTCAGAATGGACAAGTGAGTCCGAATAAGGAAACCGTAAACTCAATGGTGTATTGACGGAAAAATCTAGACGTTGGTCTAGTGATTCTAGAATCTACTGAGGACAAGTTGTTCTCGAATATGAGACTGAGAATTTTATTGTGAAATGGTAAAGGCAAATGAGTTGTTAGAAAGTGAAGTGGGGGAGACTTCAGAAGAGATGTGTGGACGTAGATGTATAGTTTTTGATCTTACATCGTCGGATCATCTGGAACAAAGTAGCCAGATTGAGTTAGTCGTATATGGACTAGGGGACTAGTCAAGGAATGCGAATAGTTTAATTGGAACAAGTAGTATCAGTATGGTTGGAGAGTTGAGATCAAAGACAGCAAGAGATTGGGAGTGAGGTGTTCTCGCCAAAGCTTGTTTGATGATCAAGAGACTTCTCGGAAGTACTTATGACTATGATGACTAGTCAACAGGTTTAAGGGTCGGGTACCGCCAAGGTTTTCTGGAAGTTAGAAGAACTGCTCATAATCTTGGATAATCATGCTTGACAGAATTACATCGACGGGAACTAGGAGAGATTGCTGTGATGTTTCTGTTGTGTCGGCTACGGGAACTCAGAGAGTTCGTTAAGTTGTGGTTGTTGTCTGTGCGAACTTGGGGAACTCGCCAAAGACACGTCTGTGGTAGACGGTTGGTATATTTTGAGTGCAAGTATGACATGGTGATGTTGTACATGAGGCACATGGAGTTGAGAGGGTTCAACCTCAAATTTGGTTATGAGGTTCTAAAAATGGAAAGTTCTATGTAGGAGTTAAAAATTTTCTATTTTTGGAAAGTGCATAAATAAATAGCATAAGTGGCGGGGTTGTTTGTTATATGCACTTTGTGACATTTCTTTGATCTTTGTGATGTTGTGTGGCCTTTGTGGCGGGCTGTTTAGCCAATTGTGTGGCCTTTGTGGCGGGCTCTTTAGCCAATGTTGCCTGTTTAGGTGGTCCTTCGGGATGTGTGGCCTGTTTAGGCAGTCCTTCGGGATGTATGGTCTTCGTGACGGTCCTTCGGAACAAGTGGTCTTTGTGACGGTCCTTCGGGATGTGTGGCCTTGGTGGCGGTCCTTCTGAGGACAATTGTTTGGCCTATGTGGTCGTCCTTTTTAGGACATTTGTTTGGCCTTTGTGGCGGTCCTTGTTTAGGAAAATTGTTTGGCCTATGTGGCGGTCCTGTTTAGGACATTTTTTTGGCCTTGGTGGCGGTCTGTTTAGACATTGTCGGTCTTTGTGGCGGTCCTGTTTAGGACATTTGTTGGCTTTTGTGGCAGCCCTTGTGGCGATTGTTGGCAATAGGATATTGCAATGTTCTTGCGCGAGCCTTGTTTGGCCGTAGGAAATTGCGATATTCCTGCACGAACCATAGAGGTAGTTCTGGTCAGCGTGATACTCGGACGAGCTCATCATTATAACTTTAGAGATATGAGATCTCGAACAACTCATGAGGGGACGGCTAGGTTCCTGAGTACCATTAAGCTTAAAGGACTTTTTGATCTGAGAGCTTAAATGGTATATCGACTTTGGGTGACGATCTGAAGGCACGCTGTAGGGTGGAAACCCGAGAGCAAGATGAGACTTCCTGGATACCGTAGCTTGAAGGCTTAGGCCTGATGGCAAGTCGGTAAGACTCGAAGGCTGAGACCTTAGAGCGGAGGAGATGCATGAGTTAAGAGTCATTAATACTATTTGAGACGCGGGTTATTGGCCGGATAGAGCCCTCATAGTTTAGTCAGAGGATGTGCGAGCCATAGAGTTGGATGCATGGGAGATCCTTGACTGATGGTTAGTATTGCTAAATTCGAGGTGTTGGTTGGGGTTAATCGACTGTGGAATGGCCAATGTGGGTCAAAGCGGATTGGTTGTGAGGTGAAATCCGTTGCTGGAGTGGAAAAGAGTATTCCAGTCCCTCTCTCTTGTTATTTAGTCGCTTAGGGGTGGTTGGTGGTGCGACTAAGTACCAAGATGAGGTGGTGTTTAGGATATGTGATTAAATGAAGTTTAATATGGGAAGTGGAGACAAGTGGCTTGTCCGGTTGGATTTCGAAGTCTACAAATGTAATTAAGGTGCTTGTGGAGTTGAAGTACGTTCGTATGACTATGGTATCAGGACGCATAGTATGAGATAGTTTGCTCTAGCTAGTATTTGTGGAACTTTTGTTAGAAGCGGTTGACGCCGGTTGTCTTGTCGAAATTATGGGGTTCCGGTGAGATTGTTTCCCGTGTGTCCGGTGTAAGGAATGGAAATCCGAGTGCGGTTGTTTCAGTGGTGCAGGTAAAGTGTAGCATGGAATCATGGCGATGAAGAGGAGGATGATCTAGGGTCTTGGTTATTGTGTTATGGTTATGTTATTGTTGTTGGAATTTTAGGTAGAGTTATGCTAGGTTGTTGTTGGATAGAATGGATAGGAATGTTATTGTATTGATGATATGTTGGTTTTGTATTGTTGGTATGTTTCCGCTGTACGTATTGGTTGTTGTTGGTTTATTGATGAATTGTGGTTTGGTTGGTTTAATTAAGTAGTATGAGATGCTTAGTTATATATTGTCATTATTAAAAAAAATGGGTCGGGTGTTTCAAAAGCTTACGGTGAAGATTCCGAACTGAGATCTTCATTTTCAATCTCTTATCTTTGCAACTAAGTGCCAAATCGATCGAATGAAACCAATACAATAAAAATCCACATCAATAGCATCTTCATACACCGACTTCCGTTCAAAGATAAGTTTAGTTATGCTAAACGGTATTTCCGTCTTCTACAACAGTGAGTATGGTGGTGGAGAATCCTCTGACTACGATTACGACAGATGATTGGGGGAAAATATAGGCGGTTTTGTTTGATATGGACGGTGTGTTTTGTAATAGTCTAGAGCTTTAAACTCAATATAGTAGCCTGAATAAAATATTCAAATAGTTATGTTAAAAGCAAAGAAAAGATAGCACTAAGGAGGATTAAGGCGAGAAGATGAGCGAGAGGGTTTTATATAACTAATGGCAAAGAAGAACAAGCTTAAACTGTTTATTTAGTTTTTTTATACCCTTGCTATGTAATCTTTTTAATATGTCATAGAGTTGTATCTGGCTATATGTGCCTTCAGGTTACAACAGAGATGCTTGTTTTTTTGACATTTAGGAAGACATTCATAAAATTTAAAAATGTCTTTCTAAAAAATATGAAATCCTTCCTAAATTTAAGGAAATGAGCTTTGTTTCATTTTTTATTTATGTTTTGCTTCAATGTATCACAAATTACTCCATTTATTGAGGGATAATGTTTCTGTTTTGTGGACATCATGATATTATATATATATATATGAGTAATGATTTGATTTTGTGTGTTTCCAAAACAAATCTATCCTGAATTATAAAGGCGCAAATATTATTGAATCTCTCCTAAATTTAAATAAACGTGTTTATAACTCTCATTTTTGTGTGTTTGCCTTGATATGTGAAAGATTACTCCATTAGTAACGAGTAATAATTTCATTTTTGTGCACATCTTTTGAAATCCTTTTTATTTGTTTTTATAAAAATTATCCTGAATTTTAAAGAATCTTTCCTAAACATCAATCAGTCCTTCATGAATAATTTGTTTTGCAACAAAAAGGAACACGCTTATTTAATCCAAGCATCTTTTCCCTTTCCCCATATCACAACGTAAAAAATCTGTCAAGGCATTATCACAAAGTAAAAGATCACTCACAACTTACGAAAAAAAATAATAAAATACATATCCAACCTCTTTGGAAGTATCTAGCACACTTTCTAAGCTCTCTTGAATGAGTATAACTTTGATTGCCCAATCTAATCAGTTTCAATGTCAAGACTTGAGACAAATATGGGGTATGAGATAACAATCATGTGGTCAACAATTTTTTTCTTTCATACTAAAAGCAACTCAAAACCTGCAACCAGAAAATAGAGTTATTTGTCAATTATTAATTATATTGAAACCATAGAGAGAGAGAGAGAGAGAGAGAGAGAGAGAACCGATACCATTAAACTATTAAATAACCAGTACTCAAATAACCGATATTAATCCATAAAAATTAAACCAATGATCCAAACAACATGAAACAAAGAACCAACAACCTATCAATGTTCTACTGACTTAGCTCTAGCAACCTAACAGAAGCCAGACAACAACCAATCTAGCCACTAGAACATCCTCCTCTTCATTGCCTTGATTCCACTTTCACACTTTGACTTTACCTGCACCACAAACACAAATTGAGATGCATGAGTATTTTATAAACACTTAGTGAGGAAATCCTTCCATCTACTGTGGTATACACACAAGCAACTGAGATACCAATGCCATAAACAATCAACAAACAAGACATGCAAACCAAGAAACAAGTATCGTCTTTGCTGGAAGGGAAGTGTCAACCGACACCAGCCAAGTGTCGACCGATACTAGCTTTTGGTGTCGACCGACACTACCTCACAATGTCAATCGATGCTGCTCCATGGTATCGACCGACACCCACCTGGTCCAAAACTCGCTCCTTATCACCTCCAATCCGTCCATAACTCAATCCCAAAGCCATATGAAACCGTAGTAAACCTAAAACAACCATAACAAGCAAGATAACACCAAAAACAACACCAAACAAGCAAGACAAAGGAAATCTCAGACTTAGATCAGCCATAGTCATGCACGCACCTCTCTGCAGGGATTTTCTGACCAACACAACGAATCCAGCCCTCCTAGCAAGCTTCCAACACCGTCCTAGCTTTAAAACTCTCAAGAAAAGCCAGCAATCTTCTCCAAAATCACCAAACTCTCAAGAACACTCCTTTCTCTCTCAAAACTTAGGAAACGGCGACAATAACACTTCCCAAAACCCTTCTCATCGACTTTTCCGTTAAATATCTCGGTTCCATGGTCTTCCCTAAACAAAAATGATCCAAATCGATAATTAAGTCAATCTGGTCGAACCAGAATTTATTGGTGTCGACCGACACCACCACTGGTGTTGATCGACACCCATCCCCAAAATTTACATTTTGGTTCGTGGATGTTACAATTCTCCCCCACAAACATAGATTCGTCATAGAATCTCCAACAACCATCAGCCAAGAACTCTCTTGCAACCGTCTCCACGGCCCGCACTCCTCCGACCAATCTACGAAGGTCACCTCTAGGTGATAGACTTGCGTTCTAGGTATTATTTGCTCTCGACTTTTGGACTTTCCTTTTACTCATAGGCCTTAACCTTGAGTCTCTATTGGCTCTTCATGTGACACCCCGATTTCAGAGACTTGCGGAGAGGTTTAAAAGAATTGATTTGGCCACCTATGTCACCAAAGTGCAGTTATCTTTTCGTTCAAGAGTACTGAGAGAACTCCACATTTAAGCGTGCTTGAGCTGGAATAATCTCAGGATGGGTGATCTTCCAGGAAGTGACTGTCAGAACTGTGTGAGTGATGACAAAAGCACAGGGAACATACTACCACACTGTCGCACTAGCAATATGATCAAGCAGGCATTAAGACAATTCATTTTTGTCAGTAGACTTAAACTCATCTGATTTTGTCACTCAGAGTTAAGTAAACCTCTAGCATTGACCTAATCAAGCATTTTATCTACTCATTTCGGCCTGTAGCATTGTAAACGCCCTAGATCTAATCTCAACCTTTCGGTCTGTTGACAGCATTAAGAACATCAACCTAGAAGGAAATCTATCAATCATCACAATCAACTAAAGCATCCTAACCGATTAAGAACACCTAATCATCTATCCCATCCCTAGAAACTTTGCTACACTACTCGGACATAGAAACGAATGAAAAAGCAATCATAATAAACAAAAATGACATTATATTAAAAGATAGAGTAGAGTAGAAAGAGTATGGGATAAAGATCTAAGAAAACTACAAAATAAAAATGCAAAAACAAGAAGAAAAATGCTGAGTCGCTCAGTTCTCTCACAGAAGCTCTCGCTCTCTGGTTTGAGGGTCTGCGGCGTGCTCGTTTGCGAGCTAGGGAAAGAGGGGATTTATATATGGAAACCCATTTGACCTATTTTTCCAGACCTGCCCGATGGTCTACTCGATGGGGTATACGAGGGTGAAGTCGGGTAACTCCTCGGGTGGATCTTCAGGTTGCTCTTCGCGCTCTTGGATCCTCTTTGATCGTGTTGGGGTTCAGACTTGTTCTTGTAGCTTGATGGCACCTTCAGGTACATGCTCAAGTTGTCCTTGTTTTTCCCCATTTTTGGCACTTTAGCACCTGTTTTCATCCAAAATAGGCAAATGCAGAAATGCAACACCCTAAATGCTCTAAAAGTTGTTTCTTGCAGTAAATGGCCTAAAAATGCTAAGTTAGAGGTATGAACAATGCAAAATATGGACAAAAAAAGGATGCTAAAAACATGTAAATTAGAGTGTTATCAGACCCCCAAACTTAAATCTTGCTAGTCCTCTAGCAAGGAAGTAAGAGGGTACAGTTTGAAAGTGGGGACTCATAACCTTAAGATGGTAACCGAAGGAGTCAAGCTATTGTCCTTAAAGATAGTTTTAATGGTGCTAAGATCAATCAACATACTTACAAATATTTTTCTATGCTTATTACCATGCATCGATCTAGCTCAACCTCCAACTAAAGATAAGGAACATCTCTTTCACATTCAATTAAGTGTTTGGCGAATTCTTGCAAATGGAAGGTGAATCAAGCTCAATCGGTTTCAAGAGTAAGGCTTTTTGGTAAGGTGGTTTCAAACAAATTCTTTAGGTGATTTTCTCTCAAAAAGTGGAATGCTAGACAATTGTGAAAACTATCTAAGACTGAGAACAATTTGGGCATACAAAGCTTAACTATTGATGATCAACCCTTTTCTCATACATTCATCATTTTTTTTATTTAAACCCCCTAGAATTAAACTACCCACATCCTTGATTTTAACTCTTTTTTTTTTTTTTTTTTTTTTTTTTTTTTTTTTTGCTAAACTAGGAGACTATAGCAAGAACCTTTTCCTTTTTTTTTTTTAACTTAGAGACTTCGAGCTAATTAATTCTAACCTTAGGGACTTTCTTTTCTTTTCTTTTTTTTTATTCCACAACCCATCCCCAAATAAACATTCTAACCACCTATCTTTCAAAATCGATTCTATGAGCTAGTTCAAATCTAACTTAGCTAAATCAAGAGGCAGTTCTTTGTCGTTCTCAATACTCTCAAGGTTTCACAACCTATAGCACAATGAAAAAGGCCTCACTCAACAATTCACAACAAGGTTTGAAAGAAAGGTTTGGGTTCAAGGGTAGGACAATATGAATCGGGTTAAACGAAAAGATTGGTAAAAAGTGGAGTGCTAACCCGAGTTTTAGAGTTACCATGAGCAAGTATTCAAGTTCCATAAGCAAGACAATTAAAGTTCAAATTAAATCCAATAATAGAGAGATGTTCTAATGTTCAAGCAAGTGGAGGAAGCATTCAATCGACACAAAGGGTCTAGGCAAAGTTTTTTCATTTTTTTCCAAAGATAGATCTAGCAACAATGAACTGTGACTAAGGGCTATAGCTTCAATCCTAAGGTTTGATTTTTAAACAAGGTGGTTTTAATCATTGTCCCCTAAAATGCATATGCAACAATCCTATATGAAACAAACTAGACTCAATCCTAATATGTAAATGCAACTACATGAACACTCTTTTTTTTATTTTTTTTTTTCAAAATTTTTCAAATTTTTTGGGTTTTTTAATGCACATATATGCAGACTCAAATGAATAAAACTAGCACGCAAAAATTTTGAAATAATAAAAATAAGAAAATAAAATACAATGTTAAATACATTCTAGGACCCTCCCCCAAACTTAAATTACACAGTCCCTGTGTAAATAAAAGTTGGAAAAGAATCCAAGAATCACACAAAATTAATGAAACTAAATGCAATGATATATACAAGGTTGGATGAAATTGGTACCTCATGGGTTGGAGAAGAAGGAGGTTTCAGCAGCCTCCATACTCGCCAACGTGTAGCCAGGGTCATCGCCGGCTTCAGCAGGTGCCGGTGTTTGCTCGTCAGAGAGCTCAGATATGCGTACAGACGACATACTCGGACCAGCATCCGAGGTGTTGATCGAGGGTGGGATCGCGTAGCTCATCGGGTAGGGCATCAGGACTGAAGAGAGAAAACATTAAAAACATGAAAATAATATTTACAGACCTGCCTTTGGGATTTCCTCCCAAGTGAGCTTGTTTATAGTCGCTAAGCTTGACTTTCAATTTTTCTCAGACTGGCGCTGGATCGTCGAGAAGCATAGATGATTCCTCCTCTGTGCTCTCATTTGCCATGTACCTCTTCACTCTCTGCCCATTCACAGTATTATTCTTTCGTATTGTTATCAAGAAGAGTGACCGCTCCATAGGGCAGAACGTCCTTAATTTTGAATGGTCCTGACCATCTTAACTTGAGCTTCCCAAGGAATAGCCGAAGCCTTGAGTTGAAAAAAAGGACTTTGTCTCCAGCTTTTAAATCCTTGTGTCAGATTTTCTGGTCATAAAAAGCTTTGGTTCTTTCCTTGCAGATTCTCGAATTATCATAAGCCTCCAGCCGTATCTCATTGAGTTCGTGGAGATCCATTACTCTCTTTTCTTGGGCGGTCTTTATATCTAAGTTGAGTAGCTTGGTTGCCCAGATTGCTTTGTATTCTACCTCGACCGTGGGTGACAGTTTTTCCCGTAAAGAAGCTGGAAAGGTGTTCGCCCAATCGGTGTTTTGTAGGCGGTCCTATAAGCCCAGAGTGCATCATCTAGTTTGAATGCCCAATCCTTTTTTTGTGATTCCTACGATTCTGGCTAATATCGCTTTAATCTGTTTGTTGCTCCCTTCCACTTGTCCGCTGGTTTGTGGGTGATAATCTGTTGCGACTTTATGCTTGACTCCGTGCTTTTTCAGCAAGCCATCGAAAACTCTGTTCATGAAGTGGGTTCCTCCATCACTGATCACTACTCTTGGGATTCCAAATCTGGGGAAAATAATGCTTTTGAACATTTTTATTACAGCCTTGTGATCATTCGTCGGACTGGCGATTGCTTCTACCCATTTCGAGACATAGTCGACCGCTACTAGGATGTACATGTTTCCATCTGAGGGTAGGTTGAAAGGTCCCATAAAATCTATTCCCTAGACATCAAAAATTTCGACTTCTAAGATCGGCTGCTGAGGCATTTCATTCCGTCGACCTATGTTGCCTATTTTCTGGCACGAATCACATTTTACTATGAAGAGCTGTGCGTCCTTGAACATTGTTGGCCACCAAAGACCAGCTTCGAGTATCTTTTGGACTGTTTTGAAGGTTGCAAAATGTCCTCCATAGGCGGACCCATGACAATGCTCCAATACTCCTTGGACTTCCTCTTCTGCTATACATCTTCTGAACAGGCCATCCGTACCTTTCTTGTAAAGATAAGGTTCGTCCCAATAGTAGCTGTTGACATCTCTGAAGAACTTTTTCTTCCTGTTGGCGTCATAGTCTTTGGGGATTTCACCACACACCATGTAGTTCACGAAGTCTGAGTACCAAGGGAGCTTAACCGACTCGATAGCCATCAACTCGATCGGCCCGGTTGACTCGGGGATCGAGTGGGCTATCGTGCGTCCGATCGTGTGGCTCATTTCCTCCAAGAAGGCGATGTGCATCAATTTTTCCTCGGGCATTGAATCGTCGATTGGGAGTGGGTCTTCAATTCTCATTCTGGACAAATGGTCTACTACTCCGTTCTCAATCCCCTTTTTATCCAGGATTTCTATGTCGAATTCTTGCAGAAGAAGGATCCATCTGAGGAGCCTGGGTTTGGTGTCCTTCTTCGAATAAATGTACCGTAGGGCAGCATGATCCGTGTAGACAATCACCTTAGAACCGACTAAGTAGCTTCTGAACTTTTCGAACGCGAAAACCACAACAAGGAGTTTCAATTCAGTTGTGGCATACCTCGTCTGGACATCGTCCATGGTGCTGCTGGCGTAGTAGATCACATGGAGCTTTTTATCTATCCTCTGACCTAGTACTGCTTCCACAGCGTAGTCTAATGCGTCACACATAATCTCGAAGGGATGGTCCCAATCAGGAGCTTGAACTATTGGTACACTCACCAAAGCCTCTTTTGTCTTGTTGAAGGCATCTAAACAGTCTTTGTTGACAACAAACTCCGCTTCCTTGCAAAAGAGCTGTGTTAACGGTCGTGCGATTTTAGAGAAATCTTTAATGAATCGCCTGTAGAAGCTCGCGTGCCCCAAAAAGCTTCTGACATCTTTTACTTATTTAGGAGGTTGCAGCTGGACCATTACTTCGATCTTGGCCTTATCGACCTCTATCCCCTTTTCTGAGATCTT
Source organism: Camelina laxa (assembly GCA_024034495.1). Taxonomy (NCBI): domain Eukaryota; kingdom Viridiplantae; phylum Streptophyta; class Magnoliopsida; order Brassicales; family Brassicaceae; genus Camelina; species Camelina laxa. The sequence continues at coordinate 14,524,588 of CM043885.1, read as the reverse complement.
GTGCCCTAAAACTATTCCCTCCTGGCCCATGAAGTGGCACTTTTCCCAATTCAGCACCATATTGGTTTCCTCGCACCTCTTTAGCATCTTGCAAAGGTTTGACAGACAAGATGAGAAAGAATCTCCATATACCAAAAAATCGTCCATGAAAACCTCAACCGTTTCTTCTATTAGATCGGAGAAGATAGATGTCATGCATGTTTGGAAAGTTGCTGGAGCGTTTCATAAACCGAAAGGCATCCTCTTGTAGGCAAAAGTTCCGTAAGGGCAGGTCAACGTTGTCTTCTCCTGGTCAGCAGGATGTATTGAGATTTGGAAAAATCCACTATACCCATCAAGGAAGCAGTAGTAAGGGTGGTTGGCTAGACGCTCCAGCATCTGGTCTATGAAAGGCAGGGGGAAATGATTCTTCCTTGAGGCTGCGTTAAGCTTTCTATAGTCAATACACATCCGATGACCAGTTATCTTCCTCATGAGAATTAGCTCATCTTTCTCAATGTACTGGGGACACCCAAATACTATCTGAAATAGGGTCGATAACTCCAGCATCGAGCAGCTTCAGAATCTCCTTTTTCACCACTTCTTTCAGGTTCGGATTTAGGCGACGCTGAGGCTCTATACTAGAGTACGATTCATCTTCAAGGTTTATCCGATGGGTGCACAGATCGGGGGATATACCCTTGATGTCATCTAAAGTATAGCCTATTGCTCTCCTATAATTTCTTAATTGGGTGCAAAGCAATTTCAATTCCTTCTCAAGCAGGCTAGAGTTAATAATTACTGGATAAGTTGAATTAGGTCCTAAGAAAGTGTACCTTAGCCCATCCGGAAGAGGTTTCAGTTCCACCTTATGCGCCTTAGATTCCAGCCAATCATCTGTGATTTGGGGTCACTGCCCGAAGTGATGCTCGATCACTCTACTCGGTGGAGCGATCGGGTCAGTGTGTGGATCGGTTGGTGTTGAGCAACTGCAGAACATGACGTAAGAGTTTACAACTATCTTGTCTCGTCTTCCTTTGTTGAGTACCATTCCCTCTCCTTCAGCTTCCCTCATGTTCTCACTTGGCTCTGGTTCGATGACATCTAGATAAGTATCAAGCAACTCTTTGTAGAGCTCCATTTCTTGATGCACGAATCCCTCCTTACCATCATTTGTCAGTGCTATTTGCAGACAATCTCCTATCGCTATCTCCTCAAATGACTCATCGCGCAATCTTTCTAACTCTTCTATCCAGAAGGTTTGACCGGCTATTGTAGGTTTTTTCATAGTCTCCTGTATGTCAAACTGCATAGTGAGGTCTTCCCCGAGCTTTAGATCGATCTTCCCGTTCCTCACATCAATCATTGCTCCCACGGTAGCTAAAAATGGTCGACCTAAAATAAGCGGATCCCTTGGCTCCACATCCATTTCCAAAACTACAAAGCCGGTTGGTACATCTACTGACCCTACTTTAACCGGCAGATCTTCCAAAACTCCTCTTGGCAACCTCGTAGTGCGATTAGCCAGAACCAGCTGGATGTCGGTAGGCTTGAATTTCTCGAATCCGAGATGTTTAACTACAGTGAGTGGCATCAAGCTGACTGATGCCCCCAAATCGCAAAGACATCTTCCGAACTTCAATGGTCCGATCGAGCAAGGTAAAGTAAAAGATCTGGGGTCGCTCAGCTTCTTAGGTGCGGCAGTCCTCTGGATTATCGCACTACACTCATGATTGAGTATAACCATCCCCTGTACTTGCTTGATCCGCTCCATAACTGCATCCTTCAGGAATTTCTGGTAAGGGGGAATCAAAGTGAAGGCGTCCATTAGGGGCATGCGAAGTTCGAGTTCTTGCATCTGTTTTTAGAACAATGCCTTGTACTTCTCCAGGAGTTCCTTGCGAAATCATCTAGGGAATGGCAGAGGTGGCTTGTAAGGTGGGGGAATGAATCTCCTTTCTTTCTACTTTTCTCTGCCTGGGTTGTTTGTAGGAGGCAGAGGTACTGGAGTGTCTACTCGATCGCCTGTTCGAGTAGTGAGGTCGGGTAGAGGATCGGATCGAGCATCGGGCTGACTTGTGGAATGGCTCTGTTGTTCAGCAGAAGTGGTCGGTTCACCGAGATCCTCCCCATCTAGATCATTACTGTCCTCAGTTATGTCCTGTGGTACTGATCGAGGGGGTAATTGTCGGCCACTGCGTAAGGCAATCGCTTTTGCAGACTCCGTGTGACTGTATGAGGTGGAAGCTGAGTTATCCGTAATCACCTGCATTCTGGATCCTAATGCATCAAATCGTTTGTGCAGTTCTTGAAAATTAGCTGACAGATGACAGGCGAGATTTTCGAATCTTGCATTAATGCTAATAGTGTCTGTCTTCTGAGTGTATAGGAATGTGTGCATTAAGGATAGCAAATCCAGCGAGGACGAACTCGATGGGGGTATCGGGTTATGGGAAGGCATGGTCGGGTTCGGCTTGTAGGTGTTGTACCATCTGTTGTAACCTCTTTGGTTGTTGATGTAGTTAACATTCTCAAGCTGCATAGTCTCCCCATCTTGTTGTTGAAACTTCTCTTCCTCGGATGAACATGCTTTTGCTGGTTGAGGAGCTGATCGAGCTTATCATTGAGGGCTTTCATGTCCTTCTTATACTTGGCATCTTCCTCTCCGGTAGATCGCACATAGCGATCATATTCCTCATTGTAGTTTCCGTCAGATTGAGCCAAGTTCTGAACTAGGTCCCAACCTTCATCAACATCCTTGTTGTGGAAGTTACCATTACTTGCGGTGTCCAGCAACATCCGTATCTTGGGGACCACTCCTCTTTATAGTGTGCTCAGCAATGAAGCATTACTGAAGCCATGATGTGGACATCAAGTAGTGTACCCCTTGAAACGTTCCCAAGCTTCATTGAACGTTTCATTATTCTTTTGTACAAAGCCGGAAATTTCATTTCGCAACCTTGCGGTTCTGGAGTTGGAGAAGAATTTGGCTAGGAATGCCTTCTTGCACGCTTCCCAAGTGGTGATGGACTCCTTAGGAAACGATTTCTCCCATATGTGTGCCTTATCTCCCAAAGAGAATGGGAAAAGCCTGAGCTTGAATCCATCTTCACTGACTCCATTTATCTTAGTGAGGCTATAGAGCCTATCAAATTCATCCAGATGATCCAATGGGTCCTCCATTGGCAGTCCATGAACCTTATTGCTTTGTATCATCTAGATGACACTACTCTTGATCTCAAAATTGTTGTTTTGCACAGCTGGTGGCACAATGCCATTCCTCTGAGTGTGAGTAGTCAGAGCATCTCCTGCTCCTATGTTGGTCCTTGCTTGAGGAGCTGGTGGACCGTTTTGATTATTCATCGTCTCCTCAATGATTGTTGGTTCTGGTTGAACTTGTTGTTGTTTGAGTAGCTGAGGTCTGTCGATGTTGTCGATGAAAGGACTCAGGTTCTCGCTACCTCGGGATCGTGTTTGCATGCACAGGTAGGTATCCGAGTGTGTACACGAGGATCAACTCGATCCTAGTGATCGAGTGACGGGTCGGGTGGGTGATCGGGTTGTACCTGAGATTCAAAACAAACAAAAGCGAAAGCAAACAAGTCAGTATCCAAAACAAAAATAAACAAACGAACTTGATCTAGTAAGTCCTGAAATCCTAAACGTAGCAAAATTAAAACAACCAAATGGCAACGGCGCCAAATTGATAGACAGGTGATGTTCATATATTTACCCTATTTTCCCTTAGTTTATTCTCATCTTTTGCATCTTTTGCTATCCATTTTGACCATTATTGCATAGCTTTAGGACTAATCAATCATTAAAGTATAGTTGCATTGCATTTGCATCTTTTCATGCATAAACAGGTGATTTTGGAGCCTAAGGAGCATGGAAGGATTGCTGAAGAAGAATGAAGCTGAGAAGAGAAGGAAACAAGAGAGTTAGAGCTGAATAACCAAGGTCCGGAGTCCCACTCGACCACCCACTCGACCAGACACTCGACCGTGTGCAGAGATGGACTCGACCGAGTGGAAGATGCACAAGAGAAGCCAGCTCGACCGGTCACTCGACCGAGCACCAAGTCGAGTTGGCCGAGCCGCCTAGTTTTGTCTTTTAACTTTTTTAGAGCTTCCACTACTTTTTCTATTTAAGGGCCTTGTACCCTCAGCCACCAAGGGGTACAACTTTTTAGAGAGTCAGAAACCTAGTTTTTACCTTTTAGGGAATTATTCCCTTTGCACCTTTTTATTTTCTTATATCTTGTACTTGTTTTAGAGGAAGAACAAAGAATCTCTCAAAATTGTTGGTTCCATAACTTTCAATATATTGAGAATTAGAGTTTGATTCGTTTTTCATTATTGTAGATCTCTGTCTTATCTTTCATTGGATGCAAATTTCGAGTTTTTCTGGGTTTATGATTTTGTTGTTCATCATGTTTTCTTGGGAGTAGTTGCTTAGGATCTTGAGGATGGGTTAGGCTGGATTATGTTTGAGGTTTGTTTGATTTGGTCAAGCTTGATTGTTGTAGATCTCTTCTAGTCTAGATGTTCTTATTGCTGATCCTATATCTGAGAGGGTAGGATCTGATCTCAAGCATCTTAGCATCATACCAATGTTTAAGGAACATAGATAAGGCTATATCTAGAGTTTACCATTAGGCTTGCTAAGAGATTAGAGGTCTTGTTTGGTATTTGACATATTGCTTAATGCCTGCTTGTGTAGATTCTTTACTGTGTGAAAACAAGTCTAGAGATGCATGAGTTTGATTTTTTCTTGCCATGAGAGTAGATTAAACTTGTCTTAGAGAAATATTGTCTAGAGATTAGCTCAGGTTGTTTGAGATTTGTTGACCAAGTTAGATGACCTCAATCATTAATCCAGCCCATGAATCCCTCCTCAAGGCCTTCTTTGTTTGATTTCATAGTCTTAATCCTGCTGCTTGCCTGTTGTTTGATTTGCTTTCACATTGCTCTGTTTTTCTTGTGTTGCTCTGTTCTATCGTTTTTGTCTAGCTCGACCCTGCACTCGATCTACACTCGGTCGAGTGCTTGCTCGAGTTCATCCCCAGAACTTTTGTTTATGATTTGTAGCTGTCGTGTCTTACTTCCTGTTTCATTCTATTTGCATTTTTGTTGCATTCACTTAGTGTTCTGTTCAGTACTTGCATTAATATAGTTTCTATTTCTGTTCTAGCTTCATAATTGCCATAATCATTCTGTTCCATTTACATTTTGCATTAAGTTCTTCTAGCTTTACATTTTGCACTTTGCATTTCATAATAGGATTGTTAGTGACAAACATCCTTTACATCTGGTTCAACTTAGACCCATTTGCACATCTTGATTGCTCACAAACTCTTAGATTGGATTGACACCTCTTGTACTACAATTGCATAAGGGGAATTGAAACACCCTGCCATCCATTCATTCGTATCTCATCATTCCATCCATTTCATCACCACACCACCAAATATATGTGTTTCAACAGGTTTTCACCCAGAGTATCAATCCCCTATGCAGTTGTAGTACAAAGGGTTATCAATCTAAATGGTTGTGTATTGCTAGCAGGAAGGATATGATTAGTACAATACAAGTCAAGCCAAGCAATTAAGGTTTGGGTTCTAACAGTCCTAAAATAAACAAAGTAAAAGAATATAAACAAGTAAACCACACGACCTAAGCACTCGATGCAAGCAATCGAGTACAGGATCATGTGGGGGTGAACGAGTATGCAAGTAAGTTATGAACAGCTCGAGGTATTACTCGATGCAGGTTATCGTGTACCTGATCGGGTAAGTAGTCGAGTAAGTAAAGAAAATGTAAACAAATAGAATACAAAAGTTCCTAAGGATGGGGGTAATCGAATCCTAAGTGTTCTAGACCAGTACGGATGCCTTACATGCCTCAAGCAATTATTTCCTAGACAATGAACCTCTAAAACCTTGTCACCACACTTTCGCACTAGCAACAATCAACCTTGAACATACTACCACACTGTCGCACTAGCAATATGAACAAGCAGGCATTAAAAACAATTCATTTTTGTCAGTAGACTTAAACTCATCTGATTTTGTCACTCAGAGTTAAGTAAACCTCTAGCATTCACCTAATCAAGCATTTTATCTACTCCTTTCGGCTTGTAACATTGTAAACGCTCTAGATCTAATCTCAACCTTTCGGCCTGTTGACAGCATTGAGAACATCAACCTAGAAGGAAATCTATCAATCATCACAATCAACTAAAGCATCCTAACCGATCAAGAACACCTAATCATCTATCCCATCCCTAGAAACTTTGCTACACTACTCGGACATAGAAACGAATGAACAAGCAATCATAATAAACAAGAATGACATTATATTAAAAGATAGAGTAGAGTAGAAAGATTATGGGATAAATATCTAAGAAAACTGCAAAATAAAAATGCAAAAACAAGAAGAAAAATGTTGAGTCGCTCAGTTCTCTCACAGAAGCTCTCGCTCTCTGGTTTGAGGGTCTACGACGTGCTCGTTTGCGAGTTAGGGAAAGAGGGGGTTTATATATGAAAACCCATTTGACCTAGCTTCCCAGACCTGCTCGAGGTCTACTCGATGGGGTACACGAGGGTGAAGTCGGGTAACTCCTCGGGTGGATCTTCGGGTTGCTCTTCGCGCTCTTGGATCCTCTTTGATCGTGTTGGGATTCGGACTTGTTCTTGTAGCTCGATATCTCCTTCGGGTACATGCTCGAGTTGTCCTTGTTTTTCCCCATTTTTGGCTCTTTAGCACCTGTTTTCATCCAAAATATGCAAATGCAGAAATGCAACACCCTAAATGCTCTAAAAGTTGATTCTTGCAGTAAATGGCCTAAAAATGCTAAGTTAGAGGTATGAAAAATGCAAAATATGGGCAAAAAAGGATGCTAAAAACATGTAAATTAGAGTGTTATCATGTATTGATGTTCATATAATTTACCTTGTTTTCCCTTAGTATTTTCACTTCTTTTGCATCATTTACCATCTAGTTTGGCCCCTTTTGCATAGTTTTAGGAATTTTTATGCATTAGAATGTAGTTGCATGGCATTTGCATGTTTTCTTGCATAAACAGGTGATTTTGGAGCCTAAGGAGCATGGAAGGATTGCTGAAGAAGAATGGAGCTGAGAAAAGAAGGAAACAAGAGAGTTAGAGCTGAAGAACCAAGGTCCGGAGTCCCACTCGACCGCCCACTCGACCAGACACTCGACCGTGTGCGGAGATGGACTCAATGGAATGGAAGATGCACGAGAGAAGCTAGCTCGACCGGTCACTCGACCGAGCACCAGGTCAAGTTGGCCGAGCCGCCTAGCTATTTTGTCTTTTAGCATTTTTAGGGCTTCCACTACTTTTCCTATAAAAGGACCTTGTACCCTTCAGCCACCAAGAGTCCAACTTTTTAGATATTCTCAAACCTAGTTTTTACCTTTTAGGAAACTATTCCTTTTGCACTTTTATTTTATTAGATCTTGTACCTTCTTTTGAAGGGATAAACATAAGATTCTTGGATTTTGTTGGTTCCATAACTTTCAAGATTTTAAGAATTTGTGTTTGATTGTTTCTTCATTATTGTAGATCTTTGCTTTATCTTTCATTTGATGCAAGTTTCAGCATTTTCTGGGTTTATGACTTTGATGTTCATCATGTGTTCTTGTGAGTAGTTGCTTAGGATCTTGAGGACGGGTTAGGCTGGATTATGTTTGAGGTTTGTTTCATTTGGTCAAGCTTGATTGTTGTAGATCTCTTCTAGTCTAGATGTTCTTAATGCTGATCCTATAACTGAGAGGGTAGGATTTGATTTCAAGCATCTTAGCATCATACCAATGTTTAAAGAGCATAGATAAGGCTAGATCTAGAGTTTACCATTAGACTTGCTAGGAGATTAGAGGTCTTGTTTGGTATTTGACATATTGCTTAATGTCTGCTTGTGTAGATTCTTTACTATGTGAGAACAAGTCTAGAGATGCATGAGTTTGATTGTTTCTTGCCATTAGAGTGGATTAAACATGTTTTAGAAAATATTGTCTAGAGATTAGCTCATGTTGTTTGAGATTTTTTGACCAAGTTAGATGACCTCAATCATTAGTCCAGCCCATGAATCCCTCCTCAAGGCCTTCTTTGTTTATTGATTTCTTAGTCTTAATCCTGTTGTTTTCTTGTTGTTTGATTTGCTTTCATATTGCTCTGTTTTTCTTGTGTTGCTCTGTTTTCTCGCATTTGTCCAGCTCGACCCTGCACTCGATCTACACTCGATCGAGTGCTTGCTCGAGTTCATCCTCAGAACTTTTGTTTATGATTTGTAGTTGTTCTATCTTACTTCCTGTTTCATTCTAGTTGCATTTCTGTTGCATTCACTTAGCGTCCTGTTCAATACTTGCATTAATATAGTTTCTATTTCTGTTCTAGCTTCATAATTGTCATAATCATTCTGTTCCATTTACATTTAGCATCTAGTTTTAGTAGCTTTACATTCTGCACTTTACATTTCATTATAGGATTGTTAGTGACAAACATCCTTTACATCTGGCTTGACTTAGACCATCTCCAATGTATATCTGTATTTTTTACTCTATTATAGAGTAACTCTAAAATAGAGCATGGTTTTTCTCCAATGTGTTACTCTATACTTGACTCTAGAATAGAGATAGTGTAAAAAAATAGAGTTGAGAATAGAGTTACTCTAAATATAGAGCAATCTCGTCATTTTCTCTATTTTAGAGTAAAATATAGAGTAAGGTTGGAGCAAATGTTGCTCTATAATAGAGTCTTGACTCTAAAATAGAGTGGGGTTGGAGATGCCCGTAGACCTTTATGCACATCTTGATTGCTTACAAACTCTCAGATTAGATTGACACCTCTTGTACTACAATTGCATAAGGGGAATTGAAACACCCTGCCATCCATTCATTCATATCTTATCATTCCATCCATCACCTCACCTATCCAACAAATAAATGTGTTTCATGTATCTAGTCTGCTCTCCATAGTCATGAGCTTGGAATTCAGTGTGTCAAACTTGGTATGTAGCTCACTGTAAATAGTTTCCATCCTCTTGTTCATCTCATTAAACCTTTTTGCTGCCTCAATCTGTCCATTTGCTTGCCCAAACAACATTTGTTGCATCATAGCTCTTAAGTCTGGTTCGTGGCCTTGGTTAGTCTGAAACCCTGGTGGGGACACAATTGAGGCTGGAACCCTTGGTGTTGTTGCTTGGGTGCATAGTTGTTTTGTTGTTGGGGCTGTTGAGTAGGGTATACTTGGTCTTGAGGGTTTGCTTTATTGGTGCTTTTATAGGAGAGGTTGTTTTGCTTGAATCCTCCTTGGTTATACCCTTTGAATCCTCCCTAGTTTTGCATATAATAGAGCTCAGCAAACTCTCTCTCCCCATCTTGAACTTGAGACTCCTCTTCACCAATGAAGTGAATGGTCTTTTGTTGTCTGAGTAGAATCCTATCCAGCTTCTCATTGACTACTTTCAAGTCTTTCTTGTACTTCTCCTCTTGATCACTGGAGACAAATCTTACTGTTCTGTCATAATCAAAATACTACTATACATTCACAGCACACATACACGTATATATATTCCGACACATGTATCTGTATACATATAGGTTACATACATAGAGGTTCTCAATTAAACCACGTTACCAAACTGACGCACCGATTTAGTAAAGAAAAAAATAAAAGAATACCAAATCAACGAATAGTATAATAAGGTATGCCTATACATGTATTTTAAGTAAGCATCATGAATCGATCATATAAAACATAGAAATCGACCCTAACTTATTTGTTATCACTCAAAACAGAAGATTAACTTAGATCTTAAAAGCCAACGATTTACATTTACTAAACAACAATATAATGATACCTCCAATTCGTGAGAATATTAAGCAAACCAACATAATGATATCGACCAGCAATAATATAATAATATTCTAGCGAGAACATCGATCCCAGCAAGATAATAAAGTACACAAATCAAATTATATAAGCATGACCGATTGATGAATATAAAGCATAGAGTTACTTATCTCTATAATAAATTTGTTGCTCTGACGTGTTTGGAGAATAAGAACCACGGAAGAACGAAGACACCGTCGGTTTTTCTTGTATGTGGGTATGGTTTTTTTTAGACGGTTAGGATTAGAGAATGTGTTAAGAACAAAGGTATAGAATTGTTCTCTTGATTATTATTTATCCTATATGATATATATATAGTGATACAATATTAAAGTTTTAAGCTATACACCAGATCTACTAATAGCCGATAATGAATATACATATAATATATAATATTTATAGCATAGTTAATATATTTAAAAATATTATAACAAAAAATATTATAACGAAAATTAAAAAATTGATAATGTCTATTTTGTGAATTTTATATATATTTAAATATGTGTTACGAATGTTAGTATTCTACTATAACCCTTAGTTTAAAAAGTGAACAAAAGTATCTAATACACTCGTTAAAATGGTACTAGTAGAATACTTTTCAAAGTCACTGATATTATTGCCGACAACCGACAACAATATTTAATAAAGGATCCTTTGCGGGTGTGACAATAAGTGGCCGACCATGTCGTTCATTTATTCATTGTCTACCACACACGGCAAACTATACGCACGTATTTAACCCATCAGTCAGGACATGGTTGGATTTATCGTTTTTTATTTCTCGTCAAAATATATATATACGCTTTTTTGAATGATCGGAAAAAAATTTTATAAGAAATTTTTACAGAACACAATAATTTTAGTTCTTTTGCACTTTTCCATAGAGTTAAAGACTTTTCACACAATATCCATCATTTATATTTTGGATAAAAATACTTTTATATATATTATGCTTGTTTGGTTTTTATTCTACCAAAAATATAATTTTTTTAATTAGAAAAAATGTCATAAAAACTTCTAACTTTCAAATTTGGAACATTTTAATAACAAACTTTCAGGATATCATTTTAATCACAAACTTTCTGTTAACTTAACAATAAAATAGCAAAGTTTTGTTGATCATGCCATTTTAGACACGACGTTTATTAAATCTCAAAGTCTAAAAACGTGGTTATTTATGCAAAACGATAGCATATAACATAGGGCTGCATGTATGAGACCCCCTGTAAAATAGCGTTTCTACTAGTTTACCCCTGTACTTTTATGTTCTACCTATTTTCCCCTAGACAACATCTATTCTTCCCAATTCCACTTATATTAATTGATTTCTATCTATAACATATAATTTACTATGTTTTCGAGATCTATAACAGAGAATAAACGTGTGCCTAAAACGGTGAGATCAACAAAATTTTGCTATTTTATGGCCAAGTCAACTGAAAATTTGTGATTAAAATGACATCTTAAAAATTGGTGATTAAAACTTCCTAAATTTGAAAGTTGAGGATTTTTATGACATTTTTTCTTTTTTTTTTATTACATTAATATATATATATATATATGTATATATTATAAAAATCAGAATATCAGATATTGGAAGAAAAGAAATGGAAAGAAAGTTATGGACAGAAGAAAGTTTTTTTTTCATCCCTAAACTTAAATAGGTACTTGTTTTAAATAATAAAGTAATTATGGTGAGAAAATCGTTTATGTTTCGTTATCAAATAGAGAGATTAGAGAGCGGAAGATTTTTTTGACTAGCTGGAGTGAATGAGAGATCTGGTAAATAATTCGGTGTTTATATTATTTGTGAATAAAAATAAGAAAACTGCAGCGAAAAAGAAACAACGATTTCGGTGTCGCGATATTCGGATCTTCTGACTCAAGTCTTGATATATCATGGTTTTTAGCTGTTTTTAGCTATGATATAAATCTTATTTATAGAGTATTTTTGGTGTTTTTAGATACTTTTTGAGTATTCGCAGATTTAAGTATGTTAAGAATTTATTTGTAGATTTTGAAGCATTTTGGAGAATCTAGAAGAGCAGAGCTGAGGAAACGAACTCAAAGAGAAAATTGGTATAGAGCATCGATCGATGCAATCCCTGGTGTCGAGCAACACCTCATTCTGACGGCAATTGAATTTCCCATCTTTTTTAAGTTCAAAATTTTTGTAGATTCTGCCCAGAAATACTCCTTATTTGCAATTAAAGCCCAAGTTGTGTTTTACACTATATATAAAACTTTTAGGTCATTGTTTAGACTTATGCTTTATTTTTCCTGCAACTTTTGGGAGAGAGATTTTTAGAAAGATTTTGGAGAGAACAGTCAAGACTCCTTCACAGAGATTTATAACTCCTTTACTTCTTTTTTTTCTTCTAATTTCTTAATGCAGTTTATTCGGTCTATAATGTGTTCTTCATTGATTATATCTGAGTAAATCTGCTTATTAGGTTTTGGGATTAATTGAGTATTTGCATTCATTATATTTCTTGTTATTCACCATAGGTTATTTTAAAATCTAGATCTTTGATTAGTCATTTAGATTTAGATCTTAGGATTATTGATTGATCTTTGATTTTCTTGATAAAAATCTTTGTTGAGCAAATTAATTTTTACATAGAAATTTGATTTAGTAATTTTGTGAACAAACTAAACTTGTTTTCAAAGCTGGTTTTTAACTTGGATTTTGCAAAAAGTTTTGAATTTTCTGGTTTTAAACTTAGATAATATTTGTAGTGAGAACTGATTTATTTTACGATTTCATCTAGAGTTTAAGAACTGAGCTTTAATTGTTGAATCTTGTTTAATTGAGTGATCTGATTTTTCATGATTTCTTGAGAATTTCCCTAGGCCTAGAGTTTAATCCATCTTGATTTTATAAAACTTTTATTTTCTTTTCGCATTGCAATTTCAATATCTTTTCTTATTTAGCATAATTAAAAGACTATTAAATGTATTATATGAGTCTAGAGTCCTTGTGAATTTGATCCCAAAAATACTATAGTGATCTCTTAATTTGAGAGAGTAGCTCTAGGGTAAATTTGAACATATCAAGTCTCATAATTTTAGACTAGGAATTAATGAGAAGAATTTTGAGGTGACTGTAGATTCTGGCGAGAAGAATTTTGGTTTGATTCTTTGTTTTTTCTAGCAAATACTACAACTTCATAACAAATCGTGTTAAATCTTAAATGACTCACACTATAATGTCCGCGAACTAAAACATTGGTTTGGATGTCGATCGACACCAAAGAAGGCTGTCGGTCAACATACTGCTCGGTTAGTGCTCATGTTATTTCTATTTTTTTCAGGTTAGGCTCGGTTTAGTGGATAACCCTAGGGCTCAGGTATTTAAGGAGAAAATATGACGCCCTTGTTTCTTTTAGCCACTTTTCGTCTTCCAAAGAGTTTGAGAAGAGAGAAAGAGTTTCCTATGAGTTCTTGAGAGTTCTAGGCCATTTTGGAAAGTTTTGTTCCTGTAAGTGGAGATCTAAGGCTAAGGACATGTTGCTAGTTGTGGTGTTGGATTCGTCATTATTGGTCAGAAACTTCTTGTTGGAAAGGTGAGTTTATATAAAGCTAGAGATTCTATGATTTTAGTGTTTAGGAGTTGTATGATTGGTTCATTTGCTTGTTTGCGTACTTTCTTGGTTCATGTGGCTTTGAGAGACTCTTGTGTGAACCATGATCGAGAAAAAACGATGCTCGGCATTAATGTCGGTCAACACCAGGTGGCAGGTTTCGGTCGACACCAGGTGGCCAGTGTTGGTCGACACCAGGTGGCCAGTGTTGGTCGACACTCACTAGTATCGGTCGACATCCCTGTGACAGCAGGCAGCTGATGCTTGTTTATTCTTGATTTGATTGTGTTGGTTGTTGATATTTTATCTGTGAATTCTCTATGCTTGTGTGTTTAGCCCAATTGATGGGAGGATTTCTTCATTAAGTATTTGTGATAATAATCATGCATCTTATTGATGTTTTTAGTGCAGGTAAAGGCAAAATGTGATCGTGCAATCGAGATAATGAAGAGGAGAATGTTCTAGTGGCTCGATTGGTTAATGGCTGGCTTCTTTTAGGCTGCTAGAGTTGAGTCATTAGAGTGTTGCCTAGGTTCCTGATTACATGATTCATGCTGCATGTTTCAGAACTGTTGGTTTAGGATTTGTAGACATCATTGATTATTGGCTATTTATTCTATTGGAGTATTTGTTTAATATTTGTTAGGTATTATCCGATGTCTGTATTGAATGTTATTAGGATGTTACTTAGTGTGGGATCACTAGTTAATTATTATAATAAAAACAAGAAAACTGGGTTGGGTCATTTCAGTTTGGTATCAGAGCCCTTATGGTTATAGGTATGAGTTCTTTGTGTGTTGATGTTGTGGATTGCATGCTTTAGTTGATTATGTGATTTTGTCAATGGTGTGTGGACATAGGGCCCACTAAGTAAGGTGACGGTCGGGGTGTTAAAAGTGGTATCAGAGCCAAACCAAAAAGAGTGTGGAGTCAAATGGGCTGATACTGTTGGTGTAACATCCGCGAACCGGAATCCCGGTTTGGGGTATGCATCGATAGATGCAAGAGTGGTGTCGGTCGATGCAAGGTTGGTTCTTGTGCAAGTGAAATGCGTGTTTGAGTTGCATTTTGGGTTAGGAAACCCTTAAGTCAAATTAAACAAAGGTTATGTCGAGTTTAGTCGAATTTAAGCCGTTTTTGGGAGAAAAAAGAAAGAGAGAAAGAGTTCTTAAGCGTTTGGGGAGTTTTTAGGAGATTTGTGTCGTTTCTTGGTGAGATCTGTAGTTGGGATCGTTGTAGGAGCTTGCTAGGAGCGTAGATCTATCGTTTTAGAGTTAAAATCTTCTTGGCAAAGGTGAGTGCATGACCATGGCTTACATAAGCTTGAGATGTCTCTGATTTGCTTGCTCATGTGTTATTTGGCTTGTTAGAACGTTGTTTATGGCTTTGTGAGGCTTTTTTTGTGGCTTCGGATCGAGTTTTGATGGTTTAGGAATGGAGATCCAGCGAGAAGTTTCGGGGGAAACGATCCTCGGCGTGTGCGTCGAGCGATACAATTTGTGTGTAGGGCGATGCAATGGGAGGACAGCGTGATTTGACCTAGGAGCATCGGTCAATGCCATGTGGAGGCATCGGTCGATGCAACTAGAGATTTCGTGAAATGTCGAGCATGCATCGGTGAATGCAGTGTAAGTGTTAGTCGGTGCAGGCTAGTCTTCTATCGGTCGATGTGAGTTTGTGGTTTGTTTGTAGATTGTTGTTTGATGGTTTGAGTTGTTTCAACTACTTGTATGTATAGCCGAGTAGATGGGAGTATTGCCTCACTGAGTGTTTATAAAATACTCATGCATCTCAATTTGTGTTTGTGGTGCAGGTAAAGGCAAAGTGTGATCGTGGAATCAAGGCAATGAAGAGGAGGATGTTCTAGTGGCTCGATTGGTTGATATCTGGCTTCTGTTAGGTTGCTAGAGTTGAGTCCTAGAATGTTGTTTTAGGATCGCTGGTTCCTTGTTTTATGTTGGGTTGAATTATTATTTTAGTTGGTTTATAATTATTATTGGTTATTTTATTGGTTTAATGGTATCTCTTTTGTTAACCGCTGTTGCTTGATTTGGGTTAGGTTGTTAGTGAGTATGGGATCACTAGAGAGAATTATTTACTATAAAAAAAAAGAAAAACGGGTCGGGTTGTTTCAGTTTGGTATCAGAGCCCTTACGGTTCTAGGTATGGGTTCATGGTGTTTTTGTTGCTGATGTTTGGGGATTGCATGCTTTGATTGATTATGTGAAGTTAGTCAATTGTGTATGGCATGAAGTTCTAAAACATCATATTCGAGCCTACAGTGTGATTCCTTGGTGAGTTATGTTTTTGTGTACTGTTAGATGCTTGCTTAGCCTTCTGTTAATGGTAGTGCATATGGTTAGAGGGAGTTCTGTTACTGGTCGTGGACACGGTCATGGTCGTGGACGCGGTCTTGGTTGTGGTAGGGGCAGAGGCCCAGCGGTTAGTGATCCGGTGGATTATAGTGTGACAGCTGAGAGGATTGGTGAGTCGCAAGGCTTCCCGGAGGGGTCCATGAGTGTAGCCAGTGATGCTAGGGTTCCGGGTGCGGGAGTCCTAGCGGGTGGAGCCCTTGGAGGAGGTGTTGACCTGGCAGGCTTGTTGTCAGAGCTATTGGAGCAGTTACCGGGAGTGGTACCGGCTCAAGCTCAGGTAGTGCCGCCAGTGGCGGCGGAGGGGCAGCAGCCAGTTGCTGCGGATGTGGGAGATCATTATCGTTATGTCAGTATTATAACATCCGCAAACCAAAATGTGCATTTTGGGGATGAGTTTCGATCGACACCACTAGTGGTGTCGGTCGACACCATTAATTTCTTTTTAAACCAGATTGATTTAATTATCGATTTGGACCGGTTTGGTTTAGGAAAAACCATTAAACCGGGTTATTTAAGTGTTTTGTCGACCAGAAGGGTTTTGGAAGTTTGTTTGGTCGCCGTTCTCATCGTTTTGAGAGAAAACAAAGAGAAAGTGTGTTCTTGAGCTTTTTAGTGATTTTTGGGAAATTTCTTGGCTTTTCTTGGGAGATTTGAAGCTAGGAAGAAGTTAGAAGGTTGCTAGGAGTGTGGGATTCGTCTTTGTTGGTCGGAAACTTCCTGCAAAGAGGTGTGTGCATGAGCATGGCTTATCTAAGCTAAGATCTCTAGTTTTTCTGTGATTTGGTGCTTATGTGGTTGTTTCTTTGAGTTCTCTATGGTTATTTGTGGCTGCAATGGCTGGGTTTTTGCTTTTGTGGATGCATGGAGCGGATTGGAGAAGATTGGAGGCAAGATTCAGAGTTTCTGTCAAAGGAAATCGATGCTTGGCATCAGTGTCGATCGACACCAGTTGGGGTGTCGGTCGACACCAACGCGAGGACGGCTCGATAACTTTGGCGAGTGTCGATCGACACTGTGTGGAGGTGTCGGTCGACACAAACTAGGGTTTTCAGGAATGTCGAGCATGGTGTCGGTCGACACCCTTCCTCAGATTCGAGCGGTTTTCGAGTGGTACAGATCCTACTGCTGCAGATGCGTGGAGGACGAGTGTGGAACGTAACTTCTAGACTATGAGATGTCCTGAGGAGTTTTGGGTAGACATAGGTGTTCACAACCTGATTGGTGATGCTCAGGTGTGGTGGAGATCAGTAGCTGCTAGGAGGGAGATGACTTGGGCTGACTTCTTGGAGGAGTTCAACCGCAAGTATTTTCCGAGAGAGGCATTGGACCGGTTGGAGGTGCAGTTTCTGCAGTTTTCTCAGGGGACACGATCAGTGCGGTAGCTGGATTTGGAGTTCAATCGACTTTTTTCTTATGGAGGTCGGGCTATGGTGTCTGAGGAGGCCCAGATCAGGAGGTTTATGAGGGCCCTTCGTGATGATCTGAGGGTTTACTGTAGAGGATGGAGTTATGCTTCGCGTGTAGAGCTGGTTGAGGCTGCAGCAGAGATTGAGGAGGATATTCGGGCTTAGGCAGACGGTTACTCCAGCAGTTCAACCTAGGAAGGCTCAACATCATGGAGGTTCTAGCAAGGGCGGCAAGCCTGCGTAGGGAACCAAGAGGAAGTGGGAAGCTACGCAGAGACCGAGTGGTGCAGGGTGCTTCGGGTGTGGGAGCATGGATCACAAGGTAGCTAGCTGTCCCTAGAGGAGTGCTCCGACGGCAGCGGTTCTTGTATGTTATCATTGCAGGGAGCCTGGGCACATCAAGCTCAAGTGTCCCAAGTTGCAGCAGATGGTAGTGGCAGCGGTGCAGCATGTGGTTCAGCCGGTAGCACAGATTGAGCTGGCGCCACGGGTTTACACGACGGTCGATCCTGGTAAACCAGTGTTGGAGCGATCACAGGTATAACTTCTGGTACTTAAACTTTGTGAATTACAGTAGGTTCATATTTTCTGTTTTCCTGTGATAAAATGTTAGGTTCTCAACACATGAGGTTTGTGTAGGGACTTTGTTGGTGGGCGGGTTTAAGTCCCATAAAATATTTGATTTTGGAGCTACTCATAGCTTCATTACTCCAGAGTGCGCCAAGAGTGCTGATATCATAGGAGATCCCGGGGAGTGTGCAGGAGTTGTCTGAGAGTTATTGGCCAAGCGAAGGAAGTTGATATTCAGATCGCAGGAGAGTCGTGTCCAGTGGAATTGCTTATCAGTCCAGTGGAGCTGTATGATGTTATTCTCGGGATGGATTGGTTGCATCGGCATAAGGTTCATCTGGATTGCTATCGGGGTAGAGTGGAGTTTGAGCATCCAGGAGGGAAGTTGGTTTTTGAGGGAGTTAGACCAACTTTAGGGAGTCTCGTGATATCGGCCATTCAGGCTCGGAAGATGATCGAGAAGGACCGTGAGGCTTATTTGATTACTATTTCAATGTCGGAGTCAGTGGGGTAGTCTTCGGTTAGCGGTATTCAGGTTGTGGAGGAGTTTGAGGACGTGTTTTAGACGTTGCAAAGAATACCACCATCTCGGTCTGATCCTTTCACGATTTAACTGGAACAAGGGACGACGCCGTTATCCAAGACTCCTTACAGAATGGCTCCAGTAGAGATGGCAGAGTTGAAGAAGCAGTTGGAGGATCTGTTGAACAAGGGATTCATCCGTCCTAGTGTGTCACGTGGGGAGCGCCGATATTGTTCGTTAAGAAGAAGGATAGGAGTTTCCTGTTGTGTATTGATTATCAGGTTTTGAACCGGGTCACTGTGAAGAACGTACCCTCTTCCCAGGATCGATGAGTTGTTGGATCAGTTGAGAGGTGCTACTTGGTTCTCCAAGATAGATCTGGCGTCGGGTTATCATCATATCCCGATAGATGAGTCAGATGTGAGAAAGACTGCATTCAGGACGAGGTATGGGCATTATAAGTTTTTGGTGATGCCTTTTAGGTTGACTAACGCGCCAGCAGCGTTTATGAGGTTGATGAACAGCGTGTTTCAGGAGTTTTTGGACGTGTCTATCATCATCTTCATCGAGGATATCCTGGTCTATTCTAAGAGTCCAGAGGAGCATGCAGTGCATTTGTGGGCAGTTCTAGAGAAGCTGCAGGAGAAGAAGTTGTTTGCTAAGTTAAGCAAGTGTATTTTCTGACAGTAGGAGATGGGATTTCTGGGTCACATTGTTTTCGCAGATGGGGTTTCTATAGATCCGGAGAAGATTCAGGCTATCATGGATTGGCCTAGACCGCAAAATGCCACTGAGATCAGGAGTTTTCTTGGGTTGGCAGGTTATTACAGAAGATTTGTGCAAGGCTTTGCGAGCATAGCATGTCCGATGACTAAGTGCAGGTATTTACATATCATAAGAGCCTTAAGTATATATTCACTCAGTCTGAGTTGAACATGAGGTAGAGGCAGATTATGATTTGGAGATAACTTACTACCCTGGTAAGGCAAACTTGGTTGCAGATGCTCTGAGTAGGAAGCGGGCAACAAACTTTGTTGATTGTTGTTTGATGGTTAGAGTTGTCTCAACTGCTTGTGTGTATAGCCCAGTAGATGGGAAGATTGCCTCACTGAGTGTTTATAAAATATTCATGCATCTCAATTTGTGTTTGTGGTGCAGGTAAAGGCAAAGTATGATCGTAGTATCAAGGCAATGAAGAGGAGGATGTTCTAGTGGCTTGATTGGTTGATGTTTGGCTTCTGTTATATTGCTAGAGTTGAGTCCTAGAATGTTGTTTTAGGATTTTTGGTTCCTTGTTTTTTGTTGGGTTGGATTATTATTTTAGTTGGTATGAAATTATTATTGGTTATTTTATTGGTTTAATGGCATTGCTTTTGTTATCCGCTCTTGCTTAATTGGGGTTAGGTTGTTAGTGAGTATGGGATCACTAGAGAGAATTATTTATTATTAAAAAAAAACGGGACGGGTCGTATCAGTTGAGGGTGACGATCTTGGTACATATCAAGGACATTGAGATTTGTTAATGGGGGTGAATTATGACATCCTGGTTTCAATGACAAGCGAAGAGGTTTAACATAATTGATTTGCCCACCTATGTCACAAAAGTGCACTTATCTTTTTGGTTAAGAGTCCCGAGAGAACTCCAAAGTTAAGCATGCTCGAGCTGGAGTAGTTTCAGGATGGGTGACCTTTTGGAAAGTGATTTTTGGAACTATGCAAGTGAGGAAAAACACAAAAAAAATATCATGTGGTAATTTGTAGAGACGAGTAAACAAGCCTTTAAAGCTTCTTGTACGTAGCAAACCAACCGTCGGATATGGATGGGCTCACAGACTTAATGAAAGGACGTGAGACCTATTAAAAAAGGTAGACCCATAGACTGGAAGTAGACATGAGTCCACTAAACAAGGTGACAATTAGGACGTTACACACACAACCGCATCCAAACATGATATCCCTGAAAATATATTTGGATAACAGATCGTGTGTACGTAAATGTATAATGATGTTGTTGAGGGTAAAAATATGTAGCCGAAAGGTGTCCGTAAGAAATTCGAGAAATAATTAAAATAAAAGTGATGTTTCTAGATGATCAACCATAAACTGATGATGGCTTAAGAGAATAACGATAATCATGAAACTGAAACAATCAGAACTACAAACAAAAATTCTGGTGAAGGTTGGAGATAGATGTTTCCAAGCTTTCTAGATTTTATAAAATAGACAACAAATTTTTCGCTGCTTATGCATAATCTGATTGGTAATAAAAAGTCATGTAAGTGACATTATTAATTGCATACATACATGTTACATGGTTTTTTAGCTTACGCACACAGACATCTGATTTGGTATATTTATTTTTAGCACTTGGAAATGAGCACACTCATGTCGTGGCTCAAGAACAAGGAAAACAATGAAGAAAAAATTATTTATAATTGCAGACTCTGAACTTATTTATGTACTAACAAAATGATTCAAGGACTTCAACCTTTGTAAAAAAAGAGAGATTCATTTGGGATAAAGTGATCATCGACATTGCTAATGGAAAAAGCATGAACCTTGTGACATTGCATAATTTTGTACACAAACCTTATGACATTTAAAATTATATCATTAAAAGATGTATAATATATAGTTATTTTTTTAATTATATAAAATATAAAAATTAAATACAAAACCATATACGTACAAGATAAATATTAAAATAAATCTAAAACAATATACGTACATAATCCCCAAACAAATCCATAAAATTAAATTCTAACTAGTATATATGGACACTTGTTTGTTTTTCTTAAAATTCTTGATTTTAAATAGCATTTTTCGGTAGATAGATTATAAATAAGGTGTTAGAACGAAAACGAACTCTGGAATAAACAAACTAGGTACAAGAACCATAACATACATAAAGTAAGATTAGGTAGAAGAAGATCAGAATCATAGAAATATCATGTCCTGAAGCTTCGGAATATGATTTCTACCTAGGCAAGTGTTACGAATTCTCTTGTCAATATGGTGAAACAAACCTTCAACCGGGATGCAGATGCTTGTAAAAATGCAAGCATTTTTCTCCTACCAAATTGTATAAACCACTGCTTGAGCTGCAATAAGCTTTAAGAGAGCCATTTTTGGTTCATTAGAAGGAAATCTCAGCGAAAGTAGGAACTGATCCCCAAGTGTTAAAACCTATGTGAGAATGTAATTGTAATTTGTAATTTTAATTGTAAGAATGAGAAAGAAAAAAATGTATGTGAAATAGAAAATTTTGGAATAAAAATCTGAATTAGAATGTAAAATAGCACTTAGTGCCTTATATTTAGTATAGCGATGTAGAGTACGTGTACAATCCTGTGTACTATCGTATACAATTCATCTTTATATTTTTTTGTGTGGAAATACACCATCCTTATATTTTCATATATATACAATCTTGTACACCACAATAGTAAATAAACTACAATAAGAAAAAAAACAATATACAAGATTGTTATGAATATATATGAAGAGTGATAAGCATAAATAAAGTAGTGATGAAAAAAAATGATGTGCATATATATATATATATATATATATTAAATAAATATTCGATGTATAAAATTGTTTGTAGTGATTTGAATTTAAATTGTATGTTTACAAACTTATCAAGTGCAAAATATATGTTAAACGTAAATATACAAATTAATTTATTATTTACGTATACAGAAGTATATAACATGTTATTGTTAATCTCAAATCTTTTTTAACAATATAATTTAAATTAAAAATAAAATATATGAAAATAGATCTTAAAAGATAAAGAAAAATGAATTGTAACTAAAAATACAAAAATGAAATGTAGTAATAACACTAAAAAGAGAAAAATATGTCAAAAAAAGAACTTGAAAAACTAATAATAAACTTAAATCATCTAATATTTCATTTTTATTTTATTTTACTAAACTGTAGTTGACGAGAAAATTTACTAACAAAATAGAAATATTGTATAATCTCGTTTGATTAATAAGAATTTTAGTATAAAAAAAAACACATTATGACTATTTTATTAAAGTTGTGTTTGATTTTGTCAAACAAAAAAAACCATGGTTAGTAGCTACCTTATGAAATTTACCTTTTTTGTATTGTCCCTCTCCTCCAATTTGTGAAAATAAAAGAGATTTAAAGTCATTTTCCAATTTTTTTCAAATAATTGGGATGGTATTTTGGAAAATCGATAACAAATAATTGCCTCTGTCCTTAGTTGTTGGGTTTGGTCTATTTCGTTTTTGGCTTTCAACTTCTCTTTTTAGTATTTTAAGTTGTTTCAGAGGATTTATCTATTGTCTGTTGGTTTAGCCTTCCTCTTTTGGGCTTTAGACTCCGAGAATATCTCTGTTTTCCGCCGGTTTAAAATGTATTTCATGATATCCTTTCAAATTTAATCAATAACATCAGCTGACAAAAAAAAAAAAGGGATAACATATGCGGTGCAAACAAAAAGAAAGTTATTCTCGGATAATCTTCAAAAGTTAGGATAGTATGTTACGAGGATAGACAAATTATGCAGCAAAAATACGATCGAAGTCATTTCAGCCACGTTGTGGTGTTCCAATTTTTTTATTTTTTTTCACAATCTTGTCTTGTTTAATCTTTTTGAACATATTGTTTATCACTAGAATTGTTTGATTATTTTATATATAAACACTAAAATTATTTGATTATTTTATATATAAATACTAGCAGTTGATCAGTGTTACGAGCAAGAGTTAGATGAGAGATTTTTTGGGTAGTTTTGGTATATTGTTTTTTGGTCATGTATTTTTTTTTTTTTTGCGTCTTGCTAAGTTGTTCGTATGCTTTCCTTTATTGTTTTGTAGGTTTTTGTTTTGCTGTTTGAATTGCATTTTCGAAAGAACCCAATAAATATATACAAATCTATCTAATATCATATCCTTTTGCTTAATAACTGTATTTTGGTTTTTGAGGTTATTGAAACAGATGAAGCTTGATAGAAGTTTTCAAATGCAAAATCAATCTCCTCTGCCCAATGTTTCTAAAATCAGAACTGTGATGCCTATCTGAACTCTAAAGCTACTGTTCAAATGTTATCAGTATGTCCTAAACCAATCACTCTATATCAACTTCTAATAAGTCTCACTTTTCATACATACCTAATGCAATTACATATCGAACAGGCCTCAGCAGCTATTTCAAGTTCCGATCTGTTTGGTGACGGACCAGATTATTCCAACATCGATATCACTGCGAGCGAATTTATCAATTAAATTTTGTTCCACGTAAAGTGTAGAGCAGGATCAAATTCTTCAGTTTTACTTAACTTTGTTTTTTACAAAAAAAAAAGTTTATCTGGAATTTGTTCATTCCACCGACGCAACAATATAAGTCATCTCTGTTCTTCAGCTATACTTGGCCCATGACATCTAATGTGCGACCAAACAACAGACATGAAGACGAAACCATAAGAGTAGAAATTTTAATTGATTAAAATAACAATGCCGAAAATTTAGATCTCTAAAAAAATTGAAGACACACGCCCTTAATCTAATGTAGAACAAATGTAGGATTTCTCATTTTTTAAAAGGAAACCAACTCATGAGCGATCGATTATGAAACGAAACTTTTAAAGATGAACATAATATTGAAACCGGGAAATATTGAAAGAGTTAAAACATCGACACACCTGGAAGATATGTATTGGTGTTGGCAAGAGAAACCAATGCTCATGAGTTTGGAATCTGAAAAACTCTTTCGGGAAAATACTGAAAGACTCGTCGACCTGATCAAAAATAGTGGTTGATATGTAACGTATTGAGAAAGGGGAATCGGTTAGCTTAAAACAGGAGTTGCTTCTGGTGACTTCAAAGTCGGACAAAATATATATTGCCCCATCACGCAGCGAGGTCTCGAATTTTGAAACGTGTGTGACATTGATCGACACTTGGATGACACAACTCTAGAGAAAAACCTCAAATTAGATAAAGATGTTTACCTCGAGTAATTGAGAAATGTAGTTGAGATGGATAAAACCTTTTGATCAATGAGTAGGAAGTCCATTCCCATTAGTTGACCTCCTTATTTGACGTTGCGGGCAGGCCAATAGCGAAGCATTCTCCCAACGATCTGTTGGTGTATGCGACCAGCTTTCAGATTTGCGAATGAAACAACAGCTGAATCCATGTTAGTAAAGAGAAATTTCATAGAGAAATGAAATTGTAGGAGGCATGAAGTTGGAGAATATGACATTATATAGGACTTACCGTTTGAGAGGAAGACGTTACGATAGAGATGAAAGTCAGGAACGCTTAAGAGGAAGGGCGCTTTAGGTCGCACAATGGCGGACGGTGGGGTGGAGCTTCATGGAAAAGAGTTTTATTTCGAGAGCATATGAAACTAGGAATAATAATGAATTGGGTTTTAAAAGAAATTTGAAACTGGGCTTTTAAAAAAATAAGAAACAAATAAATACAAATATCTAAGTGGGCTGTGTCAAAAAATTGGATTTATTAAACTGAGGGAATAGCTGACGTGGCAGCACCAGGAGTGAGTTAAGTAAACTATATATATATAGATAAATATTGATTTACTAATTCGGATAGCAATATCTATTTGTGCATGTTATTCATTGTTAGTTTGTATTCCTGTTTTAAAACACGGTCTCGGCGGCCATTTAATCGCCGATTACATGCTTGGCGGAGGAGAGCCGCTGCGATTTTACCTTATGCGGCTAAAGAATCGGAAGTTTCAAAAAGTTTCGTTTTCTCAGAATTTTTAAGTTTAGATTATGATTTTCTGTGTAGATCTGTCATATTAGAATAAAATCAATACAAAAACAAGTGAAAACCGCAAAAAAAAAGTTGCAGGAAAATGAAAATGGCACAGATTAGGGTTTTCAGCCGCCCACATAAAAAAAAGATGAGGGTGTATTCATCATTTCGTTATTACTGAAGTGAAATTGTTAAAAAAAGCATGCTCTCTGAGAGAACTCGGGCTGGAAGGATACTGAATGCAACACAAACCACTGTACTAAACTACTTTTCTCAGTATAACCTGACATAATAAATATATAATACGAAAATATTGATAAAACCTTCAAAAACTAGTCCGTGCATAAATCAAGATTAATTGATTAGGCGCTAGGCCCTTTCCCACCGCCCAACTAGCATCTAGCGATTTTTAAAACATGTATTTGTATTAGTTCTTATAAAAAGTAGCTAGGTGATATCCCGTGCTACGGCACAGGATTATATATTTTGTTAGTTACTTTTTTTTTGTAATTTGTATTTTTGTAATGTAGTTTTTTATTTTGACTTATTTTATTTGTTTATATAGTGTTTATTTGTATATTTGGAGTTATACAATAAATTGGAAATCCTAATAGAGTAAATAGTTTGTAAAATGTAGCTTTTCAGGGAAACAGACACACCGCAATTTTGAATAGTAGTTTTGTAAGAAAATAGACACTCTGCAGTATCGGATAGTAGTTTTGTAAGACGATAGACACACCAAAATATCGGAGAGTAGTTTTGTAAGAGGATGAGTTTTTCTTTATTTTGGTTTATCGTCAAAAGAGAAGAAGTTGCTTGTTAAATTTTAGTGTGAGATATTTCAATTGTTAGGAAACCAGTGTATTTATAGTGAGATTAGATATATTTAGGTTATCATAAAGAAGTTAATATTTGATATATCAAATCTCAGCAAAATTGTAAAAAATCAATTTAATTTATAGTTTGATAAAAATATTTGTTTTAATGGATTTAACTCAGATTTTTTATATTTTAAAAATTTTAAGAGTAAAAATATTAATATTACTTAAATATTTTATAGACTTAAATATATTATAATATTTTAAACTTTCGATGGAGTTCAAATATTTATAATAATTTAACCATTCTATAAAAATTTAAATATTTATAATATCTTAAGCTTTTTTAAAAAACGTAAATATTTTAGAATATGTTTACTTTTAAAAAGTTTAAATATGCTCAAATATAGAACCAAATTAGACTGTTAAATTTGGATACCTGATAAATCAATCTTTAAATATGCTCAAATATAGAACCAAATTAAACTGTTAAATTTGGATAGCTGATAAATCAACCTTTCTGCTCATTTGTACTCAAAACATATTAGTCATATATTTATAGTGATTATGAACCATATTCCAAAATATTTAGTCGATGTGAGATATACAGTACACATTTTCTATAAATTAGTTTACAACTTTACATATATATAATTTCTGCATTTTTTATTCTTTCCATCTATACTAATCATAATTAATTACTATAATTTCATTAAGAAAATATTGAAAAAATCTAAACTAAATGATGATTTGTTTTTATTTAATTATATCAAGTTTATTTGTTTTTCCGTAAATATCTCACAATATAAAAGCAAATCAAATAAGTTTACATGTATATATATATATACAATTTCGTATTTAATCATTGATTATTTTGAAAGCAACAAAGTCACAATCCATAAGTATTAAAGATTTCTCATTATTATTGATATTCATAATAATTATAAGGATTAAGTATGGTAGTAGTTAATATTTGATATTACTCAAACCATTAAATATTCGGATACCAGTTTCTTTATTATTTTTACCTTTGTTTGGCGACATGAATAATTATTTTTGAATCAAATCAAATACACGATCCGAATAATATTTATCGGGATTACAAATGGATCCGCGTGTAGATTTTTGTTCTATTTCCTGGTTAAAGAAAATCCACCTTTCGACCCGGTCGTAATTAAGTGGGCGAATAAGGGATATAATGGTCATTTAATAAAATTGAAACTATAAAGTAATTTAATTAAATTAAGTTATTCTTTAATCATTTTTAATAAAAAACATATCAAAACAAAATCATGGTCCAATTTGAATTTGAGTTTAGTGAGTATTTCAACTTTAATAATATAGATATGATAATTTGTTCAAAGAGACACATACGTCGACTCGAAGAGCTAAATTTTCCCAAACAATTTGAATCCAGATTTTATTTTCTTTAATATTCCATGTACTATTAATTTAAATTATATATATGGTCCAAATAATGTATATCCATAGTCAGAAACTCAGAATCA
Organism: Camelina laxa; assembly: GCA_024034495.1. NCBI lineage: Eukaryota > Viridiplantae > Streptophyta > Magnoliopsida > Brassicales > Brassicaceae > Camelina > Camelina laxa. The sequence continues at coordinate 14,497,149 of CM043885.1, read as the reverse complement.
TTTAAAAGATATAAAAGAGAATTACAACCACATAGTTGAAAATATCCAAGAGAATATAATCTCTTCTTTCTTATTAAAGGAATACAATCTAGCCGAATTAATTGTAATATTATTACTTCCATTCCAATAAGAGAATACAGCTCATTGGGAGTTATTCTTTATTTCTGCTAGTTGCCACGCCATATATATATATTTTTTTCTTAATAGTAAGCACTAATTAAAAAAAAAAAAACCAATAAAAATATCTCCTTGATGGTGATAGAGTAGTATTAATTATCCATTGTGGGGCGGCTATAAATAGAGACCTTTGAGATACAAGTTTATCGTCAAAGCAACCAAACACATAAAGAGAGATTTAATACAAAAGAAAGAGATTTTTTAAAAAAGATATGGCAGGACTCATCAACAAGATCGGAGATGCACTCCACATTGGAGGAGGCAACAAGGAAGGTGAGCACAAGAAGCACGAAGAGGAACACAAGAAACACGTCGACGAGCACAAGAGTGGCGAGCACAAAGAAGGTATCGTTGACAAGATCAAAGACAAGATCCACGGTGGAGAAGGCAAAAGCCACGACGGAGAAGGCAAAAGCCATGACGGTGAAAAGAAAAAGAAGAAGGACAAGAAGGAGAAGAAACACCATGGCGATGGTCACCACAGCAGCAGCAGTGACAGCGACAGCAATTAAGGGTAAATTTTACTTTAATTTCACTACTTTTTTAATCTTGAACAAATATTTACTAATAAGTCTTCTTGAAAAAGAATAAAAGCTACGTATGGTTTAGTTGTCGATTTAATAAGTTGTAATTTTTGGATCTTGAAATAAAAAAGTTTTGGGTCTTGAAAATTACAACTGTAGTATACTCGTAAGTTTTGGATCTTGAAATAAAAAAAGTTTTGGATCTTGAAAAGGAAAAATTTTTGATCTTAAAAGCTCTATATATATATTTACTTATTTTGTTAAAAATATTCAATAATTGTTCTATCTATTAAATGTAATTTTGATTTGTAGGTGAAAAAGTGAGGAGGATCGCTTGCTTCTGAGTATTATTGATCAAGTCTATTCCTATCCTCTTAGAGACAGGCTTAAAGAAAGAAGAACCATGCATCTGTTTTCGGTTGTTGTGTTTCTGTTTTCTTGTTATGAAAATAATGCTCATGTATCTTATCTAAATCTAAATTAATAAATACAATACTTGTTAAGAACAAAAAAAAATGTCAAATAAAAAAAGAAATGAGTACATTCTTTTAAGAGTAGTAAAGTAATGTCGTTATCAGTAACTAGTTTTGTATGGATCCGGATTCTGGTATTTTTGGAGGTATAGTTGTAATCTCTGAATCCGGATCTGGCCACTAGTTCTCCGTTTAAATATTTGGATATTCGCGGATAACCGGATCTGGTATGTTTTTGTTTCCTTTCTGTTCTTTTTTCCAAAAGAAACCCTAGTACACCAGATCTTCAATCTCCTCTCGCCGGATCTTTAATCTCCTCCCTGTTGGATCTTTAATTTCATCACTTATATAGGTTTTTGTTTTTGTTTCTCCTCTTGAAACTTCTGCATTAGTGTGTCAGCGAAACCAGAAGAAGAGAAGATAAAAGGCTCTTAGCTACCGTAGATATAACAAACGGAAAATGGAGGAAAGTTGGTGGTGGAAGAGCAATAGAGCCGCGATAAAAAAGAAAAAACTGAATCGATGAAGAGGACGTCTTCATCTTTTATGCCGGCCGTCGTGGAAGTGAAAAGAGAAGAGTTTTTTTTTTTGTCGAGAATGTGGCTCATCAATTGATGGACTAGGGTTTGTGTAGTTGTTAGTTTATTGGACTTGGCTCAAAACATTCAGATACTAAAATTTTTAATAACATAAGCCCACATCCAATATATTATGCAGTAGAACCAGATCTAGATATCCGGTTTGAATTTTTATCGATATTGAATCGCCCTACCTGCCGAATATCTGGTTTTTCGGATTGGATCTGGATTTGGACCCAGATATCTGACAGATCCAAATATTTATACCTAGGCCTAGTCGTAACTAGATCTAATCCTAGTGGTCGACAAAAAAAAAAAAAACCTAATCCTAGTTGAATGGTCAAAAGTCAAAACTAAGGAAATACAAACCCAATTCAAAAATTATATGTTACGCTTATTCTTTTTGACCCAATAGATGTAAATGGGCATGCATCTTTCTCTTATACGAAATTGATTCGGACGGGTATATGAACATGTTTCCATCATCATATTTACCAATCAATGATTGTATGGGAAAACGAGCAATTTCTCCAGAGAACTATCGTATTTCGCTGGATGGAGCTTAAACTTTGGCCACAAGCTATATATCCCCCACAACTATTATCGATCCATAGTTCCCCCTGAATAAAAAGTTATATATATTTATATCTCACCGAATTAAAATTGTGTCGGTTTAGTTAGTGAACCCCAGACCAAACCATATGAACTCGAAATTAAACCAACAAACACCTGATTCCTTATCCAGTGACGACCATTAACCCATAAATCTCCAATTTTCAAAATCACGAACACTAACATCGATTTGGTATTTTTTTTCTTCATTCTTCTTTACTAGGTTCCCATTACTGAATTTGAGTTTCAGGATGAGCATTCTATCAACAAAATCGACTGGATCATCCAGTTCTTGTGCGAGATGAAGAGTGTTTGATGTGCCAAAGAGATGTTAGTGCGGGGAAGCAGTCGTAGCTTTGATTTCAAAATCTGATCTCAATACTTAGCGGAGATATTATCGTTGTAGTTTTGCAGCAACAAATAAGCTAAATTTATGCTTTTATGCTCTTTTCATGATTTTGATGATAATAATCTTGATATTGGTAGCTACGGAACGATGAACACACGTTCAAGTGGGTCGATCAAGCTTTGTTAAATGAGGTAGATACATTGGCTACAAAGAATGTTGGACTTGAGCAACAACTGAAACAGCTTAGGACAGAGAGGTTGGAGTTTGAGAACACTACAGGAAATAAGGGTTTTCTTAGCATCGGAAAAATGCTATTGTACAATATTAGAGCGGTGTAGAAAGCGCTATCTCTGCTCACGTTATAGTAGGTATGACACTTTACATAGCGTTTTTATTAAACGCTATTGGGATATTCAATAATATAGCAGTTTTTTGTACGCAATCTTTAAATAAACAATAGCGAATGTTAATTGCTGTTAATATATGTAATAATAGCATTTTTGTAATACGTAGACAGTTTTATGTATTTATATAGGATTGTATTTTTACTGTATTTGTACAAGCTATATATTGTACGTATAAGAGATTGTATTTATACTGTATTTGTACAAGCTATATATATTATTAATTTGCTCATTTAAATTTGAAAATAAAATGCTGATATTTATTGATATTAAAACTAATTTTACAAAGATTATACATAATTGTATATATAAATTATATTTACACTAAGCCAATAAAGGGCTTTTTGTTTTGAATTGTTTTGTGGTTTCATAAGGCCCATTAGGCTTTTTACTATATTCTGTAATTCTGTCACTAAAACACTTGATAATTATAAGAACACTTAATAAAAACTTTTGCGTCAAAACATCTTTTCTAAAGCTCGTCTCTTAGCTTTTGTGGTTCTCTTTCAACAGCTTAGAATTCTTCTTCTGGTCACTCTACTCATCCGTTAGCCATCTGTGCAATTAATTATAAGAACATTAACATCCAGCCAAAAAATAACCAATGAATGAATGTTAACATATAAACATTACAACGCTAGTAGAATGAAAAGCTTATACGAAAACAAATTATTACCTGCAACAAGAAAAAGCTGTAAAGCTTCGGAGTGATAGGAGAGTAGTGCTAACAATTGACTCGACGGAGAGATAAAAGCCTCACAAAATTCTGAAATCTTGAGTTGCAATTGAGAAGGTTCCCGCTTATGCAAATGCAGCAGAGTTGGGCCTTTATTCAAAAACCTTTCAATTGTTTAACACTAGACAGAAGACGCAAGCACGAATCAGAAGAAGCATTTTAGAAACCCTAGCCTAAAATTCGATCCAATAAAACAGTTCAAAAGAAACCTACAATACCTTGAGAGAGATCAAGAGCTAGAGAGACTCGAATCAAGTGGTTTGAGATTGAAGACAACCTATATGTATATTAAACCAAAAACAAAATCAGAATGGAAGATGAAAATTCAAGGAAGAAGGTAGAATTAAGTGTAGACAAACCATCAGATCTGTAGAAATAAGATTCTCCAGTGAAAAAGGGTTTCTCGTTGATGTTTCAATGAAACTAGATCTGCTCCCGCCAACGTTGGTCACGGCGAATCCGTCTCTTGCTGCTGTGTGGTTTGGTGGAAGCCCATCGTGATATGAGGTTTTTGGTTCTGGGTAGGGTTTCGAAGAATTTCGAAGAAGACGAGGAAGATGAAAGAGACGATAAAGGGAGAGACTAAGGGGAAGGAGTTTTAACCAAAAGAAAATAAAAAAGGAAGAGATTTTAGCCGTTAGATATAATTCATCAACGGTGGAGGATAAGCCAAAGTCCAATCCGCGTCCCTATGAATTAGCCAATAAGAGGCTTCCTCGTTTTTTTTGGTTTTCATTTAGTTTTATAATTTTTATGTATGAGTATAAAATTAAAGGTTTAGACTCTATAATTTAGGGTTTGGAATTTAAGTTTTAGGAATTGAGAATTTTAGTTTTAAATATATAGGATAATTGAATTGATAGTTTAGAGACTTAAATATATAAGTAAAGATTGAAAATGTATATATATATATATATATATATATATATTTATATGTTGTACCTTACTGATTTTTATAATTAATTTGTATATTTGTAATATTATATTTATTCATATTGTATGTTACTATTATTACAAATTAATTTTTTAGTACATTTTATTTTGTTAATTATAAATAATGAATTATGTTTTAAGATTGAACTCTAAACCCTAAACCCTATACCCTAAACCCTAAACCATTAAGGGTGTATGGTTCAATCTTGAAATACATTTTACTGTTTTCAATTAACAAAATAAAATTAATGCAAAATAAAACATTAAAATTTGTCACTTAAATTATGTTTACAAACTATGAACCTAATATATATATATATATATATATGTCTATATATTTTAAAATTTTGTGTTCCATGGTTTATTTGTATTTCATTAATTTAATTAATAAATTAATTAATAAAATATGTTTAAGATTGAACAAATGACTGTATGAGAATAGTTATGAACAAAATAAAAGTTTTATTTATAGTTATAATTATGTATTGAGTATTCTTAATTTATATATTTACTTTAGCAACGTTATATATTTGTTTATTTTTAAGTTGGTGCTATTTAGCAATGACATATAAATAGAGAACGTCCCTTATGAAATTAAAACCATAAAAATAAACATTGTCAAAACATATTCCAGGGAGTAGTCATTAAATCAAAGTATCTTTTTTTTTTTTCCTTTTCTTGGGTAAACCGTTAAATCAAGTATCTTTTTTCTTTTCTTTTCATGGGTAAAACATTGAATTAAGTGTTTCTTTTTTTTTTCTTAACTTGGGCAAACCATTGAATCAAAATCAGTAGATAAAAGCCGTTAAAATCCAAAACTAAATGTGCTAAGTTGGGAATTCCGTAAACTCTAAGAGACACTCATGAAGGTTGGCAAATGATGTTGCATAGAGCTATCACCATGCCGAAGCCTTTTTCTTGTTTCGAAACCTAGACCATAACAAAGCTTCAAGATTTCAATCCATGTTATCACAGATACATCGGATGAGAACAGGGCTAGTGAATGCCAAGTCTATACTCGACTTCTTAGCCTACAGTTAACAGTCACAAGACCTCAATCTAATCTAGAATTGGAACTTTCACAAATTAGAAACTACAACAGATATCATAGCCATTGCCATCTCATTGCCTCAATAAACTTATGTTGCCAAATTTTGGATAGAAACTCGGAATCATTGACTAAAATCGAAAACAAGAATGAATAGAGAAACCACAAAATCCAGAAAACTCTCAATCAGCAAAGCTAGACTCACGGTTTAAGCCATGGCTTACATTATCAGTTTTTCACCATCAAGAATATAACAAAGCTTCATATAATTTTTCGATTAATTTTCTCAACAGGAAAAGAAGAAGAGTCACCGACATTTGTTCCTTGAGTCTGTGAAATGAGAATTGTTGAATGTATCACCCTGTTTCACAATGAGAAACCAAAATCAGAGATTTAAAGAAGAAACATGAGCAACAAGATACAAGTCACTTTCAATACATATTATACTCATGAAATATATCATCTCACAACTCCACACAGAATCTAAAAGGCATGTCATCACTTCTAATCAACAAGAAATCTTACAATAGCAAGTCTGATAAGTGATAAGCAAATAATCGAGTATGAAAATCAAAAGCAGATAGGACCTGAAACCGTGCGACGACCCGACGGAAAGAGATCGAGCTACTACTTTGCAAAATATGATTAAGAAGAAGGGAAGCCGCCATTGACGAGTTCAGAAGAGATTGTAAACTCAGAGGGATCGAGAGTGAAAGATGTGACAAACAAATTGGGATCGAGTTTAGATCAGGTTTCGAATCGAGTTTTAGAACGGGTTTCGAATCAAGTTTCAGCGAGACAGAAGAAAGAAGAAGCAGAGGAAGAAGAAGAAGGCTTCGAAAGAAGAACCATCGTCTTTGTCGTCAGTATCAGCAACGAGAATCAAAAGCTCTTGATCTCTTCCACGATTGGCCATCACAGTCGCCTGCTTCTCATCTCCCATCGCCGAATAACTTAAGTCGGAGAGAAGAAGAAAGGAGAGCGAAAGTAAAGAGAAGAGGTGGCTGTTTAATGAGTAATTCAACCTAATCGATCTATTTCTCTTTTAGTTATTTTTTTCCTATACTTTTTATTTTATTTTGTTAACATTATTCAGAAATTTTTTGGAGGCAATGAAATTTGCATTTTCCCGGTTATCTCTAAGATAACGTTTTCATTTCATCTATGCTATAGTAGAATCAAAAATTAAGCGCCACTATCAATTTTTTTCGCGGTCATTCTATCATAGCGTTTTCCTTTTTGGAAACGCTATAATTTCTTTTTGGAAACTTAATTATAGCATAACCTTCAAAATCGCTATACAATATTGCTACAAATACCCTTATTTCCTGTAGTGGAAGATGGTTGAAACGAACCAACTTTATTTTTTATATTTATAATAATAATAAATAATATAAAATAATAGTAATAATAAATAAACTACAACTAGTGGTCCCATACCCACTAACCACCTAACCACAATCACATTCAACAGCGGAAATAACCAATACCAATATCCAATAAATAACCAATAATAACCAATAATATAACATAAGCAATATCTAATAAATCAATCAACAGGAAACAAAGAAACAACAACCGAGAAATATTTCTAATGACCCAACTCAAGCAACCTAGCAATGCCAGACAACATCCAATCGAGTCCCTAGAACATCTTCCTCTTCATTACTTAGATTTCACTATCACACTTTGCCATTATCTGCACCACAAACACAAATTGAGATGCATGAGTATTTTATAAACACTCAGTGAGGCAATCCTCCCATCTACTGGGCTATACACACAAGCAACTGTAATTCCAATGTTCAAAACAATCAACAAACAAACCAGGAATCAAAACATAGTCTCGCTGGAAGGGAGGTTTTGACCGACACCAGCCAAATGTCGACCGACACTGGCTCTTGGTGTCGACCGACAATACCCCACAGTGTCAACCGATGCTCACTTACTAGTGTCGACCGACACCCACCTGGTGTCGATCGACACTGCCTTTACAATCGCGTTCTGCTCGAAGCTGAGAGTCGAATCTCACTTCCTAATGCCTCCAATCCGTCCAATACTCAAAACCCAAGCCATATACATCCTTAGAAACCTGTAGCAGTCAATCCCACCAAGAAAAACACACAAACACAACAACAAACAAGCAAGAACAAGAAATCACATGCTTAGATCAGCCATGATCATGCACTCACCTCTTTGCAGGAAGTTTCTGACCAACAATGATGAATCTCACACTTCCAGCAAGCTTCCCACACGTTCCTAGCCTTAGATCTTCACTCCTACAGCAAGATCTCACCTAGAAAGCCTTGAAATCTCACAAAAACTCACAAACAATCAAGAACAAGCTTTTCTCTTCTTTTCTCTTTTGTTTCAGCGGCGAGACAACAATGAAACACGACCTAGGTTGTTTTTCTCCCTTAATAGTCCAGTTATGTGGTTTTCCTTAAACCAAACCATCCAAAATCGCCAATTAAAACAATCTGGTCGAACCAAAAATTAATGGTGTCCACCGACACCACCAATGGTGTCGATCGACACTCATCCCCAAAATCAACATTTTGGTTCGCGTATGTTACAATTTTCCCACACCAACATAGATTCGTCCTCGAATCTCGAATAACCATCAGCCAAGGACTCCCGTGCAACCGTCTCCACAGCCCGCACTCCTCTGACCGATCTACGAAAGGTCACCTCTAGGTGATAGACTCACGTTCCAGGCATTATTTGCTCTCGACTTTTGGACTATCCTTTACTCATAGACCTCAACCTTGAGTTTCTATTGGCTCCTCATCAGGCCTAAGCTTGCATGCCATAATGTAGAAAGGAAGTCCAATATTTGTCTCTTGGGTTGCCACCCTACAGTGCGCCTCCGCATCGTCACCGAAGTCGATATACCATCCATAATCCCAAGCCACAAAGTCTCAGAATATGGCAGTACTAGGAGATCCAAAGTTCCCCAAGAGTCGCGAGCGAACAATTCTGAACACGTCTGAGTCCTATCCCTAACCAGGTCTCCCTCCCGTGGCTCGCGTAAAACATCTCAATGTCCTACCAACAACATATCCCCTCACTGGAATACCTCATGACCACACAAGGATCATATACATGCCACAAGAGCCGACAAATGTCCTAAACAGGACCGCCACCAAGGCCAAACGAATGTCCTAAACAAGACCGCCACAAAGGCCAAACAAATGTCCTAAACAGGACCGTCACAAAAACAAACAATTGTCCTCAACAGGACCGCCACTAAGGCCACTCGTCCCGAAGGACTGTCACAAAGACTATTTGTCCCGAAAGACCGCCACTAAGGCCACTCGTCCTGAAGGACCGCCACTAAGGCCACTCGTCCCTCAGGACCATCACAAAGACCATACATCCCGAAGGATCACCTCAACAGGCACACTGGCTAAACAGCCCGCCACAAAGGCCACAAATTGGCTAAACAGCCTGCTACAAAGGCCACACAATTGGCTAAGCCACAAAGGCCACACAATGTCTCAAAAGACCGCCACACACGGGCACACTGACTCAAAAGTCCGCCACTAAGGCCACACGAGCCCCTCCAAGGCTCACAACCACTAAAAATGAACAAATTCTAACTCCCTTAGAAATTTCCATTTTTAGACTTTCCACTTTAGGAAGCTTTCCATTATTAGAAACTTCTATTTCTGGAAACTTTCCCCCGAACCACCGCCTCACGGAAATTTTGTACGCCGAACACCACCTCTTCTTGTTACTTAGTCGCACAACAAACCACCCCTAAGCGACCAAGTAAACAAGAGAGATGGGCTGGAATACTCCATTCCCGCTCCAGCCACAGATTACATATGGAACCAAGCTAGGCAAGCTCAAGCCGCGGTTTGCTTCTCATACCACTTTTTGAACCTTGCCTTCATCCTCGCCTCTGGCTCCCAAGTCTGCTCTTCAACACCATGACAGTCCCATAGCACTCTCATCAAAGGAATCTTCTTCTTCCAAAGTTCCTTGATCCTCCTCTCGAGAACCCTCACTGGGCTCGCCTCTAACGTCTTGTTAGGCTGAAGATCCTCAAGAATCTTAGCCAATAACTGATCATCCTCACGGAGACACTTCCGCAACATCGACAAATAGAAAACCTTGTGGGACGCATGCATAACCTCAGGCAACTCCAGCCTATATGCCACCGGTCCCACCCGCTCAATCACTCTAAACGGACCCATATACCTCACACTTAACTTAGTCTCTGTCAATGACCTATTCGGACCCCGCAACATAGCCATCTTGAGGTACATTCTACATTCTGTCTCCCACGTGAAACTCAACTTCTCTCCTCTTCTTATCAGCATAACTCCTCTGTCTATCATGGGCTTCCTTCATGTTCAGCTTGAGAACCCGAATCTTCTCTGAGGTCTCATGAACAAAACTAGCACCATATATGCTCCTCTCCCCCACCTGAGTCCAACATAACAGTGTACGACACGGTCTCCCATACAAAGCCTCATAAGGAGCCATCCCAATACTCGCCTGATAACTGTTGTTGTAGGCAAACTCCGCCAAACACAGGTGATCCACTCAATGGCCACCCCAATCCAACACACTCATCCTCAGCAAATCCTCCAACGTCTGGATCGTCCTCTCTGATTGTTCATCTGTCTGTGGATGATAAGCTGTACTCATATGCACCTTAGTGCCCATCTCTGCCTGAAATGCCCTCCAGAACACCGAAGTGAACTTAGGATCCCTATCAGACACAATACTTGCTGGCACCTCGTATAACCAGACTATGACCCAAATAGCACCTCGTGCATCAGTCTTCTTGATAGCCAGAAAATGTGCCGACTTAGTCAACCGGTCCACAATGACCCAAATAGCATCAAAAGTCCGAGACACTGACAATCCTACCACGAAATCCATCGTGATCATATCCCACTTCTACTCTGGAATGAAAAGACTCTTCAGCAACCCGCCTGAAACCTGATGCTAAGCCTTCACTAGTTAACACACATCGCACCTCCAGATCCAACTAGCCACATCCTTCTTCATCCCGACCCAGTGATAGTACCTCTTGAGGTCACAGTACATCTTTGTCGCTCCTGGATGAATAGAAAACTTGCTCGAATGAGCCTCTCTCAGGATCTCCTGTAGAGAGGATCTCCTATCTCAACTCCTCATCCTTGAGCACGCATTTTCGCCTGTGCACCAAAATAGTACCATTAGCTGAGACCTGTTACTCTGTATCCACAACCTTAGAGGTATTCACCAGCCCCAAATCCTTCTCCTGAGCCACCCGCATCCTACTCAGAAAGGCTCTGTCAGCCGCCTCCAAACCCAACGGCTCCTGAGAAATAGCACACAAACTCAACGGACTAATATCTCCTACCAGAGTCTCCATCTCCTGCTCCTGAGCCGAAGCTACCCTCTTCTGACTCAAAGCGTCTGCAACCAAGTTAGCCTTACCAGGGTGATAAGCTATCTCCAAATCATAGTCCGCCACAAGCTCCATCCACCTCCTCTGCCTCAAATTCAACTCAGGCTGAGTGAATATATACTTCAGCCACCTCCAAACCCAACGGCTCCTGAGAAATAGCACACAAACTCAACAGACTAATATCTCCTACCAGAGTCTCCATCTCATGCTCTTGAGCCGAAGCTACCCTCTTCTGACTCAGAGCGTCTGCAACCAAGTTAGCCTTACCAGGGTGATAAGCTATCTCCAAATCATAGTCCGCCACAAGCTCCATCCACCTCCTCTGCCTCAAATTCAACTCAGGCTGAGTGAATATATACTTCAGGCTCTTATGATCTGTAAACACCTGCAGTTTTGCACCATAAAGATAGGATCTCCAAATCTTCAGGGCAAAAACTACAGCAGCCATCTCTAAATCATGAGTAGGATAGTTGTCCTCATGCTTCCGCAACTACCGCGAAGAGTAGGCAATCACCTTCCCATGTTGCATCAGCACAAATTCCAAACCAACTTTGGATGCATCAGTATAAACCACATAGGGTTCCTCCTGCTCTGGCAAAGCCAACACCGGCGTAGTAGTCAACATCTCCTTAAGGCTTGCAAAGCCCTCCTCACACTCCTGTGACCAGACAAAAGGAACATCTTTCCGTGTCAACTTAGTCATAGGACGTGCTCTGCTCGCAAAGCCAAGCACAAATATTCTATAATAACCTGCCAACCCAAGTAAACTCATGATCTCAGTGGCATTCTGCGGTCTAGGTCAATCTCTTATAGCCTGAATCTTCTCTGGATCTATAGAAACCCCAACTGCCGAAACGATGTGACCCAGAAAACCCATCTCACGCTGCTAGAAACTACACTTGCTCAACTTAGCAAACAACTTCTGCTCCCGCAGCTTCTCCAGAACTTCCCTCAAATGCACTACATGCTCCTCAATGAAGATGGTGACAGACACGTCCACAAAAAACCTGAAACACGCTGTTCATCAACCTCATAAACGCTGCTGGCGCGTTAGTCAACCCAAAAGGCATCACCACAAAGTTATAATGCCCATACCTCATCCTGAATGCAGTCTTCCTCACATCAGCCTCATCTATTGGTATATGATGATAACTCGATGCCAGATCTACCTTGGAGAACCAAGTAGCACCCCTCAACTGATCCAACAACTCATCGATCCTGGGAAGAGGGTACTTGTTCTTCACAGTGACCCGGTTCCAACCCCGGTAATCAATACACAACCGGAAACTCCCATCCTTCTTCTTGACAAATAACATCAGCGCTCCCCACGGTAATACACTAGGATGGATGAATCCCTTATTCAACAAATCCTCTAACTGCTTCTTCAGCTCTGCCATCTCTGCTGGAGCCATTCTATAAGGAGCCTTAGATAACGATGTTCAGTTCAATCATGAAAGGATCAGACCAAGATGGTGGTAATCCCTGCAACGACTGGAACACGTCCTCAAACTCCTCAACAACCGAAATACCGCTAACCGTACACTTCTCCACTGTCTCTGGGATCGAAATAGTAACCAAATAAGCCTCACGGCCCTTCTCGATCATCTTTCCAGCCTGAATGGCCGAGATCACGAGTCCAAAGTCGTTCTAACACCCTCAAAAACCAACTTCCCTCCTAGACGCTCAATCTCCACTCTACCCCAATAGCAATCCAAATGCACCTTATGGCGGTGCAACCAATCTATCCCGAGAATAACATCATACAACTCCACTGGACTAATAAGCAATTCCGCAGGCCACGACTCTCCTACAACCTGAATATCAACTTCCTTTGCTCGGCCCCTCAGAAACTTTCCTCCCGCAACTCTGACCACTCCCGCACGCTCCCCAGGATCTCCTCTGATATCATCACTCTCTGCGCACTCCGGAGTAATGAAGCTATGAATAGCTCCAGAATCAAACATAACATGAGACTTAAACCCGCCCACCAACAAGGTCCCTACACAAATCTCATGTGTTGAGAACCTAACAATTTATCACAGGCAAAACAGAAAATCAGAACTACTATAATTTTCACAAAGTAAAGTACCAGAAATTACACCTGTCATCGCTCTGGCACTGGTTCCACCAGGCTTGACCGTCGTGTAAACCCATGGCGCCTGCTCAATCCGTGCCACCTGCTGCCCTCCCGGCTGCACCTGCTGCAACGCTGCCACTGCCACCGGCTGCAACTTGGGACAAAAGGGCCTGATGTGCCCTGGCTCCCTGCAATGATAGCATACACGAGCCGCTGCCGTCCGAGCACTCCTCTTGGGACAAATAGCAACCCTGTGGTCCTTGCTCCCACACCCGGCCTCTGCATAGTCTCCACCTCCTCGTGGTCCCCTGATGTTCATATATTTTACCCTGTTTTCCCTTAGTATATTCACATCTTTTGCATCTTTTGCTATCAATTTTCACCATTATTGTGTAGCTTTAGGACTAATCATGCATTAGAGTTTAGTTGCATTGCATTTGCATCTTTTCATGCATAAACAGGTGATTTTGGAGCTTAAGGAGCATGGAAGCAATGCTGAGGAAGAAGTAAAGCAATCATGAAGGGAAAGAAAGAGAGTTAAGGCTGAAATAACAAAGTCCGGAGTCCAACTCGACCACACACTCGACCAGACACTCGACCGTGTGCTGAGGAGGACTCGACCGAGTGGAGAATGCACGAGAGAAGCCAGCTCGACCTGCCACTCGACCGAGCACAGGTCGAGTTGACCGAGCCGTTGACTATTTTGTCTTTTAGTATTTTTAGGGCTTCCACTCCCCTCCTATATAACGCCTTGTACCTGCAGCCACGAAAAGAGTCCAGCTTTTAGATATTCTCAAAACCTAGTATTTACCCTTTTGGGAATTATTCTTTTTGCACTTTTATTTCTCTTAGATCTTGTACTTCAAAAAGACTAAATTCTTCAATATTGTTGGTTTCATAACTTTCTTAATATTGAGAATTCGAGTTTCATTTCTTTTTCAATATTGAAGATCTCTGTTTTATCTTTCTAGTGATGCAAGTTTCAATATTTTCTGGGTTTTTGACTTTGTTCACCATGTGTTCTTGTGAGTATTTTGCTTAGGATCTTGAGGATGGGTTAGGCTGGGTTGATCTTGTGGTTTGTTTGATTTGGTCAAGCTTGATTGTTGTAGATCTCGTCTAGGCTAGATGTTCTTAGTGCTAATCCTATATCTGAGAAGGTAGGGTTTGATTTTAAGCATCTTAACATCACACCAATGTCTAAGGAGCATAGATAAGGCTAGATCTAGAGCTTACCATTAGGCTTGCTAAGAGATTAGAGGTCTTGTTTGGTATGAGATGTATTGCTTAATGCCTGCTTGTGTAGATTCTTTACTATGTGAGAGCAAGTCTAGAAATGCATAGGTTTGATTGTTTCTTGCCATGAGAGTGGATTAAACATGTCTTAGAATAGTATGTCTAGAGATTAGCTCAAAGTTTGTTTGAGGTTTGTTGACCAAGTTAAATAACCACAATGATTAGTTCAGCCCTTGAATCCCTCCTCAGGACCTTCTTTGTTTATTGATATCTTAGTCTTAATCCTTTTGCTTGCTTGTTGTTTGATTCGTTTTTGCATTGCTCTGTTTTTATTGTGTTGCTCTGTTTTCACGTTTAGTCCAGCTCGACCCTGTACTCGACCTACACTCGGTCGAGTGCTTGCACGAGTTCTTCCCCAGAGCTTGTGTTTATGATTTGTGATTGTCCTGTTTCATTTCTGCTGCATTCATTTAGTTTTCTGCTCATTACTTGTCTTGCATTAGTTCATTTCTTGTGTTATAGTAGTTTCTATATATGTTCTAGCTTCATTACTGTTACAATCATTCTGTTCATTTACATTCAGCATCTAGTTCTTGTAGTTTTATTTTCTGCACTTTGCATTTTAATCATAGGATTGTTAGTGATGTTCATATATTTTACCCTGTTTTCCCTTAGTATATTCACATCTTTTGCATCTTTTGCTATCCATTTTCACCATTATTGCAAAGCTTTAGGACTAATCATGCATTAGAGTTTAGTTGCATTGCATTTGCATCTTTTCATGCATAAACAGGTGATTTTGAAGCTCAAGGAGCATGGAAGCAATGCTGAGGAAGAAGTGAAGCAATCATGAAGGGAAAGCAAGAGAGTTAAGGCTGAAATAACAAGGTCCGGAGTCCAACTCGACTGCCCACTCGACCAGACACTCGACCGTGTGCTGAGGAGGACTCGACCGAGTGGAGAACACACGAGAGAAGCCAGCTCGACATGCCACTCGACCGAGCACAGGTCGAGTTGACCGAGCCGTTGACTATTTTGTCTTTTAGTATTATTAGGGCTTCCACTCCCCTCCTATATAAAGCCTTGTACCTACAGCCACAAAAGTATCCAGCTTTTTAGATATTCTCTAAACCTAGTATTTACCCTTTTTGGGATTTATTCTTTTTGCCCTTTTTTATTTCCTAGATCTTGTACTTGAAAAAGACTAAATTCTTCAATATTGTTAGTTTCATAACTTTCTTAATATTGAGAATTCAAGTTTCATTTCTTTTTCAATATTGTAGATCTTTGTTTCATCTTTCTAATGATGCAAGTTTCAACATTTTCTGGGTTTATGATTTTGATGTTCATCATGTGTTCTTGTGAGTAGTAGCTTAGGATCTTGAGGATAGGTTAGGCTGGGCTGTGAATGAGGTTTGTTTGGCTTGATCAAGCTTGATTGTTGTAGATCTCTTCTAGGGTAGATGTTCTTAATGCTGATCCTATATCTGAGAGGGTAGGATCTGATTTCAAGCATCTTAGCATCACACCAATGTTTAAGAGGCATAGATAAGGCTAGATCTAGAGCTTACCATCTTGCTTGCTAAGAGATTAGAGGTTTTGTTTGGTATGAGACATATTTCTTACTGCCTGCTTGTGTAGGTTCTTTAGTATGTGAGAGCAAGTCTAGAAATGCATAGGTTTGATTTTTTCTTGACCATGAGAGTGGGAGAAACTTGTCTTAGACACATATGTCTAGAGATTAGCTCATGTTGTTTGAGATTTGTTGATCAAGTTAGATAGCCTGAATCATTAGTCCAGCCCATGAATCCCTCCTCAAGTCCTTCCTTGTTTATTGATTTTACAGTCTTAATCATGTTGCTTGATTGTAGTTTGATTCGTCTTTGCATTACTCTGTTTTTATTGCATTGCTCTGTTTCTTCGTTTAGTCCAGCTCGACCACTCACTCGACCTACACTCGGTCGAGTGCTTGCTCGAGTTCATTCCCAGAACTCTAGTTTATGCTTTGTGATTGTCTTGTTTCATTCTACTTGCATTTCTGTTGCATTTACTTAGTATCTTGTTCATTACTTGTCTTGCATTAGTTCATTAGCATAGTTTCTACTTCTGTTGGTTGCATCATTACTGTTATAATCATCCTGTTTCATTTGCATTTAGTTCTTAGTTCTTATAGTTTACTTTCTGCACTTTACATTTTCATCATAGGATTGTTAGTGACAAACATCCTTTACATCTGGCTTAAATTAGATCTTTATGCATATCTTGACTGTTCACAAACACTCAGATTGGATTGACACCTCTTATACTGCAACTGCATAAGGGGAATTGAAACACCTTACCATCCATCCATTCATTGCATACATTCATCATCATTCATCCATTTCACCACCAAAAAAATACATGTTTCAATTTGGCGTTGTTTCCTATTTGAGTGTGTTTTTGTGACAATTAGGATCCATAAAAGTCTAAGATTAAGTTCGTTTATCCACTTGTTCACTACTGATATCATTTCTTCTTCTGCTTGTATGTGCTTGAGTTTCAGGTACCAGCTCGACCACCACTCGACCGAGTGTGTGCTCGAGCAACTGATCGAGTCTGAAGCCGGATACAAATAGACATCAGTTCCCAGTCGACTCGACCACCTACTCGAGCATGTGCTCGACCGAGTGCCTGTTCGAGTCAGTCATCATGTTTCACAACAGTATGTTCCATTCTGTACCATGGCAACATCAACCAGGATTCCAGGCTCAATGGTGTCACCCTCCAGTGTTTCAAACTTCACAAGCCCAAGAACCTGACTTAAGAGCTATGATGCAACAACTTTTACTTGGGCAAGCAACTGGGCAGATTGAGGTAGCAAAGCAGTTTGCTGAGCTGAACCAAACGTTGAATTCCTATTCTAGTAACCTAAACTCCAAGGTCAAGTACATGGAGAGCTCCATTGCTCACACTTCAGCCCCTAAGCCAAACCAACTTCTTGAAGAACCTATTCCAAACCCAAGGGAGTTTACAACTAAAGCTCTTAATCTCTATGAAGATGCTATCACTGAGGACAGTGAGATTCAAGGTGGGGAGGATTGGTCATTTATTGAAGCCCAGGGTGAAGCTTGTGCATAGCAGACTGAATCCGTCAAAGCACTCGACCATGTGCTTGAGCTATCACTCGACCGAGTGCCAGATCGAGTGCCCGATCGAGTTGAAGATACTGAAGCTGTTAAGCCTGCTAGATACATTCCTCCTGCTTACAAACCGCCTCTACCATTTCTAGGACGTTTCAAGGCACAAAAGCTGAAGGAACTCAGGGACATTATTGAGAAAAGGAAAGAGTTGGCTTTGCAACAAGAGAAGGAGTTAGCTTTACAACAAGAGGAAGTTATTGAGAAGGAAGAAGTGATAGCTTTGAAGGAAGAGGTTGTGATTGAAAAGAAGGAAGTGATGGCCATTCAACAAAAGGTTGTCATTGAAAAGAAGGAAGAGGAGAGAGGACCAGCTTTGGAACAATATGCCCCATATCGTCTCTACAAAGGCATGTTACTTGACATATCCAAGCAAAAGGCTCAAAATAAAGGCAAGAAAGATCAAGAAGAGATTGGGTCAGCTATTGTTCCAACAAAGCTTGAAGATCCAGGCTCATTCAACTTACCCTGTTCCATCAGCTACATGCACTTCAATAAGTGCCTTTGTGATTTAGGAGCTTCAGTGAGCTTGATGCCATATTCAGTGGCTGAGAAGTTGGGGTATAAAGACTTCAAGGATAGCAACTTCTATGTCAGTCTAGCAGATGGATCCAAGAGGGATGTGGTTGGAGTGATTGAAAACCTCCCTATCAAAATAGGAGAAGCAAGGATCCCAACTGATTTTGCAATCATGAGCATGGAACAAGAGCCTAAAGACCCTCTTATCTTGGGAAGGCCATTCCTAGCTACAGCTGGGGCTGTTATTGATGTGAAGATGGGGACTATCAAGCTCCACCTGACTGAAGACTTCACTATGAAGTTTGACATCAACAATCCCACTAATCTGCCTTCCAAATATGATCCACCTTACACTATAAAAAGAAAGGAGGATCATGAGTGTAACGCCCCCGAACCGCCGTACGGCCGGGTGTACCGCGGACGGCACCGGGACGCCACTATGAGAACATTCACCAATGATCCGGCCGGGTACGAGAACGAATCAGGCCCCTTTGGCCAGTCCATCAGTGAGGTTCCCGACCACACGGCACATCCTTCAGGCTTTGCAACCTCACAGACACGACGTGCGTTGAGCCGACTTGGACAAAGTCTATATCAGTACGACTCGCCCGAATAAAAGGAAACCCGATTATGATTAACAAAAAGAGTTATTACAAAAAGGTTTTTGGACAAGGCTAAGAGCCAAGTTTTGTTTGAAATAAAAGACATACTTGGATTTTACAATAGACACAAAATAAAACTACTCCGGGCTCCTATCGTTCACCACACCCTCTAGTTCCCTCTAGGGTCACCTGCAGCACAAAATACTATCATAAGTAATCTAAGATTACTTAGTGAGTCTCAGGGTTCCTGCACCACAACAATCTCCCAACCCCAAAAATCAACATCACGCAAGCAAGCAAGTCTCACAACAACAAGCAATCAGAGATAGCATGCGGAAGCTTTAAAAAGCTAAACAAAACATTTTGTGCAAAACAGCTACATGCAGCAACAAAACTTGAATAAAACAGAAGCTTTAAACAAATTTCATTTAAGGGCCCGGTATGCTTCCTTTCCTTCACGCCCCCATGAATATCCGAGTCGCAACCACTTAGGCATGCAACCGGTCATCACTTCAAGCCACACCGTCGTGTAGACAGCCTCGGCCAGGGTAGCAAACCCAGTAACCTCCGAGCTCTTCGTAACCAACCCTACAAACACACGAACATGGGTTGCATGTCGCGGCTGCATGTGGTACGGAAAAGGAAGGACAGCAATACCCCAGTCTTATTATGTTTAGCCGGAATTTCTCGCGGACTATAACACACTAAAACTCCACCACGTTTAATACTTGAGTTCTAAGGCTTTAAGGCCACAACTTAACAAGTATTTTAACAAGTTATCACCCTTGCTGCTAGACATTTCGATCTAGCAACCGGTATAACCTCACAGCACATGCATCTTAAACAAGAAAATCACAAAGAAATTCAAGTATAAATGCAACTAAATGCTCATGCAAACCGTGCACTAGATGGATATCTTTGCATGTCCATCTAGTCCGGCAAAATGTGCCTGAACTCACAGAAAACCGGCGATCTCTGGAAAGAGTAGTCGGACTTCCTTCACGGCAACACTTGAACCCTTCCTTTGTCGAAATCGAGTTCCTTCTCGATTCAACACTTAGTGGCGGTCGTCGATAGTCTTTTCTTGCTCCTTCTCCCCTTCTCTTCGCGGCAGCACTTCCCTCTTCCTCACCTCTTTCTCTCTCTCTCTCTCTCTCCTTTTTCTCTTTCTCTTTTCTTTACTTAGGGAATTTTTGCGAAAATGAGAGAAGGTGAGGGTTCTTATATAGAGGGAGTGAGCGACGACTTGGCCCAATGCATGATCGGCGCCTACCAAGTCTTGTGGCCACAAATTTGATTGCGCGAACACTTGTCAAGTGTGGGCAACACTTGGCCAAAGGAATCTTGCATGCCTCTCCCATTCACACTTGCATGAAATGCGATTGGTTGCATGGTAATGATGATGTCCCTCACATTCAATGTTCTTGTAGAGATTCCATAGAATATCCCCCATGGATTCCTTCTCTTACTTGCATGTTTCCCCATTGGTTGTTTTCTGTAAAAACGAATTCCGCAAATTTCGGAATCTTGTCGGGTCGGCCGGTCACCGGTCATCCCTCGACGTCACTCGGCCCTTCTCGGCCAACGTTGGCCGTTCTTGGCCATTCCTTCCCGAACGTTATCGGTCACTCACGGACATTCCTTTGCAGCTCTCGGGCATCCTTGATAGTTCGTACCGAACGACTTGGTAACTCGCAAACCAATCGTAATCCCTCGGACAAGTCTTTGGCCATTCTTCTCCTTTCCATCCTTGGTTCCCTTTCTTATCCTTGTCGGGTCTTTCGGACATGGTTTTCCCCTCTCGTCCTTATCCCTTGGTAAGGGTCACTACAATGAGGTCTCATGTGAGGAAACTGCTTCAAGGGGTAAGCTAACCTTTCAAGAAGATTCAGTGGAGAAGCTAAAGGGTTCAGTTCAAGTGCTAGCTGGTTTAGTGAAGGAACTTCAAGTTCATCTCAACAAAAGGTCTTTGAAGAAGGCAAGACCAAAACTCAAGTTTAAGAAGAAACATGGTTCAAGTGTCAAGGAAGTAGTGATCAAGAAGGAACACCAAGGTTATCAAGTAGAACCAGGGGGGATTTTAACACCTCCTTGGTCTCCAAATCAAGCTTGAAGAGCTATAAGAAGGCAAGCTTAGTGACTTTAAACAAGCTCACTAGGGAGGAAGTCCCTAAGGTATCCTTTGTAAATATGGTTTAATTTCTTAGTAGTTTTGATGTGTTTTCTTTTATGTTTGTGTTTGGCAGGCCTTTTAATGAGAGTGTAGATGGGTTTGGAGAGAATTGGACTTGGAAAAATAGATCTGCGGTCCAGCTCGACCCCCCCACTCGGACATGCACTCGACCGAGTCACGGTCGGTCGTCATCGTCGAGCTGCCCCAATATCCATCTCCAAGTCACCAACAAGACCCCAACTACACCTTTGATAGCATGCAAGAGGATGTGGACAATTTCTTCTCCAATCCTTGAGGTAACACTATCACCTTTACATTGTAAATACCATTGCATTTCATATTGTGTGTTCTGTTTTAAGTCTTGAATCCTCAAACAAATTTCTTTCACACAAGGGAGTGTGTGATTTAAGTTTGGGGGAGGGTTTGAGATAGCCTTTGAAATTGTGTTTTGTTTTCTTATTTCAAATTAGCATCATCATGTTAGTATTTGCATAGCATCTAAGGCATAGAAAAACCCTAAAAATTTGAAATTTTTTTGCAAAAATCTTTATAAAAAAAAGAGTGTTCATGTAGTTTGCATTGCATATTCAAGTATTTTGTTTATCATATAGGACTGCTTGCATTAGGGATCTATGATGAGTATTTCCTTGTTAGCTTGCTAGATTCACCAAACTAGGATCAATGCCCAAGTTAATAGTACTTTGATGCTAGTTGAGTGGTTAGAAGCATAAGACTGAACCAAGCATTGAATTCCTGCATTGCATTTGGTCTAAATTGAAGCATGTTGTGATTTGATGCCATTTCCTATCTATAAGAACCTAATATTGACTTTCAATTATCAATGTGTGCATTGCTTTAAACTCATGAACACCATATACATATTTGGATCATCTTTCTCCTTTTTACCACTCTTGTTGATCCAAGTAGCTGATTCAGTCTTAACCAACCCTTCTTTCAAGCCATGTTTATTCTTGAGTGTGTGAGGCCTATTTTTGGGATTGAGCTTGGTAGAAAGTGTTAGGTTTGAACTGACAAGAGTAAAGCCTTGTGTAGTTCTAGTTTGCATGTTTCAAACTAGATAGGACTAGGTGGTTCACTTGTTGGGTTTGGGACTTGGCAGTTAAAGAAAGAAAAGAAAAAAAAAAGAGAGAAAGAGAAAAAGGGTAGAGTCTTTAAAAGGAGAGTGTGTTTAAGTAAAAGCTAAAGTCTAGTGAAAGGATGGGAAGTAAAAAAACTTGTTGTTGAAGATGGTTCTAGTTAAAGAAAAGAAAAGAAAGAAAAGAAAAGTCTAGCAAAAAGCTTGTATGTCTTAAGAATAAGAAGAAAAGAGAACCATAGCAAATAAGTAAGAATCCCCCATCCCACTAAAAAGATCAAATAAGAAACCTCTCCTAAGACTTGAAAACCAAAAGAGAAAAGGGTGAAAGAGAAAAGAAGAAGTTAAAGGGTAGCACTAGGATCATTTGGGTTTAGATTGCTAGGATAAACACTTTGGGTGCCTTTGGGAAGACAAGGTTTTATTCTTGTATGTGTCTAGGTGTTCTTACCTTTAGCATTCTTCTAAAGCTCAATCCATTTTTATGAGAGAACCTTGATATTGATAAGCACCACTCTAAAAAGAGACCATCATTTTTCAAAGCCTTTACCTCCACGCCAAATGAGTTTAAGCATTGCATAGAATTGATTCATGTTCTTGATTAATGAATGTTAAAAGAAATGGTTGATTTGAATGCATGTGGATATCTAAGGCTCAAATCAGTAAAGGTTGTGATATGCTTGTCTAATGTCTTTAAGTACAGCTCATTCAACTTGCATCATAGTACTAGTAACTTGGACATTGATTGTAGATGGCCTATTTGCAAGCTTTAGGAGCTGAGATCCCACTTTCAAACCTCACTTACCTTCTTATGTCTTGCTTATTTGCTTGAGGGCAAGCAAAGACTAAGTTTGGGGGTGTTGATGTTCATATATTTTACCCTGTTTTCCCTTAGTATATTCACATCTTTTGCATCTTTTGCTATCCATTTTCACCATTATTGCAAAGCTTTAGGACGAATCATGCATTAGAGTTTAGTTGCATTGCATTTGCATCTTTTCATGCATAAACACGTGATTTTGAAGCTCAAGGAGCATGGAAGCAATGCTGAGGAAGAAGTGAAGCAATCATGAAGGGAAAGCAAGAGAGTTAAGGCTGAAATAACAAGGTCCGGAGTCCAACTCGACTGCACACTCGACCAGACACTCAACCGTGTGCTGAGGAGGACTCGACCGAGTGGAGAATGCACGAGAGAAGCAAGCTCGACCTGCCACTCGACCGAGCACAGGTCGAGTTGACTATTTTGTCTTTTAGTATTTTTAGGGCTTCCACTCCCCTCCTATATAAAGCCTTGTACCTGCAGCCACAAAAAGAGTCCAGCTTTTAGATATTCTCAAAACCTAGTATTTACCCTTTTGGAAATTATTCTTTTTGCACTTTTATTTCTCTTACATCTTGTACTTAAAAAAGACTAAATTCTTCAATATTGTTGGTTTCATAACTTTCTTAATATTGAGAATTCGAGTTTCATTTCTTTTTCAATATTGAAGATCTCTGTTTTACCTTTCTAGTGATGCAAGTTTCATTATTTTCTGGGTTTTTGACTTTGTTCACCATGTGTTCTGATGAGTAGTTTGCTTAGGATCTTGAGGATGGGTTAGGCTGGGTTGATCTTGTGGTTTGTTTGATTTGGTCAAGCTTGATTGTTGTAGATCTCTTCTAGGCTAGATGTTCTTAGTGCTGATCCTATATCTGAGAAGGTAGGGTTTGATTTCAAGCATCTTAGCATCACACCAATGTCTAAGGAGCATAGATAAGGCTAGATCTAGAGCTTACCATTAGGCTTGCTAAGAGATTAGAGGTCTTGTTTGGTATGAGATGTATTGCTTAATGACTGCTTGTGTAGATTCTTTACTATGTGAGAGCAAGTCTAGAAATGCATAGGTTTGATTGTTTCTTGCCATGAGAGTGGATTAAACATGTCTTAGAATAGTATGTCTAGAGATTAGCTCAAAGTTTGTTTGAGGTTTGTTGACCAAGTTAAATAACCACAATGATTAGTTCAGCCCATGAATCCCTCCTCAGGACCTTCTTTGTTTATTGATATCTCAGTCTTAATTCTTTTGCTTGCTTGTTATTTGATTCGTTTTTGCATTGCTCTATTTTTATTGTGTTGCTCTATTTTCACGTTTAGTCCAGCTCGACCATGTACTCGACCTACACTCGGTTGAGTGCTTGCTCGAGTTCTTCCCCAGAGCTTGTGTTTATGATTTGTGATTGTCCTGTTTCATTTCTGCTGCATTCATTTAGTTTTCTGTTCATTGCTTGTCTTGCATAGGTTTATTTCTTGCATTATAGTAGTTTCTATTTCTGTTTTAGCTTCATTACTGTTACAATCATTCAGTTCATTTACATTCAGCATCTAGTTCTTGTAGTTTTATTTTCTGCACTTTGCATTTTAATTATAGGATTGTTAGTGACAAACATCCTTTACATCTGGCTTAAATTGGATCTTTATGCACATCTTGACTGTTCACAAACACTCAGATTGGATTGACACCTCTTATACTGCAACTGCACAAGGGGAATTGAAACACCTTACCATCCATCCATTCATTGCATACATTCATCATCATTCACATTCAACACCATCAAAAACCTTGTTTCAAGTTTGATTCCTTTTTCAATATTGTAGATCTTTGTTTCATCTATCTATTCATGCAAGTTTCAACATTTTCTGGGTTTATGATTTTATTGTTCATCATGTGTGATTGTGAGTAGTTTGCTTAGGATCTTGAGGATGGGTTAAGCTGGATTGAGGTTCAGGTTTGTTTAGCTTGGTCAAGCTTGATTGTTATAGATCTCTTCTAGGCTAGATGTACTCTATGATGATCCTATAACTGAGAGGGTAGGATTTGATCTCAAGCCTCTTAGCATCACACCAATGTCTAAGGTGCAAAGATAAGGCTAGATCTAGAGATTTTCATTAGGCATGCTAAGAGATTAGATGTCTTGTTTGATTATTGACTATAGATGATCTGTTGCTTAATGCTTGCTTGTATAAGTTCTTTGCTTTGTGAGAACAAGTCTAGAAATATATGAGCTTGATTGTTTTTTCCATGAGAGTGGATTAACATGTTCTAGGAGATCATTGTCTAGAGATTAGCTCAAGTAGTTTGAGATTTGTTGACCAAGTTAGATGACCTCAATCATTAGTCCAGCCCATGAATCCCTCCTCAAGACCTTCCTTGTTTATTGATTTCCTAGCTTTAATCATGTTGTTTGATCGTTGCTTGATTCACTTTTGTATTGCCCTGTTTTGCTTGCATTGTTCTGTTTCTCGCGTTTGTCCAGCTCGATCCTGCACTCGATCTACACTCGATCGAGTGCCTGCTCGAGTTCATCCCAGAATTCTTATTTATGCTTTGTAGTTGTCCTGTCTCACTTCCTATTTCATTCTAGTTGCATTATTGTTGCATTCACTTAGTATTCTATTCATTACTTGTCTTGCATTAGTTCATTACTTGCATTACTATAGTTTCTATTTCTGTTCTTATTGCATCATAGCTTTGATTAGTCTGTTCTCTTTACTTTTACAATCTATCTTAGTAGCTTTTACTTTCTGCATTTTACATTCCATTAATAGGTTGTTAGTGACAAACATCCTTTATTCTTGGCTTGACTTAGACATATATGCACATCCTGATTGCTTGTAAACTCTCAGATTGGATTGACACCTCTTGTACTACAATAGCATAAGGGGAATTGAAACACCCTGCACTCCATCATTCATATCTCATTTCATCATACTATTCATTCACCATCATCCCACAAAATATGTGTTTCAGTTGGTGTTCTTAATGCTGTCAACAGACCGAGAGGTTGAGATTAGATCTAAGGTGTTTTACCACCGTGAGCTGTAGATGAGATGCTTGAATAAACCAATGCTAGAGGTTTACTCACTTAGCCTAAGAGATTAGATGAGTGAGGGGTTTACTGACAATAATGAATCAGATCTTAATGCCTGCTTGGTCATGTTTCTCCAACGAGAGTTGGGTAGGGAAGTGATTCAAGATTGATTGTTTCTAGTGCGAGAGTGTGGTAACATGTTGTAGAGATTCATTGTCTAGGAAATATTTTCTTGAGGCATGTAAGGCATCTGTATTGGTCAAGAATACTTAGGATTCGATTACCCCATCCTTAGAAGCTTTCGTATTTTATTTGCTTGCATTTTCTTACTTTACTCGATCACCTACCCGATCAGGTACACGATAACCTGCATCGGGTATCACCTTGAGTTATTCATATTTCATTTGCTTACTCGATCCCCCCAACCAATCCTGTACTTGAATGCTTGCATCGAGTACTTAAGTCGTGTGGTTGCTTGTTTATATTCTTTCCTTTTATTTGTTTAGGATTGTTAGAATAAAACCCTATTTGCTTGGCTTGACTTGTTCTGTTCTGATCATATCCTTCCTGCTAGCAATTAACAACCTTTGGATTGATAACCCTTTGTACTACAACTACATAGGGAATTGATACCCTAAGTGAAAACTTGTCTATCACTAGGAATGCCAGACAACATCCAATCTTCATTGCCTGGATTCCATGATCACACTTTGTCTTTACCTGCACCACAAACACAAATTGAGATGCATGAGTATTTTATAAACACTCAGTGAGGCAATCCTCCCATCTACTGGGCTATACACACAAGCAACTGTAATTCCAATGTTCAAAACAATAAACAAACAAACCAAACAAACCAGGAAGCAAAACATAGTCTCGCTGGAAGGGAGGTGTCACTACAAGAAAACAGTCCATTCCCGAATACAGTTAGAGTCGTTAAGTAGTCCCTAATTTGCTGTTTACGACTCAGTTACGACTAAAACGTGTAGTCGTAAATTCTTATTCGGTAAAAGAATTAGTCGTAAAAATAGTCGTTATTTAACGACTATTGTACGACAAAATACCGTAGTCGTAAAAATAGTCGTAACAGAGTCGTAAATAATTACGACTACGATACGACAGAGTTACGATTAACCAGCAGTTATATTGGCAGTTGTAAAGGAGTCGTAGTGTAGTCGTAACATTTGAAGACTCGCTTACGACGGATTTACGACTAATCATGATATACAGTAATTTTGCTTGTAGTCGTAACGTACTCGTAACATGCTTATTGATTTACGACTATTTGGCTACTATTCTAAACAAATTAGTAATGTAATTTTAATTATTTAGCGACTAATTTTTTGTGGAAAACAAATTTATAAATGTTTTAAATTGAAATTGGTACCTGTTTCTCAAAATATTATGAAACCAATATTAAGGCAATAAAGTCATATTAGAACAAAAACAAGATTAAGGCAATAAAATTATATTAACCATGATTTATAATACAAACTAAAAGACCAAGTTTCTCACAAGACAAATATACAAACCAAAAGACACAAATGCATACCAAGTATACATGTGTCTCAACAAAGAGACAAGTTCAACAAAAGAGAGAAGTTCAACAAAAGAGACAAGCTAATTAGTTAGGTCTATGAAATTGTAGGTGAGAAGTTAACCTACAAAGCATCACTGTTAAGGAACCGGATTTGAAGGTGGAGCTGTTGCAGGGAGTGTGGTTGAGAGTGGCTCTGTGGTTGCTTCAGCTGATTGATTATTCATAAACTCTATAAAGGCAGGGTCAGTTTTGCGCAGGTACTTCTCGACTAAGGACAAATGCTCTAACTTGTCCTTCTGCTCAGCCACAGCTTGGAAATGTAGTGCTTCACGGGCAGCAAGCTCTGCATCACGAGCAGCAACCTCTGCATCACGGCGAGAATTATAAGCAGCCTGCTCTTCGATTTGACGTTGAGTTTCCCTCATTTGCTCTTGCAATGACTGAAACATTGCAGACTCTTGTTGTTGGTTTTCCTTGCCATTGAGAAGAGGTTGAAGAGTATGCTTAAGACTTCCAACTCCATACAGGTTTCCTCGTGAATCTTTCTGAGTAGACTACAAGAAAACAAAGAGAAAAACAAACGTTAAAGAGGCTGTAGAAATCAAAAGATAATTCAATGTGGGTTGTGAAAAGTGATATTTACCTGAATAAAGATGTTTGTGTAATCATCTGCTGTGAGCTCTGGAGGCTGTGAAGTATGTTCCCCAAGGTCGGACAACTTCTGCTGCAAGTTCTTCTCATAATTGAGAGAGATTTGCTCTGCCTTCCGGTCAACATAAGTATCATCTGGCTTGGTATGTGTCTTAATAAAAACCTCACCAAGACTAACCGGTCTTCCCAATTCCTTTTCCTGCAATGTTACAAAAGAATCAAGGGTTATGACATCATTTAAAGCTCCAAATGTAAAGAAAAACAAAATTTATGGGTATATAAAAGTTACTAACCATTTCGTTATGGATTTGTTGATAAGACTTTGGCCCTGATAAGTGGACGTGAGGACCAAGACCACCACGATCAGACATACGAGCTTTAGAGTAGGTGCCACTCCTTTGTTGTGCTTCTTCAGTCTCCCAATAATCAACCATTGTTTGCCAAATAGTATCTATGATTCATTTTGGTCGCTCTCCACTAGTCTTAGCATTGCAAATCATGTCTTTCATCCGGCGTTGGCAGATGAGCTCAAAAAACTGTTGAACTGTCCCAGTAATCAAAGGATCCCATGTGTGTGTTTTCTACATAGCAAAGACAATATAATGATGTTAGTGGAAACTCAACAAGTAAACCTATATGTGAAAAGGTTAAGAGAGAAGAAAACTGTACAGCACACTCAATGAACCATCTCTGTTGTCTGTCCGAGGCACACATGTCCAGCTGTAGTATGGACCATCAAATTTATTTGTAAAATTTTTAGTAATGCTCCTTACCAGTCGCGATTTTTCGTCGCGAGTAAACCTGCAAACACAAAACAGCAAAAAAGATGTCAATGTTCTAAAACAGATAAGGACCAACACAAAACAGATGTCAAAACAGATTGAGTACTTATACTTATGTATATACGACCAACGCAAAACAAAACCTATTAAGAACAAACATCAAACAGACATATATATAGGTCCAACACAAAACAGATGTCAAAGATTGAGTACTTATACATATATATAGGCACAAAACATAACCTATTAAGAACCATCAAAGATTGCGTACTTATACCAACAAATAAGTTATAGTTTGTTTGATCGAGTACTTATAACAACAAACCGGCTCAACACAAAATAGAACCTATTAAGAACAATGTAAACAGGAATCAATGTACTAAAACTAACCATCAAAGAGCATCAAAACTAATGTTCTAAAACTAACCATCCAGATTAATGTTCTAAAACTAACAATCCTCAAACTAACAACCTCAGACAATCAAAACAGACAAGCTCATTAGAAGAATGTATTAATACCAGGTCGTGTTTGGCATCGGTGTTGGGGAGAGGACGGTTGTAAACTTCTCACGGTTTGGAACTCTTAGCAGGGCATTTAGAGTGACAATCGTGTCCTCCTGGAGCTCCGGATTTGAAGCCTCAGAGCCTTCATGGTAGTTGTTACCGTGAGATGATGGACGGCTCTGAGCTTGAGAGTTATCAGCTGGAGACGGTGGAGCGTCTTGTGGTGGAGGATCAGCTGGAGACTGTCGCGGATTGTTATGGACCTCCTCTGACGAAAGAGGCTGTTGAGTCTGACGTTGTTGGTTCATCGAGGTCCGGAAAAGAGTTTGTGGCGGTGGATAGTTGCGGATCTGTGGTGTTCCTGACGATGAGGGTCTCAGGAAAACGTGGTCATGCTCTTGCGGTGTTTGAGGATGGGGCAAATCTGCTGCCGGCGTAAAGTTGTATTGTGTCTGTAGAGGGTTTGGTCTTCTCGCTTCTTTGATGGGGGTCGACCCTTCGGTTCTTTGGAAGAAATTACGGTCCATCTTCCTCTTTCTTCCTCGCTTAACTGGAGCTTTGGTCGGAGCCTTAGTTGCAGACTTTGCCGCAGATTGCGTTGGAGCCATCGTGAAGAAGAGAATCGGGAGACAAATGAGAAAGACAGACAGATAAGAGAAAGCAAATCGGGATTCAAAAGAGAAATCCGGAAGAGGAGAGTTTCAAAGAGTTTTCGAAGAGGAGAGAGTTTCGGAGTTATCGAAGAGAAGAGAAGAGGAGAGTTTAGGATTAGGTTTTGGTTTCGGAGTTAGGGATTTTGGTTTTGGTTTTGGGGGAAAAATGAGGTTTTAGGTAAAGGGGGAAATCAAAATTTTTTTGGTTTTGGGGGAAATAATTTTGGTTTAGAGGGAAATTAATTTGGTTTCCCGGTTTATTTGGGTTGAGATTAATTAATTCATATTTTCTTAATTTAGTCGCTAATTGGTCGCTAATTAGTCGCTAATAGTCATAATAATTAAACTAAAATTTTAATATTTTGAAACTAAATATTAGTCATAATTAAACTAAAAGTTTAATATTTTGAAACTAAAAGTTCAATATTTTGAAACTAATTAGTCATAATTTACAATTTAATATAAACACATAATTATTTATTTTAATAGAAACATAATTATTAATAATATTTGATACAAGCATAATTATCCAAATTGATACAAATATTTTACACAAGCATAATTAGTTAGGAGGATCTTCGTCTTCATCTACTTCATCGTCTGAAGATGATAAATTACATTGAAATTCATCTTCTGGTTCTGCATCTTCGACATCATAATCAAGATTTATTGGTTCATTTATTTCTTCTAAATTATCGAAAACCAGATCTTCAATAGTTGTCACCAATACAGCATCATCATTTTCTGTTTGCAAAAGAGTTGGTTCTTTGTTCTCATATTCTCCTGCAATGTTTCCCCTTGGATTGACTTTTAAAACATTGAGCCATTCCTTCCTTAGTTTCTTTGTGTATGGGTAGGGAATATAGCAAACTTATGCGCCTGGGAGGCTGTTTAGGAATATCAACACAAATATATATTATCGACATTAAAAATAATATCTATATATATATATGTACGTACCTAGTATGAGGGGATGGTCAGTTTGAGAATCACACTTTTTAAGTGTAAGTGGTATGACCCTGTTATGGGTAGAGGCACTCGAATGAGCAATGGTGGCGTTGTAGACGTTCTATGATATCAGTTAAAGTCCCGTAGAAATCCGCTTCATCGGATGCATCAGTGTAATTTTCACCTTTAACACAGACTCCATAGTTACAAGTATTTCGTCCAACACCATGATCACGTGTATGAAATAAGTAGCTTCTTGTAAAATACATTGGCCATGTTTTGACCTTGTTCAAAGGTCCATGCACTATCTCTTGAACCCAGGTAGGAAATGGATTTGTGGCGTTCCAGTAAGAAACCTGCATATTAGTCACAATATTATATTAGAATTATTTATAATATATATAAAAATATTTTATATAAGGATTAAATAAAGACATACATAATCTTTAACCCATAAATGATATTCGTCAGCTCTTTTGGTGGAGAGTTCTTTTTCCGAAAGTCCTGGATATTTTGCACCAATAAAATCCTCGAACATACTATATATACAAGACCAACACAAATATATGAGAATTTTTGTGGATTATATATATAATAAAGTATATAAACTTAATTATACCTCTCAATTGGCTGAAAATAGTCACAATTTCTTAAAACATATGCATGTGCGCATTGATAGTCTCTTTCAGACAGCCATACTTCATTCATTTCTCCACTTGGACGGCCGATGTGAGTAAATATAGGAGGTACTCCAGGGACATGATATTCATGGGCTTCACCTTGATCAAATCGTGTTAACCTGACCAAATGAGAAAAGCAAATGACTTTCAAATAAATGATAACAGTTTTATCTACCTTGATTGATTTTAGAATTTACCTTGATTTTGTTTTTATATGATCGGCAAAGTAGTGCTAAGAGAAGTAAGCAATCTCGTCACTGATATATGACTCAACGATTGATCCAGCCGCATATCTTTTGTTCTTCGCTTTTCCTTTCAACTTTTTGAAAAATCTCTCAAAAGGATACATCCACCTATATTGGACAGGGCCTCCTAATTCAGCTTCGTAGGGGAGATGTATAGGCAAATGCTCCATCATGTCGAAAAATGATGGTGGAAAGATCTTTTCCAAATTGCATAGGATCTGAATTATGTTCTGTTTTAGAATTTGAATGCGACTTTTATGCAAAGTTCTCGCACATAAGTCCCGAAAAAATGCTCCAAGCCCTACAATATACAATGGAAAATATTGGGGTTAATTTCTTTATATTTACTATTAAATGACTTCATAAATATAGGTATATATATGAAATTAATTAATACCTGATAATGCAAGGTGGACGTTCCGGTCTAGGAGTTCTGCAAAGATAAATGGAAGTAGTCGTTCCATAAAAACATGGCAGTCATGACTCTTCATGCCTGAAAACTTTCCATTTTCCATATCAACACAACTAGCTAGATCTGACGAATAGCCATCAGGAAATTTCACCGAATGTTTGACACATTTTAGTAAACTTGTTCTCGCTTCTTCTGTCAAAGTGTAGGGTGGGAAAGGAGCTTTACCATCACTATCAATATGTAGTTGTGGCCGAGAACAGAATTTTTGTATATCCAATCTTGACATGATGTTGTCTTTTGATTTACCCTTCACACTCATAAGAGTATACATGATGTTATCCAAAACGTTCTTCTCTGTATGCATCACATCAATATTGTGTCGAAGATTGAGGTCCCTCCAGTAAGGCAGCTCCCATAAGATGCTTAACTTATGCCAGTTGTGTTGCTTCCCATAGCAAGCAGTCTTCTTTTCATGACCATTTCCACCAACGTCCTTGGTTTTGGTGGTTTTACTTCAGCCAACCGCTCGTAATAAACTTGTTCACCGGTCAACGACTGAGGTGGATACTCTCTTGAAGCATCTTTTCCCTTTAGAAAGTCTTTCTTATTCCTCCTTAATGGATGACCGTGAGGAAGAAATCTCCGATGACAATCAAACCAACACACCTTCCTTCCATTAGGGAGATAAAATGACTTTGTATCTTCCATGCAAACTGGACAAGACAATTTTCCATGGGTTGTCCATCCTGATAACATGCCATACGCCAGAAAGTCACTTGTCGTCCACATTAGCGCTGCCTTTAGATTAAAATTTTCATTCAAGGAAACATCGTATGCATCAACTCCAGTAGACCACAACTCTTTTAACTCCTCAATCAAAGGTTGGAGGAAGATATCCAGACTAGCTCGCGGATGATTTGGCCCAGAATTCAAAATTGTAAGAAACAAGAACTCTTCGTTCATGCACATACCAGGGGGTAGATTGTATGGAGTCAAGATCACAGGCCACAATGAATGATTATGAGACACGCCAAACGGATTGAACCCATCAGTGCATAATCCAAGATAAACGTTACGGGGTTCTTCTGCAAATCGAGGA
Source organism: Camelina laxa (assembly GCA_024034495.1). NCBI lineage: Eukaryota > Viridiplantae > Streptophyta > Magnoliopsida > Brassicales > Brassicaceae > Camelina > Camelina laxa. The sequence continues at coordinate 14,463,663 of CM043885.1, read as the reverse complement.
TTTTGTTCTTGAAAATATTTCCACTCCGATGCATCTGAAGGATGACACATTTCTCCCTTCTTAGATTTGTGCTCAGCATGCCATCTCGTCGCCGCCGCAGTCTTGTGGCTCTGGTACATCCTCTTCAATCTATCAGCAATAGGTAGATACCACATACGACTGTATGGTACTTTGGTTCTACGTCGAGGATCCTTTGGCTTCCATCTTTGAGCACCACAAAACAGACAAGTCTTTTCCTTTTCGTCATCATTCCATAATATCATACAATTGTTAATACAAACATCAATTGTATAATATGGGAGACCTAAATTGCGCATTAATTTTTCCGTCTCGTAATGTGAACCCGTTGCCTGGTTTCCTTCTAGTAAATACTCATTCAATATTTCGCACACCGAATCCACTAACTTTTCACTCATATTATACTCCGCCTTATTTTGCATGACTCGAGCAGCTAACGATAATTGTGAGTGACCTTCATGGCAACCATCGTATAGTGGATTTTTTGCGCCTTCTAACAAGTCGAAGAATTTCTTTGAATGATTACGTATTAGTTCTTCTACATTTTGAGAACTACCCTCATGATAGTTATCATCTAAACCCACATTATAACGAAATGCATCATTCACCATATCCACATATGGATTTTCTACTACATTACCCACATCTACATTACCCACTTCTTGATCACTACCAACATAACTTGTTCCTATATCCATATTGATTTCTTCCCCATGTCTATACCAAATATAATAATCAGGCATAAATCCATTGCTAAAAAGATGATTCCAAGTTCTTTTTCCCGACATAAACTTATCGTTCTTACATCGACTACAAGGACAGTGAAACATACCCCCATTATTCTGTGCTAGAGATTGACTATTTGCAAATTCCATGAATTGCTCCATCCCTGTTGTAAACTCCGCCGAAAAATTGCCCGTCACTTCATCGAACCTCTTATACATCCAATCTCGAGAATTACTATAATTGTAATTCCCAGATATTATACAAGAATATAGAAAATATTTTTTTCTTTTTTTTTTTTGGAAGATTTTTTTTTAAAATTTTTTTGGAAGATTTTTTTATTTTGGAAGATTTTTTTTTTGTGTTTTTATGAGTGAGAAGAGAAGAAATAGTGAGTGAAGAGAGAAGAAGTGGTGAAGGTCGTATATATAGGCAATTTTGGCGACTACCAAGCGACTATTAAAATTCAGTTGCATAATACAAGTACACCAACCCCTAAACGAAGAAAACGTGAATTTTAATACCGACATGTTACGACTATTATACGACTACATTACGACTCACCGAAAGTGTCGCATAATAGTCGCTAAATAACGACTACTAAGCGACAACCTGTACGACCCGCCGATATTGTCGTAATATGGTCGCCTAATTTGGTGACTTGTGTGCGTCTACCTACATAGTCGTAACTGAGGGACTACATAACGACAAGGTTACGTCTGCGTTTATAATTTTACATATTAGTCGTAACGTAGTCGTTAAATGGCGACTATTTTTACGACTACTGAATTTTGTCGCAATTTAGCGACTACTGTACGATCATTTTTGTTTAGTCGTAAAATAGTCGTCACGGAGTAACCAAATAGTCGCTAAATTTAGCGTCTGAAAAATAGTCGTAAAATGTAGTCGGCTATGGGCTGTTTTCTTGTAGTGTGTCAACCGACACCAGCCAAGTGTCGACCGACACTGGCTCTTGGTGTCAACCGACACTACCCCACAGTGTCGACCAATGCTCACTTACTGGTGTCGATCGACACTGCCTCTACAATCACGTTTTGCTCAAAGCTGAGAGTCGAATCTCGCTTCCTAATGCCTCCAATCCGTCCAATATTTAAAACCCAAGCCATATACATCTATAGGAACCTGTAGCAGACAATCCCAGCAAGAAAAAAACAGAAATACAGCAACAAACAAGCAAGAACAAGGAATCACAGGCTTAGATCAGCCATGGTCATGCACTCACCTTTTTGCAGGAAGTTTCTGACCAACAATGATGAATCCCACACTCCCAGCAAGCTTCCCACACGTTACTAGCCTTAGATCCTCACTCCCACAGCAAGATCTCACCCAGAAACCCTTGAAATCTCACAAAAACTCACAAACATTCAAGAACAAGCTTTTCTCTTCTTTTCTCTTTTGTTTCAGCGGCGAGACAACAGTGAAACACGAGCTAGGTCATTTTTATCCCTTCATAGTCTGGTTCTGTGGTTTTTTTTAAACGAAACCGTCCAAAATCGCCAATTAAAACAATATGGTCGAATCAGAAATTAATGGTGTCGACTGATACCACCAATGGTGTCGACCGACACCACCAATGGTGTCGATCGACACCCATCCCCAAAATCAACATTTTGGTTACAATGGTTTATGACAAGATTGAGAAGGAGCTCTTGGAGAAGGTTGAAGATGGTTTAGGTGAAACCAAATCATAGAATAAGAAGATGATGAGTGTTATATTGATAGTCTGTATGCTCATGATTCGATGCAGCAAAGTAGTTGGTTGAAGAAGATAGCAAGGTTGTTGTGTGTATGGTCGTGTTTGTTTGTTTGTGATGTAAGACAATGAGGTAGCTGTATGTGTATTTGAAACCTTTTGTGTTAAACATGAAGCTATGCATTCGTACAAAAGAGGTAGGGAGTAAAGATATGAAATTTAGTGTCATAAACATTCACCATTTGAAACGAAATACATAATTCTAGATAGTTCATAAAAAGAGATAGGAAAGCAAGAGTTTATGTGGTCAAAAATACAATATAGACAATTACAAAATTAGCCATATGAGACAAAAAAAAAAAAAAAAAAAAAAAAAAACACTAAGTGACCTAAGGAAGACAAGAGTTTATGTGGTCAAAAATACAATCTAAGGAACCACAAAATTAGCACCCGAGTTATAATATAAGTAGCTACTTGATCAAGCTTGAGTGAGTGAACCTTGACTTAGTTCAGGTTCAGAAGACTGTCGAGAAGGATGCAAAATAAGTTTAAAACAATGCATAAGAGTTACTAAACAAAAGAAAATTTAGAAACTGAAACCATAATAGCAACGCATCATACTAATGTAGTATATTGCTATCAATTAAATTATCGAACCTCAGTTTGCAATGATCAATACACTAAGAATGCACAAAGCTGCTTAATGCAATCTTAACAAGAGAATGGTTTTTTGTAACAATCTTAACTTAGACAAAGCAAGCAAATTATAAAAAGCTCAAACAATTAACCAAGAAAGAAATAGAAGATTAACTCAACAATAAGTAAAGGCAATTTTCAGGGTTAAAGTAATTGATTAGGAGTGAAATAAGAGATGGATTATGTAGTTTCTAACAACTAAACTAAGCATGATCCCTAGGCAATAAAACAAAACCAAGACTATTTCGATGCAATTAATCCCTTTACTAATCAATCAATCATCAACTTCTTCCAAAGGCAATTAGATGATCAATAAGCATTACAATCAGGTCTATATAGCCACTAAGCACCCTAGTCAACAATTTCCAAAGGTAAGGAAAGCAAAGCACTTAAATGTTTTGGTTCAGGAATTTCATCAAACACCTTCTGGGCATTAGATTCCTAAAGTATAAAATCAACATGATCAAGGTTGATCTAGCTTTATTAGCAACCAATAAGCAAGGATCTAAAGCAATATAACCATATACTCCATAACCCAACTCCTAAATCATCCTAATCTACCAAAGCCTAAAGATTCTAAGAGACTACTCACTCATGATCATGATCACAATAAGGTTTAAGCTTGATCTTTGTGAAATCATAATTAGAGATTGTAGATTAGAAAAAATGAAGAAGCGGTTACTATTAAAAACTTAGAAGTACAAAAAGGATTCAACAAACCTAGAATAAGCAAGTTTAAGAACCCTAAAAACTGCTAAACAAAATATAAGTCCTCTTCTTAATAGGTTTAATGTATTTATAGGAAGATAGAAAGGAACCAGGTCAACCCGGGATAAATTGGATAAAACCCGAGTCAAAGCTGAATCAAGTGTGGAGCAGGTGGCTACGAAGTTGTCTTGGCCGAAGGGAGAACGTAGAGTGGGTGCTTCAGCCATGGTTTGGCCGTAGGGGTAGACCGTGTACTCTGTCTGGTCTCGTTCGGGTGGCATGCTTCGGTTGTGGCCTGGCCGAAGGAGGTGAACCGAGTGAGTGCTTCGGCCATGGTTTAGACGAAGGGAAGACCGGTTATTCATTATGGTATTGGAGGCTCAAGAGGCGTTTTGGTCTTGGTCTGGCCGAAGGAAGATGCTGAAGGAGAGCTACGACCACCACTTGGCCAAAGGAAGATGCCGCGTGTTCAGTCTGGTCTTGTTCAGATGGGAAGCTTCGGTCATGTTGTGGTCGAAGGAGGTAAACTGAGTGGATGTGACGTGAGAAGGAGCTCTGGTTGTGACCTGGCCGTAGGAGGAGACCAAAGAAGAGCTTCAACCATGCATTGCCCGATTCACTTGGTCGCCTACTCTGTCTGAACTTTGACAACTTCTCTACTTCATTCTTCTTTGCTTCGTTTTCACCAAATTAAGTCCAAGTCCTCCAAAAGTGATGAGATTACTCCAAGAACCTGAGAAAAAACGTACTAAATGCAAATGCTCCTAAAACAACCTAGAATGACAAGATTATGCAACAAATTAATGCAAAAACAATTCTTAAACCCCAATAAAAACACAATATATCACATACCTTGGCAAATTCAGACTTATGGAATCTAGAGTTATGGTTATCTTCCCCACATATGCCACAATGCATTATTATTTTCTTATGTTTTGGTTGCTTCTTTGTAGGGGACCATTCACACCCTTCTTCCTATTCTTGTCAGCCTTGGTCAGTTTTTCCTAAGGTGGTTATGCATACACTTTATTTCCATTTGTACAAGGCCAAAACTTTGCACTTCTTTGTGGAGTTAGGCCTTCTTCATAGTTTATTCTCCATCGTCCATATAGTTGTCTGGAACCATTGGCAGACGTAGTCCTCAGCTTTTAGCTTCTTATGGGCAGCCACATATTTTCCACTTCTGACACGTACAAGTCATCTTCTTTAGACATACACGGTGAGAGTCTCCACCGATTTTGACTTCAAATGTGCCAGTCGTGCTTGTTGAAACCTTGGCGGTAGATGATGTGCCGTGCTCAGCCATGAGAAACTTTACAGCCTAAGGAGTACAGATCCCTGCATTCCTGAGATAGAAAAATCATGGATCTGTAAGTATAAACACAACAAATAATACATAAGGATAAGATCTCTCCTACCTGTGTAAGAATTAGATATTGCAGACCCCTTTGCAATTCACACCATGGCCAATCCTCTTATTTTCTCTAGCATGGCAATATAAGGCTTCCCCCTTGCCTTGTTGATGGAGCTGTTAAAAGACTTTGTGGAGTTATTGTCGAAATCTTCACAGTATCTACTTTCCTTGTAAGGTGCCTTGCACCAAATCTTTGGATTTGTCCTTATTACATCATTGTAAACACAATCTCATAACAAAATATTCTCTCCAAATGTGGCATATACTCTGCCTCATTGTAAGACCATGTCAAATCCCATAGTAGTGGCTTTAGTCGGGATTATATTTCCATGAGCCTTTTTCAAGTTCTCGTAGATGTATTGAACACACATCTAATGCTCTATCTTTGGTAACTGAAACACATATATTTTGGGTGGATGAATGATGGTGTGATGGAATGATGAGATATGAATGAATGGATGGCAGGGTGTTTCAATTCCCCTTATGCAATTGTAGTACAAGAGGTGTCAATCCAATCTGAGAGTTTGCAAGCAATCAGGATGTGCATATATGTCTAAGTCAAGCCAAATGTAAAGGATGTTTGTCACTAACAATCCTATGATGAAATGTAAAGGCAGAATATAAAGCTACTAGAACTAGATGCTAAATGTAAATGGAACATAATGATTATGACAATTATGAAGCTAGAACAGAAATATAAACTATATTAATGCAAGTATTGCACAGGACACTAAGTGAATGCAACAGAAATGCAACTAGAATGAAACCAGAAGTAAGACAGGACAACTACAAATCATAAACAAAAGTTCTAGGGATGAACTCGAGCAAGCACTCGATCGAGTGTAGATCGAGTGTAGGGTCGAGCTGGACAAACGCGAGAAAACAGAGCAACACAAAAAAAACAGAGCAATATGAAAGCAAATCAAACAACAAGCAAGCAGCAGGATTAAGACTAAGAAATCAATAAACAAGGAAGGCCTTGAGGAGGAATTCATGGGCTGGACTAATGATTGAGGTCATCTAACTTGGTCAACAAATCTCAAACAACTTGAGCTAATCTCTAGACAATATTTTCTAAGACATGTTTAATCCACTCACATGGCAAGAAACAATCAAACTCATGCATCTCTAGACTTGTTCTCACACAGTAAAGAATCTACACAAGCAGGCATTAAGCAATATGTCAAATACCAAACAAGACCTCTAATCTCTTAACAAGCCTAATGGTAAACTCTAGATCTAGCCTAATCTATGCTCCTTAAACATTGGTATGATGCTAAGAGGCTTGAGATCAAATCCTACCCTCTCAGTTATAGGATCAGCATTAAGAACATCTAGCCTAGAAGAGATCTACAACAATCAAGCTTGACCAAATCAAACAAACCTCAAACATAATCCAGCCTAACCCATCCTTAAGATCCTAAGCAACTACTCACAAGAACACATGATGAACATCAAAGTCATAAACCCAGAAAATACTGAAACTTGCATCAAATGAAAGATAAAGCAAAGATCTACAATAATGAAGAAGGAATCAAACACGAATTCTTAATATCTTGAAAGTTATGGAACCAACAAAATCTAAGAATCTTATGTTTTCTCCTTGAAAAGAAGGTACAAGATCTAAGAAAATAAAAGTGCAAAAGGAATAATTCCCAAAAAAGAAAAAACTAGGTTTTTGACTATCTAAAAAGCTGGACTCCTGGTGGCTGAAGGGTACAAGGTCATTTTATAGGAAAAGTAGTGGAAGCCCTAAAAATACTAAAAGACAAAATAGCTAGGCGGCTCGGCCAACTCGACCTGGTGCTCGGTCGAGTGACCGGTCGAGCTGGCTTCTCTTGTGCATCTTCTATTCGGTCGAGTCCATCTCTGCACACGATCGAGTGTCTGGTCGAGTGGGACTCCGGACCTTGGTTCTTCAGCTCTAACTCTCTTGTTTCCTTCTCTTATCAGCTCCAATCTTCTTCAGCAATCCTTCCATGCTCCTTAGGCTCCAAAATAACCTGTTTATGCAAGAAAACATACAAATGCCATGCAACTGCACTCTAATGCATAAACATTCCTAAAACTATGCGAAAGGGGCCAAACTAGATGGTAAATGATGCAAAAGAAGTGAAAATACTAAGGGAAAACAAGGTAAATTATATGAACATCAACACCCCCACACTTAGTCTTTGCTTGCCCTCAAGCAAATAAACAAGACATAAGAAGGTAGGTGAGGTTTGAAAGTGGGATCTCAGCTCCTAAAGCTTGCTAATAGACCAGCTAGAATCAATGTCCAAGTTACTAGTACTATGATGCAAGTTGAATGAGCTATACTTAAAGATTTTAGACAAGCCTATCACAACCTTTACTGATTTGATACTTAGATATCCACATGCATTCAAATCAACCATTTCCTTTAACATTCATTAATCAAGAACGTGAATCAATCTTATGCAAAGCTTTAAACTCATTTGGCTTGGAGATAAAGGTTTTTGAGACAATGATGGTCTCTCTTTAGAGTGGGGCTTATCAATATCAAGGTTCTCTCATAAAAATGGATTGAGCTTTAGAAGAATGCTAACTGTAAGAACACTTAGACACATACACGAACAAAACCTTGTCTACCCAAAGGCACCCAAAGTGTTTATCCTATCAATCTAAACCCAAATGATCCTAGTGCTACCCTTTAACTTCTTCTTTTCTCTTTCACCTTTTTCTCTTTTGGTTTTCAAGTCTTTGGAGAGATTTCTTATTTGATCTTTCTAGTGGGATGGGGGATTCTTTCTTATACGCTATGGTTCTCTTTTCTTCTTATTCTTAAGACATACAAGCATTTTGCTAGACATTTCTTTTCTTTCTTTTCTTTTCTTTAACTAGAACCATCTTCAACAATTTTTTAACTTCCCATCCTTTCACTAGACTTTGCTTAAACACATTCTCCTCTTAAAGACTCTACCCTTTTTTTTTCTCTTTTTCCTCTTTTCGTTTCTTTTATTTTCTTTTTCTTTTTCAAAACAACCAAGTCCCAAACCCAACAGTTAAACCACCTAGTCCTATCTAGTTTGAAAATTGCAAACTAGAACTACACAAGGCTTTACTCTTGTCAGCTCAAACCTAACACTTTCTACCAAGCTCAACCCCAAAAAGGTCTCACACACACAAGAATTAACATGGCTTGAAAGAAGGGTTGGTTAAGGGGGGAAAACTGATTCTTAATGAGGAAATCAGCTACTTGGATCAACAAGAGTGGTAAAAAGGAGAAAGATGATCCAAATATGTATATGGTATCCATGAGTTTAAAGCAATGCACAAGATGATAATTAAAAGTCAATATTAGGTTCTTATAAATAGGAAATGGCATCAAATCACAACATGCTTCAATTTAGACCAAATGCAATGCAAGAATTCAAGACATGGTTCAATCTTATGCTTCTAGCTACTCAACTAGCATCAAAGTACTATTAACTTGGGCATTGATCCTAGTTTATTGAATCTAGCAAGCTAACAAGGCTAAACTCATCATAGATCCCTAATGCAAAAATATGAAACATGCTAAACAAGATCCTAATATGCAATGCATACTACATGAACACTCGAATTCTCAATATTAAGAAAGATATGAAACCAACAATATTGAAGAATTTAGTCTTTTTCAAGTACAAGATCTACGAAATATAAAAATGCAAAAAGAATAATTCCCAAAAGGGTAAAATACTAGGCTTAGAGAATATCTAAAAAGCTGCACACTTTTGTGGCTGCAGATACAAGGCTTTATATAGGAGGCGAGTGGAAGCCCTAAAAATACTAAAAGACAAAATAGTCAACGGCTCGGTCAACTCGACCTGTGCTCGGTCGAGTGGCAGGTCGAGCTGGCTTCTCTCGTGCATTCTCCACTCGGTCGAGTCCTCCTGAGCACACGGTCGAGTGTCTGGCCGAGTGTGCGGTCGAGTTGGACTCCTGACCTTGTTATTTCAGCCTTAACTCTCTTGCTTTCCCTTCATGATTGCTTCACTTCTTCCTCAGCATTGCTTCCATGCTCCGTAAGCTCCAAAATCACCTGTTTATGCATGAAAAGATGCAAATGCAATGCAACTAAACTCTAATGCATGATTAGTCCTAAAGCTATGCAATAATGGTGAAAATGGATAGCAAAAGATGCAAAAGATGTGAATATACTAAGGGAAAACAGGGTAAAATATATGAACATCAACACCCCCAAACTTAGTCTTTGCTTGCCCTCAAGTAAATAAGCAAGACATAAGAAGGTAGGTGAGGTTAGAAAGTGGGATCTCAGCTCCTAAAGCTTGCAAATAGACCATCTAGAATCAATGTCCAAGTTACTAGTACTATGATGCAAGTTGAATGAGCTGTACTTAAAGACTTTAGACAAGCATATCACAACTTTTACTGATTTGAGCCTTAGATATCCACATGCATTCAAATCAACCATTTCCTTTAACATTCATTAATCAAGAACATGAATCAATTCTATGCAATGCTTAAACTCATTTGGCTTGGAGGTAAAGGCTTTGAGACAATGATGGTCTCTTTTTAGAGTGGGGCTTATCAATATCAAGGTTCTCTAATAAAAATGGATTGAGCTTTAGAAGAATGCTAAAGGTAAGAACACCTAGACACATACAAGAATAAAACCTTGTCTACCCAAAGGCACCCAAAGTGTTTATCCTAGCAATCTAAACTCAAATGATCCTAGTGCTACCCTTTAACTTCTTTTTTTCTCTTTCACCCTTTTCTCTTTTGGTTTTCAAGTCTTAGGAGAGGTTTCTTATTTGATCTTCCTAGTGGGATGGGGGATTCTTACTTATTTGCTATGGTTTTCTTTTCTTCTTATTCTTAAGACATACAAGTTTTTTGCTAGACTTTTCGTTTCTTTCTTTTCTTTTCTTTAACTAGAACCAACTTCAACAATTTTTGCTTCCCATCCTTTCACTAGACCTTGCTTAAACACAATCTCCTCTTAAAGACTCTACCCTTTTTCTTTCTTTTCTCTTTTTCTTTTTTTTTTCTTTTTTTCTTTTCATAACAGCCAAGTCCCAAACCCAACAAGTGAACCACCTAATCCTATCTAGTTTGAAAAGTGCAAACTAGAACTACACAAAGCTTTACTCTTGTCAGTTCAAACCTAACACTTTCTACCAAGCTCAATCCCAAAATAGGCCTCACACAAGACTAAACAAGGCTTGAAAGAAGGGTTGGTTAAGGGTAGGGAAACTGATTCTTAATGAGGAAATTAGCTACTTGGATCAACAAGAGTGTTAATAAGGAGAAAGATGATCCAAATATGTATAAGGTATCCATGAGTTTAAAGCAATGCACACATTGATAATTGAAAGTCAATATTAGGTTCTTATAGATAGGAAATGGTGTCAAATCACAACATGCTTCAATATAGACCAAATACAATGCAGGAATTCAAGGTTTGGTTCATTCTTATGCTTCTAACCACTCAACTAGCATCAAAGTACTATTAACTTGGGCACTGATCCTAGTCTAGTGAATAAGCAAGCTAACAAGGAAATACTCATCATAGATCCCTAATGCAAATATTATACAATCCTACATGAAACATGCTAAACAAGATTCTAATATGCAATGCAAACTACATGAACACTCTTTTTTTATAAAGATTTTTTTTTCAAAATTTTTCAAATTTTTATGGCTTTTCTATGCCTTAGATGCTTATGCAAATACTAATAGAAGGATGCTAAAAATTTGAAATAAGATCACAAAACATAATGTCAAATGCTATCTCAAACCCTCCCCCAAACTTAAATCACACAGTCCCCTGTGTGAAAGGAATTTGAATGAGGATTCAAGACTAAAAACAAAACACAAATATGAAATGCAACGATATTTACAAGTGAAGGTGATAGTGGTACCTTAAGGATTGGAGAAGAAGTTGTCCACATCCTCTTGCATGCTGTCAAAGGTGTAGTTGGGGTCTTGTTGGTGACGTGGAGATGGAGATTGGGGCAGCTCGACGATGGCGATCGACCGTGACTCGGTCGAGTGCGTGTCCGAGTGGGAGGGTCGAGCTGGCTTGCGAGTCTATTTTTCCAAGTCCAATTCTCTCCAAACCCATCTATACTCTCATTAAACAGCCTGCCCAACACAAACATAAAACAAAAATATCAAAACTACAAGGAAAATAAAGCATATGTACAATGATACCTTAGGGACTTCCTCCCTAGTGAGCTTGTTTAAAGTCACTAAGCTTGACTTCTTCTAGCTCTTCAAGCTTGATTTGGAGACCAAGGAGGTGATGAAATCCCCCCTGGTTCGACTTGATAACCGTGGAGTTGTTCCTTAATCACTACCTCCTTAACACTTGAACTTTGTTTCTTCTTAAACTTGAGTCTTGGTCTCGCCTTCTTCAAAGACCTCTTGTTGAGCTTAGCTTGAAGATCCTTCACTAAACCAGCTAGCACTTGAATTGAACCCTTTAGTTCTTAGACAGTCTTAGCTTGGTCTGAACATTTAATCCTAGGATTCCCTCCTTCCTCAAAAACTTCACAACTAGCCTTTTTCCCTATTATAAAGTGCTGACCTTCAATAGTAGGCTGATGAGTAGTATTCTTGATGTCAAACTTCATAGTGAAGTATTTAGCAAGTTGAAGTTTGATGGTTCCCATCTTAACATCTATTACAGCTCCAACTGTGGCTAAGAATGGTCTCCCCAAGATGAGAGGATCTTCTGGCTCTTGATCCATGTTCATGATCACAAAATCAGTTGGGATTCTTGCCTTTCCTATCTTGACTGGAAGGTTTTCAATTATCCTAAGCACATCCCTCTTGGATCCATCTGCCATGCCAATATAGAGGTTGCAAGGCTTAAAGTATTCATACCCCAACTTTTCAGCCACTGAGTATGGCATTAAGCTCACTGAGGCTCCCAGATCACACAAGCATTTGTTGAAGTGCATGTAACTAATGAAGCAAGGTAGATTAAATGATCCAGGGTGTTCAAGTTTTGTTGGTATAACAGCTTCCCCAATTTTTCTTAAGTCCTTCATGTCTTGTTCCTGAGCTTTCATCTTGGATAATTCAAGTAGCATGTCCTTGTAGGAAGGATTCTGAACAAATTTGCTCAAGTCAGGCCCTCTCTCCTATTCCTTGTAAGCAATGGTAATCTCTTGTATAGCCATTACTTCCTTCAAGACTTTCACTTCCTCTTGCTGCAAAGCCATCACTTCCTCCTTCTTCTCAATGACCATCACTTCCTCTTTCTTCTCAATGACAACCTCTTCTTTCAAAGCTGTCACTTCCTCTTGTTGCAAAGCTAACTCATTCCTTTGCTCAATAATGTTCCTTAGTTCCTTCAGCTTTTGTGCCTTGAAACGTCCTGGGAATGGTAGAGGTGGTTTGTAAGCTGGAGGAATGTACTTAGCAGGCTTGACAGCTTCTGTGTCTTCAACTCGATCGACCACTCGATCATGCACTCGGTCGAGTGCTGGCTCGAGCATCTGGTCGAGTGGTTTCCCTGCTTCAGTCTGCTTTGAAAAACCTTCACTCTGGGCTTCCATAAGTGACCAATCCTCCCCACCTTGAACCTCACTGTCCTCAGTGACAGCATCTTCATAGATATTAACAGCTTTAGCTGTAAATTCCCTTGGTTTTGGAATAGCTTTTTCAAGAAGTTGGTTTGGCTTAGGAGCTGAAGTAGAATCAATGGAGCTCTCCATGTACTTGACCTTGGAGTTTAGGTCATTAGAATAGGAATTCAATGTTTGGTGCAGCTCATCAAACTGCTTTGCTACCTCAATCTGCCCAGTTGCTTGCCCAAGTAAAAGTTGTTGCATCATAGCTTTTAAATCAGGTTCTTGGCTTTGGTAGGTCTGAAACACTGGAGGGTGACACCATGGAGACTGAAATCCTGGTTGATGTTGCCATGGTACAGAATGGAACATACTGCTGGGAAACATGATGACTGACTCGGACAGGCACTAGGTCGAGCACAGGCTCGAGTAGGTGGTCGAGTCGAGTGGGAACTGATGTCTATTTGTATCCGGCTTCTGACTCGATCAGGTGCTCGATCGCACACTCGGTCGTGTGGTGGTCGAGTTGATGGTCGAGCTGGTACCTAAAACTCAATCACAGACAAGCAGAAGAAGAAACAAAATCAGTAGTGAACAAGTGGATAAACGAACTTAATCTTAGACTTTTATGGATCCTATTTGTCACAAAAACACACTCAAATAGGCAACAGCGCCAAATTGAAACAAGGATTTGGTGGTGGTGAATGTGAATGATGATGAATGTATGCAATGAATGGATGGATGGTAAGGTGTTTCAATTCCCCTTATGCAGTTGCAGTATAAGAGGTGTCAATCCAATCTGAGTGATTGTGAACAGTCAAGATGTGCATAAAGATCTAATTTAAGCCAGATGTAAAGGATGTTTGTCACTAACAATCCTATGATTAAAATGAATAGTGCAGAAAATAAAACTATAAGAACTAGATGCTGAATGTAAATGAACAGAATGATTGTAACAGTAATGAAGCTAAAACAGAAATAGAAACTACTATAATGCAAGAAATAAACCTATGCAAGATCAGCAATGGACAGAAAACTAAATGAATGCAGCAGAAATGAAACAGGACAATCACAAATCATAAACACAAGCTATGGGGAAGAACTCGAGCAAGCACTCGACCGAGTGTAGGTCGAGTACAGGGTCGAGCTAGACTAAACGTGAAAACAGAGCAACACAATAAAAACATAGCAATGCAAAAACAAATCAAACAACAATCAAGCAACAGGATTAAGACTAAGATATCAGTAAACAAAGAAGGTCCTGAGGAGGGATTCATGGGCTGAACTAATCATTGTGGTTATTTAACTTGGTCAACAAACCTCAAACAAACTTTGAGCTAATCTCTAGACATACTATTCTAAGACATGTTTAATCCACTCTCATGGCAAGAAACAATCAAACCTATGCATTTCTAGACTTGCTCTCACATAGTAAAGAATCTACACAAGCAGGCATTAAGCAATACATCTCAAACCAAACAAGACCTCTAATCTCTTAGCAAGCCTAATGGTAAGCTCTAGATCTAGCCTTATCTATGCTCCTTAGACATTGGTGTGATGCTAAGATGCTTGAAATCAAACCCTACCTTCTCAGATATAGGATCAGCATTAAGAACATCTAGCCTAGAAGAGATCTACAACAAACAAGCTTAACCAAATCAAATAAACCACAAGATCAACCCAGCCTAACCCATCCTCAAGATCCTAAGCAAACTACTCACAAGAACACATGGTGAACAAAGTCAAAAACCCAGAAAATAATGAAACTTGCATCACTAGAAAGATAAAACAGAGATCTTCAATATTGAAAAAGAAATGAAACTCGAATTCTCAATATTAAGAAAGTTATGAAACCAACAATATTGAAGAATTTAGTCTTTTTCAAGTACAATATCTAAGAAATATAAAAATGCAAAAAGAATAATTCCCAAAAGGGTAAAATACTAGGTTTAGAGAATATCTAAAAAGCTGCACACTTTTGTGGCTGCAGGTACAAGGCTTTATATAGGAGGCGAGTGGAAGCCCTAAAAATACAAAAAGACAAAATAGTCAACGGCTCGGTCAACTCGACCTGTGCTCGGTCGAGTGGCAGGTCGAGCTGGCTTCTCTCGTGCATTCTCCACTCGGTCGAGTCCTCCTCAGCACACGGTCGAGTGTCTGGTCGAGTGTGCGGTCGAGTTGGACTTTGGACCTTGTTATTTCAGCCTTAACTCTCTTGCTTTCCCTTCATGATTGCTTCACTTCTTCCTCAGCATTGCTTCCATGCTCCTTAAGCTCCAAAATCACCTGTTTATGCATGAAAATATGCAAATGCAATGCAACTAAACTCTAATGCATGATTAGTCCTAAAGCTATGCAATAATGGTGAAAATGGATAGCAAAAGATGCAAAAGATGTGAATATACTAAGGGAAAACAGGGTAAAATATATGAACATCACGTCTTCATTCATGCTTTCATAAGTGTAGTGGGGGTCTTGTTGTTGACTTGGATTAGGAGATTGGGGCAACTCGACTATGGCAATCGACTGGCACTCGGTCGAATGCATGGTCGAGTGGGGGGGTCAAGTTGGTCTGTGGATGTTCCTCTCTTCTTCTGTTTAGACTCCCTTGCTTCCCTCACCATGAAAACACCAAAACAAAAATCAAAATACCAAAATCCTAAGCAATATATACAGAGATACCTTAGGGACTTCCTCCCTAGTGAGCTTGTTTAAAGTCACTAAGCTTGACTTTGATGCCTTTTCAGGCTTGGTTTAGAGACCAAGGAGGTGATGAAATCCCCCTAGTTCTACTTGATAACCTTGGTGTTGTTCCTTGATCACTACCTCCTTAACACTTGAACTTTGTTTCTTCTTAAACTTGAATCTTGGTCTTGCTTTCTTCAAAGACCTTTTGTTGAGCTGAACTTGAAGATCCTTCACTAAACCAGCTAACATTTGAACTGAACCCTTTAGTTCTTGGAAAGTCTTCGCTTGGGCTGAACTTTTAATCGTAGGGTCCTCTCCATCCTCAAAAACTTCACAACTAGATTTTTCCTCTACCACAAAGTGCTGACCTTCAATAGTAGGGTGATGTGTTGAATTCTTGATATCAAACTTGATAGTGAAGTCTTTAGCAAGGTGGAGCTTGATGGTTCCCATCTTAACATCAATTACAGCCCCAACTGTGGCTAAGAATGGTCTTCCCAAGATAAGAGGATCTTCTGGCTCTTGGTCCATGTTCATGATCACAAAATCAGTTGGGATTCTAGCTTTCCCTATCTTGACCGGAAAATATTCAATCACTCCAAGCACATCCCTCTTGGATCCATCTGCTAGGTCAATATAGAGATTGCAAGGCTTAAAATGTTCATATCCCAACTTCTCAGCCACTGAGTATGGCATTAGGCTCACTGAAGCTCCTAGATAACATAGGCACTTGTTGAAGTGCATGTAGCTAATGGAGCAAGGTAGGTTGAATGAGCCTGGATCTTTAAGCTTTGTTGGGACAATAGCTTTCCCAATCTCTTTCAAATCCTTCATGTCTTGATCTTGAGCCTTTTGCTTGGATAATTCAAGAAGCATGCCTTTGTAGAGAGGATATGGGGCATATTGTTCCAAAGCTGGTCCTCTCTCCTCTTCCTTCTTTTCAATTACAACCTCTTCCTTCAAAGCCATCACTTCTTCCTTCTCAATAACTTCCACTTGTTGTAAAGCTAACTTCTTCTCTTGTTGCAAAGCCAACTCTTCCCTTTTCTCAATAATATCCCTTAGTTCCTTCAGCTTTTGTGCCTTTAAACGTCCTGGGAATGGTAGAGGTGGTTTGTAAGCAGGAGGAATGTACTTAGCAGGCTTGACAGCTTCTTGTCCTTCAGCTTGATCGACCACTCGATCAGGCACTCGGTCGAGTGCTGGTTCGAGCACCTGGTCGAGTGCACTACCAGTGACCAATCCTCCCCACCTTGAACCTCACTGTCCTCAGTGACAGCATCTTCATAGAGATTAAGAGCTGTAGTTGTAAACTCCCTTGGGTTTGGAATAGCTTCTTCAAGAAGTTGGTTTGGCTTAGGAGCTGAAGTAGAAGCAATGGAGCTCTCCATGTACTTGACCTTAGAGTTTAGGTCACTAGAATAGGAATTCAACATTTGGTTCAGCTCAGCAAACTGCTTGGCTACCTCAATCTGCCCAGTTGCTTGCCCAAGTAAAAGTTGCTGCATCATAGCTCTTAAATCAGGTTCTTGGGCTTGTGAAGTTTGAAACACTGGAGTGTGACACCATTGAGCCTGGAATCCTGGTTGATGTTGCCATGGTACAGAATGGAACATACTGTTGTGAACCATGATGACTCACTCGGACAGACACTCGGTCGAGCACAGGCTCGAGTGGGTGGTCGACTCGACTGGGAACTGATGTCTATTTGTATCCGGCTTCTGACTCGGTCAGGTGCTCGATCACACACTCGGTCGAGTGGTGGTCGAGTTGATGGTCGAGCTGGTACCTGAAACTCAATCACAAACAAGCAGTAGAAGAAAAGAGATCAGTAGTGAACAAGTGGATAAACGAACTTAATCTTAGACTTCTATTGATCCTAATTGTCACAAAAACACACCCAAATGGGCAACATCGCCAAATTGAAACACAATTTATTTGGTGGTATGGTGATGAAATGGATGAAATATGAATGAATGGATGGCAGGGTGTTTCAATTCCCCTTATGCAATTGTACTACAAGAGGTGTCAATCCAATCTGAGAGTTTGCAAGCAATCAAGATGTGCATATATGTCTAAGTCAAGCCAAATGTAAAGGATTTTTGTCACTAACAATCCTATGATAAAATGTAAAGTGCAGAATGTAAAGCTACTAGTACTAGATGCTAAATGTAAATGGAACAGAATAATTATGACAATTATGAAGCTAGAACAAAAATAGAAACTATATTAATGCAAGTATTGAACAGGACACTAAGTGAATGCAACAGAAATGCAACTAGAATGAAACAGGAAGTAAGACAGGACAACTACAAATCATAGACAAAAGTTCTGGGGATGAACTCGAGCAAGCACTCGATCGAGTGTAGATCGAGTGCAGGGTCGAGCTGGACAAACGCAAGAAAACAGAGCAACACAAGAAAAATAGAGCAATATGAAAGTAAATCAAACAACAAGCAAGCAGCAGGATTAAGACTAAGAAATCAATAAACAAGAAAGGCCTTGAGGAGGAATTCATGGGCTGGACTAATGATTGAGGTCATCTAACTTGGTCAACAAATCTCAAACAACTTGAGCTAATCTCTAGACAATATTTTCTAAGACATGTTTAATCCACTCTCGTGGCTAGAAACAATCAAACTCATGCATTTCTAGACTTGTTCTCACACAGTAAAGAATCTACACAAGCAGGCATTAAGCAATATGTCAAATACCAAACAAGACCTCTAATCTCTTAGCAAGCCTAATGGTAAACTCTTGATCTAGCCTTATCTATGTTCCTTAAACATTGGTATGATGCTAAGAGGCTTGAGATCAAATCCTACCCTCTCAGTTATAGGATCAGCATTAAGAACATCTAGCCTAGAAGAGATCTACAACAATCAAGCTTGACCAAATCAAACAAACCTCAAACATAATCCAGCCTAACCCATCCTCAAGATCCTAAGCAACTACTCACAAGAACACATGATGAACATCAAAGTCATAAACCCAGAAAATACTGAAACTTGCATCAAATGAAAGATAAAGCAAAGATCTACAATAATGAAGAAGGAATCAAACACGAATTCTTAATATCTTGAAAGTTATGGAACCAACAAAATCTAATAATCTTATGTTTTCTCCTTGAAAAGAAGGTACAAGATCTAAGAAAATAAAAGTGTAAAAAGAATAATTCCCAAAAAGGTAAAAACTAGGTTTTTGACTATCTAAAAAGCTGGACTCCTGGTGGCTGAAGGGTACAAGGTCCTTTTATAGGAAAAGTAGTGGAAGCACTAAAAATGCTAAAAGACAAAATAGCTAGGCGGCTCGGCCAACTCGACCTAGTGCTCGGTCGAGTGATCGGTCGAGCTGGCTTCTCTTGTGCATCTTCCACTCGGTCGAGTCCATCTCCGCACACGGTCGAGTGGGCGGTCGAGTGGGACTCCGGACCTTGGTTCTTCAGCTCTAACTCTCTTGTTTCCTTCTCTTCTCAGCTCCAATCTTCTTCAGCAATCCTTCCATGCTCGTTAGGCTCCAAAATTACCTGTTTATGCAAGAAAACATGCAAATGGCATGCAACTACACTCTAATGCGTAAACATTCCTAAAACTATGCGAAAGGGGCCAAACTAGATGGTAAATGATGCAAAAGAAGTAAAAATACTAAGGGAAAACAAGGTAAATTATATGAACATCAGTAACTTAAAAGACAGCCTTGATCAATCCCTGAGACATCAAAACAAGACACAAGTTAACAACCAATATCCAACTTGAGTAAATGAAACCAAAAGAGAAGAATAAATTTAACTTTTGCCTATCAAACATCATGATGAATCTATCACCATCGTTGAACCCAAGGTCTGCCTTCAACAACTTTACAAACCATACCTCAATTTTCAGTGTTATTAACTTTTACAACTCCCCATGCTATTGGATAAATTCCATTGTTTGCACCCCAATTATCAGTGTTCTTAACTTTTACAACTACCCATGCTATTGGATAAATACCATTGTTAACAACCAATATCCAACTTAAGTAAATGAAGCCAAAAGAGAAGAATAAATTTAACTTTTGCCTATCAAACATCATGATGAATCTATCACCATCGTTAAACCCAAGGTCTGCCTTCAACAACTTTGCAAACCATACCCCAATTGTCAGTGTTCTTAACTTTTACAACTCCCCATGCTATTGGATAAATACCATTGTTTGCATCCCTGCCTAAAGCTACCAATAGATGACCCTTAATCTTATTCTTCAGAAAGCAACCATTAATTCCTATGAGCAGCCTACAAGTCTCCATCCATGTTCTTCTAATGTTGTCAAAACAACCATAGAACCAATTGAACATGTCTATAATTACCTAAATCATTCGCAAGACATTCTACATCTACATGTGAATTCGGGTTTGCTTCACAAATCTCAGCAGCATAATCTCTTAATCTATGGAACTGCTCATCATACTCCCTCTCAATCCACTTTAGTGCCGTCTTCCTAACAGCTTGACATTCAGGCCAAGTGCCACTGATCTTCCATTTTGCCTTTATGCTTTCTTCAATCTTCAGTGGCATGAAGAACTCAGGACGATCTCTAATCTTATGAACAAACAACCTAGCTATATGTGGCACCGTAAACATCTCACACTCTCCATTTAGAATACAGCTATGCTTATCAATGAACTTATTGATCCTCCACATCTTATTCTTTGATAGAATCAACGCATAATCCTTCCACTCACATTCAGATCCATCCTCATCATTAACACCAACACATTATACCCTATTTTCACTTTATCATATTTGTATTGCTTTAGTTTCTCTCAGTTTTGAGAACATAATCGAGAACCGCCTCTGTGAAAGCAACTCTATTGAAAAATGCCTACTTATAGTACAACTCCCCATTACCACGCCTCATATGCATATGAGCTCTTATTGGACCGTCTTCATCCTCGTCCTCACTCTCTTGGTACACATCATGGCGGACTGGAGGTTCGTCGACAAACTCCTCAACCAACTGTTCGATGTGAGATTGGTCTCTATCTTCACCTTCTTCGTCGTAATCAGGAGGAGCTACGTCGGGATCTCGCGCGATTAACACCATTAAATCTATATTCTCTCCGAAACTCGAACATGCTCTTTCTGGTTCTTCAATTTTTGGGAATTTTTTTGTTTAGGGTTTGTTTGGGGATTTTTTGATTTAGGGGTTGGTCGGTCGGGTCGATATAAGGTTAAAACAAAAAATTCAGGTCAAATTTAGGTTTAGTCCGGTCTAATTGGGTTTAGGTTTTTGATTAGACAGTTAAGTAAATAGTAAACTAGTCGAAACCCCAGGATTGGGTGTAATTAGATTTTGAAATTTTAATTTGGAGAGACATAAGTATAGAACTTTCGATTCGGGGGGAAATATAAATTGTTAATAATTGTGGGGGATATATATCTCCTGGCCAAAGTTCAGGCTCCATCCAGCGAGATATTATAGTTTTCGAGGAAAATAGCTCGTTTTCCTATTATTGTATAGTATACTTTCTCCCAAATGTTTTGTATGATGTCCAAAATTGTTGGAATTTAAAAGATTTGTGCTAAGAACCAACAACATCTACAATTCTTCTTTATGTGAATGTTAATATCATTATAAAATGAAATGTAGATATATTACAATATAAAACTACCTACAAACTAGAGTAATATTGGTTCAAAATAAAAGAGAAGGAAAAACAAAATTAAAATACGACTTGACTTAAGAGAACAAAATGAAATGTAGATATATTACACAATCCATAATAGCATAAGATTTACAAAACCGCTAAGTTTTGTTACAGATTTCATAGTCAATGCCTTGAAGATGATAGAATGTTATATATATTGTTGGTGATGAGTGGATTGGCCCTAACCCATTATATATTACTTAAGTCTCATCACAACTTCCAATATGAGATCATTCTCCACACGCCCCCTCGGGATTAATGACTATATATGCTTAAGTCCCATCATATTTTCCAATGTGGGATCTGTCATCACAAGCCCTCTTGAGATGGCTCTTCTAACCACTAATCTCGACAGAATCTATCACATCCCCTTAAAATAATACTTTTTTGTAGCTATGTCTATGAAACTGGGTCTTCCTTTGGGTCTTCAATGAATGAGGTGATCAGAGCTCTTTCCGGAGTGGATTAATTAACAAAACAACGTGTGTATGCTTTGATATTATGTTAAATTAGGGTTTGTTATAAGTTTCTAACTCAAAACCAATTGATCGTGTTGTGAATTGACCCTAACCCCTTATATATTACTTAAGTTTCATCACATTTTTCAATGTTCGATCTTTTTCCACAAAACCATGTTAGTAGCAAAGTGTGAAATTAAACGTCATGCCAGTTAAATCAGAGTTTACATATTTAATTAATTTCTTTTGTGTCACTTATTTAATTAATCATATGATAAGAAGATTAACACTGCATATACTTAATTTAATTTTAATGTAGAGTAACTTGATTTTTTAAATGAATCTTGAGATATGTTTATATTACAATATACGAACATTAAACAATGAACCATGATCTTATTGAATCTTGATCACACAGGTGATGCCATAAAATATTGGTACGCTTTGACCACTCCTACAACTGCACCAGCCACAACCACCATGGCTGCCACACCCTCAACGACTCTCTTCCTCCATAATCTTTGACTTAATGAGCCGAACTTACTATGAAATTCACCTGCACAGTTTGGTGAATTTCTCATATCATCATCTACTTTAGAGTGTGATGTGGCTCCCTTCAAAGTAGCCAAGGGATCAGTTGCTATTGGGCTTGTCTTTGGCATTGTCACATACAAAACTCCCTTTGAGAACTTTGCACGAATCTCATTTCTTCTGCAATTTTTTGCAACTTTTGTTTCTTTCCTGAACCTAATTGATTTGCTTTGATCTACCGGACAGCCTCCTGTTATTGTTAGTATACCACTGTTGTTGATCTGTATTTTAAGATGCTCTTTCTTCAAACCTATACAAACCCCAAGTCCATTTTTTAATAATAAAAAATATAGTATTTGGTTTTTTCTTTAGGTCACTCTACAATAAATTAAATAACTAATCTTGTGTCCTAAACTGGATAAAAATACTATTGTTTTGTGTTTATTTTGTGTTTTTTTTAACAGGAGTAAAACTATACATATATTTAAAACGATATATTTTATTTTATTATTAATTTGATAAAATAATCCTAAAACTAGTTCTCAACTAATCTTTGATAAATCTCCGTTAGACATTAGTACTATACCTCGAATGCCCGACTAGCACCTTGCAAAATTTTAAATTAAAGTTTATATACGAGTCATTTACATTCCTAGCTAGATTGGGCACTAGTAACCAAATAAATTACATGGAATCAAAGAAAACGAGAAGCAAGTACCAATGTGGAAGCAAAGTATAATTAGAATATTTTTGGAGAAAGTAAGAAAAAAATAGCAATGTGGAATCAAAATACAGAAACAATTCTGAAACAATAATCTTATTTTATGAAATTTCAGTTGAAAAAGAGATTTATGTAGCAAATTGCAATGCAGCTTTTCAATATAGTGACTATAATATAAGTTTTTTTCTTTGGCAGAGTTGAATATATAACACTTACTTTTTTTTGTTTCTTCCATCAAAAAAAATTATGCGTAAAGTTTTTCTATCAAATCATGTGAAATAAAACTCAGAATGTCTCATCGAAATGCTAGTATAAAATCTCATCTTTGGTTTGTTTATAACTTAATTATGAACGAACGATTTAATGTACCTGATGGAAGATGTATCTCAAGAATGTCGATGTCCTCTGTTCTCTTCCATCGACAAAATGGTTCGATTTCATCGTAAAAGTGCATGGATCCAACCTCCATATTTAGTGCCATATCTTTCTAAAATGTCAATGCTCCAAACAAAATATTGCAAAGAATCTCTCTCTAGTTTCTAATTTTGGTGGGAATGAATGATTGATGATTGTGAAGATGACCCATCTAATTGCTTCTTTTTATATTCTTTTTTACGTGCAAGGAGTTTCTCTTCCTGGATTTCCTATGTACTAAATGATTCGTTTACTACCCATAAAGATTTGCTTTAAAAGATTAAATTTAATTATCTCTTTGAAGGTTATATATATTTAGTTGTATCTTATATAGTTGGTGTTCCTTCACGTGCACAAATCTTCATATATGTGGTTCCTAGAGATTCTTTACTTTTTCATGTTCTCTTTTTTCTTTTACTATTGCGCTTTATTCTCGTTTTTGGAGCTAGACCACACTTTTTGTGTTTTCACTTATTCTTTAAATCAAGTTTAGTTAAGGCTGTTAGACCATCATTAGCCATCATTAGCCCAGCACAGTCTCAACGTTTCTTTTTTAAATATATATATATATTATTTTAATTACAATTAATTGTAACCACCCACTCAAAAGTCACACATGTTAATATTTGTTGAGAATTGTTACTTCCATAAACAACAAGAGAATAGATTTTTTTTTTACTCAACCAAATAATAAAAATTTTATTTTGTTTTTGGGCCTCATTCATAAGAGTAAATGTGAGAACATCTCCCAGTAATAATGCTCTTAGGGTTTTTTTCAAATTCTATATAGTTTTATATTATGAAAAAAAAGAATTCAAAAGAAAGTGAAATTCTAGATTCAAGTCTAGTTTTCACAAATTTGAGAGAGAGAAAGTAAAAGATATGATAGTTTTATTTTCGAATAATAATATCTTGGAAAGAAGATATAGTACTCATAAATTTGGCTGCTCGTAAATTCCACGTTAATTTTGGAACAGCGACAGTGAATGTCTTCTTTGTATTCGATCATGAAGTAAATAGTTTTTTTGTTTATCAAAAACATGTATTTCATGCGCTGCAGAGCTGGCTTAAATATCCGCTACACCCGGTGTGAAAGTCATTGAATATTCAAATTTTTTATAAAAAAAAAATTTGTCCACTAAATATTCGAATTGCATACTAAATTTTAAAAGAAGAACTAAAAAACAATGATGGATTGTCAAAAAGGAAAAAAAACAATGATGGACATTGCAAAAGCTTTTGACACAGTAAGGTGGGAATTCATTTTTAGTTGCCTAAGAGGGATAGGGGTCCCTGAACTTTACCTTCGCTGGCTTAAAGCTTGTATTTGTACACCTTCATTCTCGGTTGGGTTTAATGGTCATGTCCACGGTTACTTCAAGGGATCAAGGGGGCTTCGCCAAGGAGACCCCCTCTCTCCCTATCTCTTTGTGCTAGCAATGAACTGTCTTTCTGTCTGTCTAGATAAAGCGGCTGAAGAAGGAAAAATTGGTTACCATCATCGCTGCTCAGGAATAAAGCTAACTCACTTATGTTTTGCGGATGACTTACTGATATTTGTTGATGGATCGGGTTCTTCACTGCAGAATGTTCTTCAAGTGCTAAAAGAGTTTGAAGCTGTCTCAGGATTAGCGATAAGCCTGCCTAAAACTAGCTTCTTCACCTCTGGTTTGTCTCAGCCTGAAATTGATAGCATAGTATCTACCACGGGAATTAGTCATGGACAACTGCCAATAAGATATCTAGGCTTACCTCTGTGCACAAAGAAACTAACCCTCCTTGACTGTGCGCCTTTGCTGCAGAAAGTTAAGAGTCGCTTCACTGCTTGGTCAACAAAGTCTCTCTCGTTTGCTGGACGGCTTCAAATGTTGAACTCAGTTATTGCTGGCATATCAAACTTTTGGTGCTCAGGGTTTGCTCTACCAAAAAAGTGTATCAAACAGTTAAATTCACTATCCAGTGCTTTTCTATGGAAAGGAATGATAGAGGGACATCATTCAGCACGTGTGGCTTGGGATACAGTAACTAAAGCAAAGAAAGCAGGCGGTCTAGGCTTAAGAGACTTACTCTCTTGGAACAAAGCTTGCATGGTTAAGCTCATATGGCTGATCTTCTTCAGGTCTGGGTCAGTTTGGGTTGCGTGGTTTCGGCGAGTGGTGTTATCAGATGACATGAGCTCCTTTTGGACTCGCAAGCCTAGTAGTCGGTTTTCCTGGTTAACAAACAAGCTGCTAAAGATTAGAGAGGAAGCTTATCCATGGATTAAACTCAAACTAGGCAATGGTAAATCCTGTCTTTTTTGGACAGACAATTGGAGCAAGTTGGGAAAGATGTGGACCTACCTTCGCGATGATGGGCTCTATCAGACTGGATTTCGGCGGGGCACGCGTCTTGCTGACCTCTGGAGGAGTGGAACTTGGCAACTTCCCCCTGCAAGATCTGAAGCTCAAGTCAATGTTCACATAGCTCTTTCTACATTAACTTTAACTGAAGAAGAAGACTCCTACCTATGGTGGATTGATGATTATTACAGGGATAGGCACAACACAGGTAGTATATATTCTGCTCTTCGTGCTCAACCTCTCACTGTTCCCTGGCATAGCATTGTCTGGTTCTCAGGTGGCATTCCGAAGCATAAATTTCTTACATGGTTGTTCGTCTTGGACCGATGTCCGACAAGAGATCGGCTATTGAACTGGGGACTACAAGTCGACCCCCACTGCCTACTCTGTGCCTCCTTGCCTGAGTCACGAGATCATATCTTCTTTGAGTGTCCGTTCAGCTGGTCGATCTGGTCAGAGGTTGCTCGGAGATGTGCATTTACTCCCTCAGTTGCTTGGTCTCAGTCGATAGACTCTCTAACTCGCTTTAGAGGCTCTCGAGAGGCTAAGAAGCTCCTACTAATCGCCTGGCAGTCAGTCATTTATTCGATCAGGACTGAGAGGAACCACAGACTTCATCGAAGCTCCTTCAAATCAGCTGATCTGCTTTTACGACAAATTGACTCCATCGTTCGTAACAGAGCCTCAAGCTTCCGAGACAGCAACCCCGAGCTTTCTCTATCCCTTCTTCACTTATGGTTTTCCACGGCTTCAACTCTGACGGCAAGAGGGTGAGGAACCCTAATCTTTGATGCGATCTCACCAACACCACTCACTTCTTTCGTCTACCATTATTGACGATGGGTTAGGCGGTTAAATTCTCAACCGTAAAATTGGTTCGATTCTAACTATTGGTTCGATCCTGACCATAGTAATGTAACTGGTTCAATTTGGTTTCCTTTCCTTATGGGTTAGTTTTGGGTATGTTATGTATTTGGGCTTCCGATGGGCCCTGTAAACTCTTTATTTATTTTCTCCTAAGTTTAATTGAATGCATTTTAACAAAAAAAAAAGGAAAAAAAAACAACAATATGTTTAATTTTAGATTAAAATGTACATGGAAAGGAGATTCTTGGGCAACCGAGGGAGGAGGCGGTCGATGTTACGAGGAGAGGAGATGAAAGAGACGGTGTGACCCTTTTCAGCGATGAGCTTAGAGAGCTCAAAATATGGAACCATGTGACCAAAGGCTAACCATGGAAACATGGCCACGTGGAGCTTTGTTCCATCTCCATTGTTGTTGTTGTCTTTCAAGCTTGTCGTTGTTATTACTTTGTTATGGTCGGACTACAGAACTGAAGTCTTGTGTTTTATAATAGAAAAAGCAGAAAGATATTTTTTTGTTGCTCACAGAATAAAGTTTATTATTATATTTCACTGTGAATAGAATATTATCTCCCTTCGGAGGTAAGATGTGTGGTGTATACTAAACCTAGAATTTTCAAATATGGAAGTATATATATATATGTGGCAAGCTCGGCTACTTCATTCTCAAATAAGACAAAGATTGCACTAGACCTTGAGCCCGGGAAGACCGCTACTAGCCCTTTACTCTCATATCGATCTATTATGCGCCTCTGCATTTAGCATCTTGCCGGTATCAACAACGAGAAAAAACAAACCAAATGGAAACAGCAACTAACTATGAATAGAGAGAGTCTAGGCTCACTCACAGACCCAGCTGTCTTTGCTTTATTCACAACGTCAGCCCGCAAGAACTCACCCTCGTTTGAAAGAAATACATATACTCTCTCTTGCTTGCTCTTGAATTGACTGTGGGTAAGCCAACCAAAAGAAAGAAATCCAAGGTCCGGAAGGCCTTTGTTCCGACCCGACCACCGACTGGCCGATACTAGTTCCAGAGGCATTTTACGTTCTGGGGATCGGGCGGGCCCGGTGAAGAAGCATTGGATCCCAGAGATGGAATTACAAAGGTGCGCTCCGCCCGGTGACTAAGAAATCAATTGGTTTGCACAACAATTGAAGTGATGAGGTCGAGGGAAGTAGGGCTCCTATTGACTAAAGGCCCTCTTTCTGCCGCTCTCCTCCCAGATGTAGGTCTTCCCGGAAGTGAGAACACTGCTGCCCTTGTTTTGTTTGAATAATAGTATAGATTTATACCTTCTCTACGGAATACCTGTTGCATCCTGTCTCTCCTGCCAAGCGAAAACTGGCGCTTGGCTGTCAGGCGCAACCCTTTTACTTGGTTTCCTTGTCGAGCAAAGTTGCCCTGGTGTATATCCCGGAGTACTTCGAGGAACGCCAGTAGGCCTATTAGTGCTGGGGCTGATGAGCTGATTGCATGATCTCTACCGTAATTATGCCTAAAATGAATAAAAATCTCCTATATATTAATAGAGAAGTATTTTGAGAAAAATGCTGAGGTGTCGTCGCTAGAGAGTTTTAGACATTTTTAGCAGTTTATCCACATTTGGTAATACTATTTACAATACATGCCATTATATGTTTAACGAAAAATTAATAAAAGAAGAAGTTGTTAAATTTCTCTTTTTTTACGTGTACTATATTTTGTTAATATGTACTTTAAAAAAGTGAAAATGTAATATCTAGTTTTATTCCTAAAAATAGTTATTCATCAAATAATATACAAATTTTTTTCCCAAACACTAAAAAAAGAAATGAATGTAACAAAAAAATCAGCAAATAAAATACAAATTTGAACTTTATAGTATTCATATTTTTACATTTTATGTAAATGCATATTACACTTCTTAACAATTTCAAAAATTTTAATATATTTTTATCTAATCATTTGTCCTGTTTCAATACATTAGGTTTTTAAACCAAGACATGTTGCCATAAATAGTAACATTTTATTAATATTTTCTCGACTATGTTAAAACTTTTTCACGTTCAAAGATTTTCACGGGTGAGATGTATTTTAAACGAAATAAATGGAAATTTGAATTAAAAATACTCTAATGATATATTATGTTTGACACAAACGAATATTAATTCAATAATTATAATTTTATTCATAATAATATATTTAAATTGATTTTTTCTAAAAATAGGGCGGGTTGTTACATAGTAATACTTTATTGATCTATCGTGGAAGCAAAATTTTTTTTTATTATTTTGTTGATTTTAGTTTGGGTTTTTAAAAAAAAAATATAACATCTGATTTGAATCCTCATCGGACTTTAACCAGTCATCTCTAAAAAGTCATAGATATTCAATCTTCTTCTTCTTTTTTTTTTTGTTAAAGAGATACCAATTATATAATCAAAAATTTCATACAGAGAGTTCCTTGAATAGCAATAACAATTAAGCACTAACTCTGTAAGGGTAGAAAATCTCAAAAGCTTTGAAAATTTTCGAACCAAAGGTAGAGGACGGTATCTTGGTCTGGAGTTGGAGGTTGTCTCAAGCTATGCGATCGGTCAAGTACAGTGAAGCTTTGTATTTCGCTCTGCAGAAAAGAAGGAAGTAGAGTGAAGCTTTGTATTTCGCTCTGCCCAGATTGAATAGAGTAGAGCCTGAAAAACCAATTGGCAGATAACATTAAGCTTCCTATTTGTGGTATGATTCTTAATCCAACTGAGGTAGCCATTGAAGTTGGTAGAATGAGGTCGTTGTAGATGAGCAAAGAAATCCAGCCATAAAACCTTGGCAAACGAGCATTGAAAGAATAAATGATCCCTTGATTCCTCCCCTGCCAGACATAGCATACAATTAGCCGGAACTTGCAAATTCCAACATCTCAGTTTGTCCCTTGTCGCTAATCTGTTGAGGGCAGTGAGCCAAGCCAAGAATGCCATCTTCGGTATTCTCTCTTTGAACCATATTTGAGTATGCCATGAAACCAATGGACCTTGCGGGTGCAAATGTCTCCAGGTTCTCAGAGAGGAGAACGTACCCTGAGTTTGGTCCGGAGTTAGCTTATATTAGAAAACATCATTGCCTAACCCAGTAGCAGGAGGTGAGTGTTCCTCGAGGCATATTTTGAGGAGCTGCACCGGAGGGTTCCTCCCACGCGGTACAGACCAACAACCATTGACTACAGCTTGAGAAACTTTACTAAGTACACCAATACCAGATACACTCGATCCATTTTCTCCACTAATCTCAATCAGAGGGCCTAAACCGGTCCAGTTATCATGCCAGGATACTTTTTCCTGAGACAATCTCGCTGTAATAAAGGCCTTGCTAGTAACCGCAGCTTTATCAAACGCCTCCATATCCAGCTCCCAGAGAGTCTGAAATCTGCTGTCAAGAAGTTTCTACCTCTGCTCAAGTGAATTTTAACCCATGAAACCCAAAGAGAAACAGCTTGAGAGAAAAAACGCCAAATCAGTTTGAGCCCAAATACTTGATTCCAATTTTTTAAACTTCTAAGTCTAAGGCCACCTGAGGCCTTTGGAGAGAAAACAACTTCCCAAGAGACCTTAGCTCCAGGAGCCGAATTTGAGTACCTTTCCACAAAAATGCACTGCAAATTTTCTCCAATTATTCAATACATTTATTTTAGAGGAGAAGGATGGATGCCCAGAAATTGATTGTGCTGCTTATGATGGATTGAAAGAGTTGCAGTCTGCCAACAAAGGAGAGATGACGATGAGTCTATCCCAAGATCCGACCTTTAACCTTGTCAATCAAAAGTTGATAGTCTGATCCTATGAGTTTATGAGTAATGAGAGGAACACCGAGGTACCTAACAGGCAGCGAACCATGGAGCAGGTTATGTCTTGATCCCATATCCCTAATACCCATTATGTTGTTCCCATCCAAGAATAGACAAGTTTTTGTAAGATTGACTCCCCCTGAAGCTAACTTGAATTGGTCAAGAACGTCCTCAAACAACCCTTCCCGTTTTTTTTTTTTTTTAATAATATCAATACATAATTAAGCATATCATACTACTTAATTAAACCAAACAACCTCAATTAACCAATAAACCAATATCCATTAACATGCACAGTAGAACACATAAACAATAAATACAATACCAACATATCAACAATACAA
The DNA here is from genome assembly GCA_024034495.1 of Camelina laxa. Classification (NCBI taxonomy): domain Eukaryota; kingdom Viridiplantae; phylum Streptophyta; class Magnoliopsida; order Brassicales; family Brassicaceae; genus Camelina; species Camelina laxa. Next base: position 14,432,981 of record CM043885.1, on the reverse strand, counting down.
CAATATTTCTCACTATCCTATCCAACAACCTAGCATAACTCTATCCAAGTTTCCAACATCAATAACATAACCAACACACAACCGAGACCCTAGATCATCCTCCTCCTCATCGCCATGATTCCACGTCTCATACCTGCACACCACAAATAACAATTGAGATGCGTAAGTATTATCACAAATACTTAGTGAGGCAATCCTCTTATCTACTAGGCTATACACACAAGCAACTGAGATTCCAATGTTTATCAAAGAACAAACAAACACAACAAACCAGGAAACCACACAACATACAAGTTGGTGGTGTCGATCGACACTGGCTCAAACTTGGTGTCGACCAACACCCCAACTGGTGTCGACCGACACCCCAAACTGGTGTCGACTGACACCCCAACTGGTGTCGTTCGACCCCGACTCCGCAGACGCGTTCTGCTTGAAGCCGATGATGAGGACATCAATAGTCAACTTTCCGAAGAACCCGTTTTGCCATTGCCCGAAGAACATGTTCTTCCATTTCCCGAAGAACCCGTTCTGCCAACAATGATACCCAAACCTATGACAAGGTTGGGAGCAAGAACGTTAGGGAACAATTCAACAACTCCATTGAAAGTCTGATTACTCTCATTGAGCTAGAAGATTCCAAAGAGAAGGCTCCAAAAGCATCATTTTTGCCGGTTTTACAAAGAATTAAAGAACTCGTTCTTTTCATCATTTCCGAAGCAATCAACGAAGGGCTGGAGCGTGCATGAGAGCTATTATCAAGGTAAGTGTTTGAATTCAAATAATAAATGGTTCTTTTATTGTTTTGCAGGAATCGACCGTTGGGTCTTTATGAGTCTTTATTTATGTAGGTCCTAAAATCGAGTCTGTTGTTTTTGCAAGTTTAGTCCTTTTATTTGTAATAAATTTTGACCCTAGAAGGTCCCCCGCTGTTGGATCGTTATATAAGGTCCCTTCTCAGCATTGTAACCTTTCAAGTTTTTATGAAATAAAATGAGAGTTTTCTTAGGTTATCTTCTGAGATAGAAGCAACCACCCTTTTCTTCTTCTACTTGTGTGTGAATCCTTGAAGACTGAGATTTGACTTATCATATATCCTTTCACAGATCTGTGTGGCGTCCTTCACTCTACCATTTATCTCCTCGTCTTCCACTGCTACCGAATAGACAGAACAGTGTTATCAACCATTCGTCTATTCACCATCTCTTCACTGCGCTCCATCTATCATCCACCGAATAGGCAGAACAGTATTACCAACCATTTGCCTATTTCCATCTATCCACTTGGGTTCCCTCATCTGGGTTCCTATATCAGCCGAGCATCGAATCTTCGTCTCAATCCATCTCCAAAACACCCAATACTCGCCTAGAGGCCACAGGAACCATTAGGAACCCTAAAGCAATCACAACCAACAAGAAAAACACCAAAACAACACCCAAACAAGAAAAACATAAGAGATCTCAGGCTTAGATCAGCCATGGTCATGCACTCACCTCTTTTGCAGAAACTTCTGGCCCAACAACGACGAATCCAGCACCCTAGGAAGCTTTTCCTTCTTCTCTAGCACAAGATTTCTCCTCCATAGGAACAAATTTCCCAAACAAGCCAAGAATCTCCCCTAAAAACCACCAAACTCCTAAACCTTTCTCTTTTCTCTCTTTTCCTCTCAAAACGGTGACCAACTTTCCAATCCACGAACCAGGGTCGACTTTCTCTTGAAATATGTCGGTTTGGAACTTCAATTGAATCAAACCAACCAACAATCGACAAATTAATACAGTTTGATCGAACCAAACAAAGCTGGTGTCGATCTACACACCTCTAGTGTCGATCGACACCCATCCCCAAATCTCACTATTTGGTTCACGGATGTTATAATTCTCCCCCACCAACAAGGATTTGCAACACAGTCCCTCCACCAAGGACCTCTGTGCAACCGTCACCATGGCCTGCACATTCTACGACCGGATTGAACACCGTCAGCCAAGTGAAACACATGTTTTTTGGTTGATGGTGGTGAATGAATGGTATGATGAAATGAGATATGAATGATGGAGTGCAGGGTGTTTCAATTCCCCTTATGCTTTTGTAGTATAAAAGGTGTTAATCCAATCTGAGTGTTTGCAAGCAATCAGGATGTGCATATATGTCTAAGTCAAGCCAAGTATGAAGGATGTTTGACACTAACAACCTATTGATGAAATGTAAAATGCAGAAAGTAAAAGCTACTAAGATAGATGCTAAAAGCAAAGAGAACAGACTAATCAAAGCTATGATGCAATAAGAACAAAAATAGAAACTATAGTAATGCAAGTAATGAACTAATGCAAGGCAAGCAATGAACAGGAAATTAAGTGAATGCAACAGAAACACAACTAAAATGAAACAGGAATTAAGACAGAACAACTACAAAGCATAAACAAGAATTCTGGGGATGAGCTCGAGCAAGCACTCGATCGAGTGCAGATTGAGTACAGGGTCGGGCTGGACAAATGCGAGAAACAGAGCAATGTAACAAAACAGAGCAATACAAAAGTGAATCAAACAACGATCACACAACAGGTTTAAAGCTAGGAAATCAATAAACAAGGAAGGTCTTGAGGAGGGATTCATGGGCTGGACTAATGATTGAGGTCATCTAACTTGGTCAACAAATCTCAAACAACTTGAGCTAATCTCTAGACAATATTTTCTAAGACATGTTTAATCCACTCTCGTGGCTAGAAACAATCAAACTCATGCATTTCTAGACTTGTTCTCACACAGTAAAGAATCTACACAAGCAGGCATTAAGCAATATGTCAAATACCAAACAAGACCTCTAATCTCTTAGCAAGCCTAATGGTAAACTTTTGATCTATCCTTATCTATGTTCCTTAAACATTGGTATGATGCTAAGAGGCTTGAGATCAAATCCTACCCTCTCAGTTATAGGATCAGCATTAAGAACATCTAGCCTAGAAGAGATCTACAACAATCAAGCTTGACCAAATCAAACAAACCTCAAACATAATCCAGCCTAACCCATCCTCAAGATCCTAAGCAACTACTCACAAGAACACATGATGAACATCAAAGTCATAAACCCAGAAAATACTGAAACTTGCATCAAATGAAAGATAAAGCAAAGATCTACAATAATGAAGAAGGAATCAAACACGAATTCTTAATATCTTGAAAGTTATGGAACCAACAAAATCTAATAATCTTATGTTTTCTCCTTGAAAAGAAGGTACAAGATCTAAGAAAATAAAAGTGCAAAAAGAATAATTCCCAAAAAGGTAAAAACTAGGTTTTTGACTATCTAAAAAGCTGGACTCCTGGTGGCTGAAGGGTACAAGGTCCTTTTATAGGAAAAGTAGTGGAAGCCCTAAAAATGCTAAAAGACAAAATAGCTAGGCGGCTCGGCCAACTCGACCTAGTGCTCGGTCGAGTGACCGGTCGAGCTGGCTTCTCTTGTGCATCTTCCACTCGGTCGAGTCCATCTCCGCACACGGTCGAGTGGGCGGTCGAGTGGGACTCCGGACCTTGGTTCTTCAGCTCTAACTCTCTTGTTTCCTTCTCTTCTCAGCTCCAATCTTCTTCAGCAATCCTTCCATGCTCGTTAGGCTCCAAAATTACCTGTTTATGCAAGAAAACATGCAAATGGCATGCAACTACACTCTAATGCGTAAACATTCCTAAAACTATGCGAAAGGGGCCAAACTAGATGGTAAATGATGCAAAAGAAGTAAAAATACTAAGGGAAAACAAGGTAACTTATATGAACATCACACTCTATGGGCCCACCTTTCTTAATGGGCCTCACGTCTTCTCACTAGGCCCGTGAGTCCATCCATATCTGACGGTCGGTGTGCGTAAGCTAAAAAACCATGTAACATGTATGTATGCAATTAATAATGTCACTTACATGACTTTTTACTACCAATCAGATTATGCATAAGCAGCGAAAAATTTGTTGTCTATTTTATAAAATCTAGAAAGCTTGGAAACATCTATCTCCAACCTTCACCAGAATTTTTGTTTGTAGTTCTGATTGTTTCAGTTTCATGATTATCGTTATTCTCTTAAGCCATCATCAGTTTATGGTTGATCATCTAGAAACATCACTTTTATTTTAATTATTTCTCGAATTTCTTACGGACACCTTTCGGCTACATATTTTTACCCTCAACAACATCATTATACATTTACGTACACACGATCTGTTATCCAAATATATTTTCAGGGATATCATGTTTGGATGCGGTTGTGTGTGTAACGTCCCAATTGTCACCTTGTTTAGTGGACTCATGTCTACTTCCAGTCCATGGGTCTACCTTTTTTAATAGGTCTCACGTCCTTTCATTAAGTCTGTGAGCCCATCCATATCCGACGGTTGGTTTGCTACGTACAAGAAGCTTTAAAGGCTTGTTTACTCGTCTCTACAAATTACCACATGATATTTTTTTTGTGTTTTTCCTCACTTGCATAGTTCCAAAAATCACTTTCCAAAAGGTCACCCATCCTGAAACTACTCCAGCTCGAGCATGCTTAACTTTGGAGTTCTCTCGGGACTCTTAACCGAAAAGATAAGTGCACTTTTGTGACATAGGTGGGCAAATCAATTATGTTAAACCTCTTCGCTTGTCATTGAAACCAGGATGTCATAATTCACCCCCATTAACAAATCTCAATGTCCTTGATATGTACCAAGATCGTCACCCTCAACTGATACGACCCGTCCCGTTTTTTTTTAATAATAAATAATTCTCTCTAGTGATCCCATACTCACTAACAACCTAACCCCAATTAAGCAAGAGCGGATAACAAAAGCAATGCCATTAAACCAATAAAATAACCAATAATAATTTCATACCAACTAAAATAATAATCCAACCCAACAAAAAACAAGGAACCAAAAATCCTAAAACAACATTCTAGGACTCAACTCTAGCAATATAACAGAAGCCAAACATCAACCAATCAAGCCACTAGAACATCCTCCTCTTCATTGCCTTGATACTACGATCATACTTTGCCTTTACCTGCACCACAAACACAAATTGAGATGCATGAATATTTTATAAACACTCAGTGAGGCAATCTTCCCATCTACTGGGCTATACACACAAGCAGTTGAGACAACTCTAACCATCAAACAACAATCAACAAAGTTTGTTGCCCGCTTCCTACTCAGAGCATCTGCAACCAAGTTTGCCTTACCAGGGTAGTAAGTTATCTCCAAATCATAATCTGCCTCTACCTCATGTTCAACTCAGACTGAGTGAATATATACTTAAGGCTCTTATGATATGTAAATACCTGCACTTAGTCATCGGACATGCTATGCTCGCAAAGCCTTGCACAAATCTTCTGTAATAACCTGCCAACCCAAGAAAACTCCTGATCTCAGTGGCATTTTGCGGTCTAGGCCAATCCATGATAGCCTGAATCTTCTCCGGATCTATAGAAACCCCATCTGCGAAAACAATGTGACCCAGAAATCCCATCTCCTACTGTCAGAAAATACACTTGCTTAACTTAGCAAACAACTTCTTCTCCTGCAGCTTCTCTAGAACTGCCCACAAATGCACTGCATGCTCCTCTGGACTCTTAGAATAGACCAGGATATCCTCGATGAAGATGATGATAGACACGTCCAAAAACTCCTGAAACACGCTGTTCATCAACCTCATAAACGCTGCTGGCGCGTTAGTCAACCTAAAAGGCATCACCAAAAACTTATAATGCCCATACCTCGTCCTGAATGCAGTCTTTCTCACATCTGACTCATCTATCGGGATATGATGATAACCCGACGCCAGATCTATCTTGGAGAACCAAGTAGCACCTCTCAACTGATCCAACAACTCATCGATCCTGGGAAGAGGGTACGTTCTTCACAGTGACCCGGTTCAAAACCTGATAATCAATACACAAGCGGAAACTCCTATCCTTCTTCTTAACGAACAATATCGGCGCTCCCCACGTGACACACTAGGACGGATGAATCCCTTGTTCAACAGATCCTCCAACTGCTTCTTCAACTCTGCCATCTCTACTGGAGCCATTCTGTAAGGAGTCTTGGATAACGGCGTCGTCCCTTGTTCCAGTTAAATCGTGAAAGGATCAGACCGAGATGGTGGTATTCTTTGCAACGTCTAAAACACGTCCTCAAACTCCTCCACAACCTGAATACCGCTAACCGAAGACTACCCCACTGACTCCGACATTGAAATAGTAATCAAATAAGCCTCACGGTCCTTCTCGATCATCTTCCGAGCCTGAATGGCCGATATCACGAGACTCCCTAAAGTTGGTCTAACTCCCTCAAAAACCAACTTCCCTCCTGGATGCTCAAACTCCACTCTACCCCGATAGCAATCCAGATGAACCTTATGCCGATGCAACCAATCCATCCCGAGAATAACATCATACAGCTCCACTGGACTGATAAGCAATTCCACTGGACACGACTCTCCTGCGATCTGAATATCAACTTCCTTCGCTTGGCCAATAACTCTCAGACAACTCCTGCACACTCCCCGGGATCTCCTATGATATCAGCACTCTTGGCGCACTCTGGAGTAATGAAGCTATGAGTAGCTCCAAAATCAAATATTTTATGGGACTTAAACCCGCCCACCAACAAAGTCCCTACACAAACCTCATGTGTTGAGAACCTAACATTTTATCACAGGAAAACAGAAAATATGAACCTACTGTAATTCACAAAGTTTAAGTACCAGAAGTTATACCTGTGATCGCTCCAACACTGGTTTACCAGGATCGACCGTCGTGTAAACCCGTGGCGCCAGCTCAATCTGTGCTACCGGCTGAACCACATGCTGCACCGCTGCCACTACCATCTGCTGCAACTTGGGACACTTGAGCTTGATGTGCCCAGGCTCCCTGCAATGATAACATACAAGAACCGCTGCCGTCGGAGCACTCCTCTGGGGACAGCTAGCTACCTTGTGATCCATGCTCCCACACCCGAAGCACCCTGCACCACTCGGTCTCTGCGTAGCTTCCCACTTCCTCTTGGTTCCCTACGCAGGCTTGCCGCCCTTGCTAGAACCTCCATGATGTTGAGCCTTCCTAGGTTGAACTGCTGGAGTAACCGTCTGCCTAAGCCCGAATATCCTCCTCAATCTCTGCTGCAGCCTCAACCAGCTCTACACGCGAAGCATAACTCCATCCTCTACAGTAAACCCTCAGATCATCACGAAGGGCCCTCATAAACCTCCTGATCTGGGCCTCCTCAGACACCATAGCCCGACCTCCATAAGAAAAAAGTCGATTGAACTCCAAATCCAGCTACCGCACTGATCGTGTCCCCTGAGAAAACTGCAGAAACTGCACCTCCAACCGGTCCAATGCCTCTCTCGGAAAATACTTGCGGTTGAACTCCTCCAAGAAGTCAGCCCAAGTCATCTCCCTCCTAGCAGCTACTGATCTCCACCACACCTGAGCATCACCAATCAGGTTGTGAACACCTATGTCTACCCAAAACTCCTCAGGACATCTCATAGTCTAGAAGTTACGTTCCACACTCGTCCTCCACGCATCTGCAGCAGTAGGATCTGTACCACTCGAAAACCGCTCGAATCTGAGGAAGGGTGTCGACCGACACCATGCTCGACATTCCTGAAAACCCTAGTTTGTGTCGACCGACACCTCCACACAGTGTCGATCGACACTCGCCAAAGTTATCGAGCCGTCCTCGCGTTGGTGTCGACCGACACCCCAACTGGTGTCGATCGACACTGATGCCAAGCATCGATTTCCTTTGACAGAAACTCTGAATCTTGCCTCCAATCTTCTCCAATCCGCTCCATGCATCCACAAAAGCAAAAACCCAGCCATTGCAGCCACAAATAACCATAGAGAACTCAAAGAAACAACCACATAAGCACCAAATCGCAGAAAAACTAGAGATCTTAGCTTAGATAAGCCATGCTCATGCACACACCTCTTTGCAGGAAGTTTCCGACCAACAAAGACGAATCCCACACTCCTAGCAACCTTCTAACTTCTTCCTAGCTTCAAATCTCCCAAGAAAAGCCAACAAATTTCCCAAAAATCACTAAAAAGCTCAAGAACACACTTTCTCTTTGTTTTCTCTCAAAACGATGAGAACGGCGACCAAACAAACTTCCAAAACCCTTCTGGTCGACAAAACACTTAAATAACCCGGTTTAATGGTTTTTCCTAAACCAAACCGGTCCAAATCGATAATTAAATCAATCTGGTTTAACCAGAAATTAATGGTGTCGACCGACACCACTAGTGGTGTCGATCGAAACTCATCCCCAAAATGCACATTTTGGTTTGCGGATGTGATAATACTGACATAACGATAATGATCTCCCACATCCGCAGCAACTGGCTGCTGCCCCTCCGCCGCCACTGGCGGCACTACCTGAGCCTGAGCCGGTACCACTCCCGGTAACTGCTCCAATAGCTCTGACAACAAGCCTGCCAGGTCAACACCTCCTCCAAGGGCTCCACCCGCTAGGACTCCCGCACCCGGAACCCTAGCATCACTGGCTACACTCATGGACCCCTCCGGGAAGCCTTGCGACTCACCAATCCTCTCAACTGTCACACTATAATCCACCGGATCACTAACCGCTGGGCCTCTGCCCCTACCACAACCAAGACCGCGTCCACGACCATGACCGTGTCCACGACCAGTAACAGAACTCCCTATAACCATATGCACTACCATTAACAGAAGGCTAAGCAAGCATCTAACAGTACACAAAAACATAACTCACCAAGGAATCACACTGTAGGCTCGAATAGGATGTTTTAGAACTTCATGCCATACACAATTGACTAACTTCACATAATCAATCAAAGCATGCAATCCCCAAACATCAGCAACAAAAACACCATGAACCCATACCTAGAACCGTAAGGGCTCTGATACCAAACTGAAACAACCCGACCCGTTTTTCTTTTTTTTTATAGTAAATAATTCTCTCTAGTGATCCCATACTCACTAACAACCTAACCCAAATCAAGCAACAGCGGTTAACAAAAGAGATACCATTAAACCAACAAAATAACCAATAATAATTCTAAACCAACTAAAATAATAATTCAACCCAACATAAAACAAGGAACCAGCGATCCTAAAACAACATTCTAGGACTCAACTCTAGCAACCTAACAGAAGCCAGATATCAACCAATCGAGCCACTAGAACATCCTCCTCTTCATTGCCTTGATTCCACGATCACACTTTGCCTTTACCTGCACCACAAACATAAATTGAGATGCATGAGTATTTTATAAACACTCAGTGAGGCAATACTCCCATCTACTCGGCTATACATACAAGTAGTTGAAACAACTCAAACCATCAAACAACAATCTACAAACAAACCACAAACTCACATCGACCGATAGAAGACTAGCCTGCACCGACTAACACTTACACTGCATTCACCGATGCATGCTCGACATTTCACGAAATCTCTAGTTGCATCGACCGATGCCTCCACATGGCATTGACCGATGCTCCTAGGTCAAATCACGCTGTCCTCCCATTGCATCGCCCTACACACAAATTGTATCGCTCGACGCACATGCCGAGGATCGTTTCCCCCGAAACTTCTCGCTGGATCTCCATTCCTAAACCATCAAAACTCGATCCGAAGCCACAAAAAAGCCTCACAAAGCCATAAACAACGTTCTAACAAGCCAAATAACACATGAGCAAGCAAATCAGAGACATCTCAAGCTTATGTAAGCCATGGTCATGCACTCACCTTTGCCAAGAAGATTTTAACTCTAAAACGATAGATCTACGCTCCTAGCAAGCTCCTACAACGATCCCAACTACAGATCTCACCAAGAAACGACACAAATCTCCTAAAAACTCCCCAAACGCTTAAGAACTCTTTCTCTCTTTCTTTTTTCTCCCAAAAACGGCTTAAATTCGACTAAACTCGACATAACCTTTGTTTAATTTGACTTAAGGGTTTCCTAACCCAAAATGCAACTCAAACACGCATTTCACTTGCACAAGAACCAACCTTGCATCGACCGACACCACTCTTGCATCTATCGATGCATACCCCAAACCGGGATTCCGGTTCGCGGATGTTACACCAACAATATCAGCCCATTTGACTCCACACGCTTTTTGGTTTGGCTCTGATACCACTTGTAACACCCCGACCGTCACCTTACTTAGTGGGCCCTATGTCCACACACCATTGACAAAATCACATAATCAACTAAAGCATGCAATCCACAACATCAACACACAAAGAACTCATACCTATAACCATAAGGGCTCTGATACCAAACTGAAATGACCCAACCCAGTTTTCTTGTTTTTATTATAATAATTAACTAGTGATCCCACACTAAGTAACATCCTAATAACATTCAATACAGACATCGGATAATACCTAACAAATATTAAACAAATACTCCAATAGAATAAATAGCCAATAATCAATGATGTCTACAAATCCTAAACCAACAGTTCTGAAACATGCAGCATGAATCATGTAATCAGGAACCTAGGCAACACTCTAATGACTCAACTCTAGCAGCCTAAAAGAAGCCAGCCATTAACCAATCGAGCCACTAGAACATTCTCCTCTTCATTATCTCGATTGCACGATCACATTTTGCCTTTACCTGCACTAAAAACATCAATAAGATGCATGATTATTATCACAAATACTTAATGAAGAAATCCTCCCATCAATTGGGCTAAACACACAAGCATAGAGAATTCACAGATAAAAAATCAACAACCAACACAATCAAATCAAGAATAAACAAGCATCAGCTGCCTGCTGTCACAGGGATGTCGACCGATACTAGTGAGTGTCGACCAACACTGGCCACCTGGTGTCGACCGAAACCTGCCACCTGGTGTTGACCGACACTAATGCCGAGCATCGTTTTTTCTCGATCATGGTTCACACAAGAGTCTCTCAAAGCCACATGAACCAAGAAAGTACGCAAACAAGCAAATGAACCAATCATACAACTCCTAAACACTAAAATCATAGAATCTCTAGCTTTATATAAACTCACCTTTCCAACAAGAAGTTTCTGACCAATAATGACGAATCCAACACCACAACTAGCAACATGTCCTTAGCCTTAGATCTCCACTTACAGGAACAAAACTTTCCAAAATGGCCTAGAACTCTCAAGAACTCATAGGAAACTCTTTTTCTCTTCTCAAACTCTTTGGAAGACGAAAAGTGGCTAAAAGAAACAAGGGCGTCATATTTTCTCCTTAAATACCTGAGCCCTAGGGTTATCCACTAAACCGAGCCTAACCTGAAAAAAATAGAAATAACATGAGCACTAACCGAGCAGTATGTTGACCGACAGCCTTCTTTGGTGTCGATCGACATCCAAACCAATGTTTTAGTTCGCGGACATTATAGTGTGAGTCATTTAAGATTTAACACGATTTGTTATGAAGTTGTAGTATTTGCTAGAAAAAACAAAGAATCAAACCAAAATTCTTCTCGCCAGAATCTACAGTCACCTCAAAATTCTTCTCATTAATTCCTAGTCTAAAATTATGAGACTTGATATGTTCAAATTTACCCTAGAGCTACTCTCTCAAATTAAGAGATCACTATAGTATTTTTGGGATCAAATTCACAAGGACTCTAGACTCATATAATACATTTAATAGTCTTTTAATTATGCTAAATAAGAAAAGATATTGAAATTGCAATGCGAAAAGAAAATAAAAGTTTTATAAAATCAAGATGGATTAAACTCTAGGCCTAGGGAAATTCTCAAGAAATCATGAAAAATCAGATCACTCAATTAAACAAGATTCAACAATTAAAGCTCAGTTCTTAAACTCTAGATGAAATCGTAAAATAAATCAGTTCTCACTACAAATATTATCTAAGTTTAAAACCAGAAAATTCAAAACTTTTTGCAAAATCCAAGTTAAAAACCAGCTTTGAAAACAAGTTTAGTTTGTTCACAAAATTACTAAATCAAATTTCTATGTAAAAATTAATTTGCTCAACAAAGATTTTTATCAAGAAAATCAAAGATCAATCAATAATCCTAAGATCTAAATCTAAATGACTAATCAAAGATCTAGATTTTAAAATAACCTATGGTGAATAACAAGAAATATAATGAATGCAAATACTCAATTAATCCCAAAACCTAATAAGCAGATTTACTCAGATATAATCAATGAAGAACACATTATAGACCGAATAAACTGCATTAAGAAATTAGAAGAAAAAAAAGAAGTAAAGGAGTTATAAATCTCTGTGAAGGAGTCTTGACTGTTCTCTCCAAAATCTCTCTAAAAATCTCTCTCCCAAAAGTTGCAGGAAAAATAAAGCATAAGTCTAAACAATGACCTAAAAGTTTTATATATAGTGTAAAACACAACTTGGGCTTTAATTGCAAATAAGGAGTATTTCTGGGCAGAATCTACAAAATTTTTGAACTTAAAAAAGATGGGAAATTCAATTGCCGTCAGAATGAGGTGTTGCTCGACACCAGGGATTGCATCGATCGATGCTCTATACCAATTTTCTCTTTGAGTTCGTTTCCTCAGCTCTGCTCTTCTAGATTCTCCAAAATGCTTCAAAATCTACAAATAAATTCTTAACATACTTAAATCTGCGAATACTCAAAAAGTATCTAAAAACACCAAAAATACTCTATAAATAAGATTTATATCATAGCTAAAAACAGCTAAAAACCATGATATATCAAGACTTGAGTCAGAAGATCCGAATATCGCGACACCGAAATCGTTGTTTCTTTTTGCTGCAGTTTTCTTATTTTTATTCACAAATAATATAAACACCGAATTATTTACCAGATCTCTCATTCACTCCAGCTAGTCAAAAAAATCTTCCGCTCTCTAATCTCTCTATTTGATAACGAAACATAAACGATTTTCTCACCATAATTACTTTATTATTTAAAACAAGTACCTATTTAAGTTTAGGGATGAAAAAAAAACTTTCTTCTGTCCATAACTTTCTTTCCATTTCTTTTCTTCCAATATCTGATATTCTGATTTTTATAATATATACATATATATATATATTAATGTAATAAAAAAAAAAGAAAAAATGTCATAAAAATCCTCAACTTTCAAATTTAGGAAGTTTTAATCACCAATTTTTAAGATGTCATTTTAATCACAAATTTTCAGTTGACTTGGCCATAAAATAGCAAAATTTTGTTGATCTCACCGTTTTAGGCACACGTTTATTCTCTGTTATAGATCTCGAAAACATAGTAAATTATATGTTATAGATAGAAATCAATTAATATAAGTGGAATTGGGAAGAATAGATGTTGTCTAGGGGAAAATAGGTAGAACATAAAAGTACAGGGGTAAACTAGTAGAAACGCTATTTTACAGGGGGTCTCATACATGCAGCCCTATGTTATATGCTATCGTTTTGCATAAATAACCACGTTTTTAGACTTTGAGATTTAATAAACGTCGTGTCTAAAATGGCATGATCAACAAAACTTTGCTATTTTATTGTTAAGTTAACAGAAAGTTTGTGATTAAAATGATATCCTGAAAGTTTGTTATTAAAATGTTCCAAATTTGAAAATTAGAAGTTTTTATGATATTTTTTCTAATTAAAAAAATTATATTTTTGGTAGAATAAAAACCAAACAAGCATAATATATATAAAAGTATTTTTATCCAAAATATAAATGATGGATATTGTGTGAAAAGTCTTTAACTCTATGGAAAAGTGCAAAAGAACTAAAATTATTGTGTTCTGTAAAAATTTCTTATAAAATTTTTTTCCGATCATTCAAAAAAGCGTATATATATATTTTGACGAGAAATAAAAAACGATAAATCCAACCATGTCCTGACTGATGGGTTAAATACGTGCGTATAGTTTGCCGTGTGTGGTAGACAATGAATAAATGAACGACATGGTCGGCCACTTATTGTCACACCCGCAAAGGATCCTTTATTAAATATTGTTGTCGGTTGTCGGCAATAATATCAGTGACTTTGAAAAGTATTCTACTAGTACCATTTTAACGAGTGTATTAGATACTTTTGTTCACTTTTTAAACTAAGGGTTATAGTAGAATACTAACATTCGTAACACATATTTAAATATATATAAAATTCACAAAATAGACATTATCAATTTTTTAATTTTCGTTATAATATTTTTTGTTATAATATTTTTAAATATATTAACTATGCTATAAATATTATATATTATATGTATATTCATTATCGGCTATTAGTAGATCTGGTGTATAGCTTAAAACTTTAATATTGTATCACTATATATATATCATATAGGATAAATAATAATCAAGAGAACAATTCTATACCTTTGTTCTTAACACATTCTCTAATCCTAACCGTCTAAAAAAAACCATACCCACATACAAGAAAAACCGACGGTGTCTTCGTTCTTCCGTGGTTCTTATTCTCCAAACACGTCAGAGCAACAAATTTATTATAGAGATAAGTAACTCTATGCTTTATATTCATCAATCGGTCATGCTTATATAATTTGATTTGTGTACTTTATTATCTTGCTGGGATCGATGTTCTCGCTAGAATATTATTATATTATTGCTGGTCGATATCATTATGTTGGTTTGCTTAATATTCTCACGAATTGGAGGTATCATTATATTGTTGTTTAGTAAATGTAAATCGTTGGCTTTTAAGATCTAAGTTAATCTTCTGTTTTGAGTGATAACAAATAAGTTAGGGTCGATTTCTATGTTTTATATGATCGATTCATGATGCTTACTTAAAATACATGTATAGGCATACCTTATTATACTATTCGTTGATTTGGTATTCTTTTATTTTTTTCTTTACTAAATCGGTGCGTCAGTTTGGTAACGTGGTTTAATTGAGAACCTCTATGTATACAGATACATGTGTCGGAATATATATACGTGTATGTGTGCTGTGAATGTATAGTAGTATTTTGATTATGACAGAACAGTAAGATTTGTCTCCAGGGATCAAGAGGAGAAGTACAAGAAAGACTTGAAAGTAGTCAATGAGAAGCTGGATAGGATTCTACTCAGACAACAAAAGACCATTCACTTCATTGGTGAAGAGGAGTCTCAAGTTCAAGATGGGGAGAGAGAGTTTGCTGAGCTCTATTATATGCAAAACTAGGGAGGATTCAAAGGGTACAACCAAGGAGGAGGATTCAAGCAAAACAACCTCTCCTATAAAAGCACCAATAAAGCAAACCCTCAAGACCAAGTATACCCTACTCAACAGCCCCAACAACAAAACAACTATGCACCCAAGCAACAACACCAAGGGTTCCAGCCTCAACTGTGTCCCCACCAGGGTTTCAGACTAACCAAGGCCACGAACCAGACTTAAGAGCTATGATGCAACAAATGTTGCTTGGGCAAGCAAATGGACAGATTGAGGCAGCAAAAAGGTTTAATGAGATGAACAAGAGGATGGAAACTATTTACAGTGAGCTACATACCAAGTTTGACACACTGAATTCCAAGCTCATGACTATGGAGAGCAGACTAGATACATGAAACACATTTATTTGTTGGATAGGTGAGGTGATGGATGGAATGATAAGATATGAATGAATGGATGGCAGGGTGTTTCAATTCCCCTTATGCAATTGTAGTACAAGAGGTGTCAATCTAATCTGAGAGTTTGTAAGCAATCAAGATGTGCATAAAGGTCTACGGGCATCTCCAACCCCACTCTATTTTAGAGTCAAGACTCTATTATAGAGCAACATTTGCTCCAACCTTACTCTATATTTTACTCTAAAATAGAGAAAATGACGAGATTGCTCTATATTTAGAGTAACTCTATTCTCAACTCTATTTTTTTACACTATCTCTATTCTAGAGTCAAGTATAGAGTAACACATTGGAGAAAAACCATGCTCTATTTTAGAGTTACTCTATAATAGAGTAAAAAATACAGATATACATTGGAGATGGTCTAAGTCAAGCCAGATGTAAAGGATGTTTGTCACTAACAATCCTATAATGAAATGTAAAGTGCAGAATGTAAAGCTACTAAAACTAGATGCTAAATGTAAATGGAACAGAATGATTATGACAATTATGAAGCTAGAACAGAAATAGAAACTATATTAATGCAAGTATTGGCCTTCCAGAAAAGCGAAGTGAACCGCGTATCACGATCCGAGACTATGCTTACCGGCACTCCGTGCAACCGGACAATCTCCTCAATGTACCTGACCGCGATTGCTTCGGCACCATCTGTTTCCGCGATTGCGATGAAGTGGGCAGATTTGGTCAATCTATCCACCACAACCCATACCGCATCATGCTTCCGGTTACTCAAGGCCGAGCATCAAGTGCCGAGCGGACTAGTCCAAAGTCTACCCATGCTGGAATGGAAATGGGATCACGTGACTATGGACTTTGTGACTGGATTGCCTCCGCGGTCACGGCTTCCATTCGGCCCTATCCCAGGCCGAATATCCATTAAACCGGTTACTTAGCTTTGGCTCACGGCCTTGCTTCGTCAACCTTATACGCAGCGGAATATCATTTTAACCTTGACCCATCCCTTTGTGCTTAGCCATACAACCAACCAACCCCACAGGCTTTCCACAGATTAGGGATGGGGACTTATAGTCCCTTCGGTTCACGGTGACTGGTTGCGCTGTTGGCTTCCCGTCCCACTCGTGTCCCGAAGCTTGGTATGAAACAGGAAGTAAGATAGAACAACTACAAATCATAAACAAAAGTTCTGAGGATGAACTCGAGCAAGCACTCGATCGAGTGTAGATCGAGTGCAGGGTCGAGCTGGACAAATGCGAGAAAACAGAGCAACACAAGAAAAACAGAGCAATATGAAAGCAAATCAAACAACAAGAAAACAACAGGATTAAGACTAAGAAATCAATAAACAAAGAAGGCCTTGAGGAGGGATTCATGGGCTGGACTAATGATTGTGATCATCTAACTTGGTCAACAAATCTCAAACAACATGAGCTAATCTCTAGACAATGATCTCCTATAACATGTTAATCCACTCTCATGGCAAAAACAATCAAGCTCATATATTTCTATACTTGTTCTCACAAAGCAAAGAACTTATACAAGCAAGCAGTAAGCAACAGATCATTAATGTCAAAAATCAAACAAGACATCTAATCTCTTAGCATGCCTAATGATAGTCTCTAGATCTAGCCTTATCTAACAACCTAGACATTGGTGTGATGCTAAGATGCTTAAAATCAAATCCTACCCTCTCAGTTATAGGATCAACATTAAGAACATCTAGCCTAGAAGAGATCTACAACAATCAAGATTGACCAAATCAAACAAACCTCAAACATAATCCAGCCTAACCCATCCTAAAGATCCTAAGCAACTACTCACAAGAACACATGATGAAAAACAAAGTCATAAACCCAAAAAATGTTGAAACTTGCATGACTAGATAGATAAAACAAAGTCAACAATATTGAAGAAGGAATCAATCTCGAATTCTCAATATTTTTAAAGTTATGAAACCAACAAATATGAAGAATCTCTTGTTTTTCTCCTTCAAAGAGGTACAAGATCTAAGAAAATAAAAAGTGCAAAAAGAAATATTTCCCAAAAGGGTAAATACTAGGTTTGAGAATATCTAAAAAGCTGGACTCCTGGTGGCTGAAGTATACAAGGTTTTTTTATAGGAAAAGTAGTGGAAGCCCTAAAAATGCTAAAAGACAAAATAGCTAGGCGGCTAGGTCAACTCGACTTGGTGCTCGGTCGAATGACCGGTCGAGTTGGCTTTTCTTCTGCTCCTTCCACTCGGTCGAGTCCATCTCCGCACACGGTCGAGTGTCTGGTCAAGTGGGCGGTCGAGTGGGACCTAGGACCTTGGTTCTTCAGCTCTAACTCTCTTGTTTCCTTCTCTTCTCAGCTCCATTCTTATTTAGCATTCCTTCCATGCTCCTTAAACTCCAAAATCACCTGTTTATGCAAGAAAACATGCAAATGCCATGCAACTACAGTCTAATGCATAAACATTCCTAAAACTATGCAAGAGGATCCAAACTTGATGGTAAATGATGCAAAAGAAGTGAAAATACTAAGGGAAAACAAGGTACATTATATGAACATCAACAAGGTTTTCCGTGCAACTGCCGCCACAGCCTGCACATCTATGCGACCCAACGGTCCATAACACCCTGACCTCTACTGGTCCACACAATCCTTACCCCCACCGGTCAACAAAAATCCTGACCCCACTAGTCAACCCATCTTGACCCCACTGGTCCACACCTTCCTGACCCCACCGGTCCACACCTTCCTGACCCCACCGGTCCACAAGTCCTAACCCCACTGGTTAACACTAAACCTGACCCCACCAGTCAAACAAAGTCCTGACCCCACCGGTCAACACTTAACCCCGGGATTGAACCACCATCAACCCCGTCATCCCCATTCGGTCACTATGCTTATTCACACATCCTAGACATCATTTGCTCCCAACTTATCCACTCTCAGGTTAAAAAATTTGAGCCATACCGATCTCACTCTCAGACCACCGTCCTCGAGCCATATGGTCTCATCCTTGGGTCGTCACCCTCAATATCTCGGTACCAGGGGAACCACCTTCCCCTCCGGAGAACCGCCATCTCCCAGGAGAACCACCATCTCCTCTGCCGCTCTCAGGGCCCACCACCCCTCAAGCTATCGGTATACAGGGGAACCACCATTCCCTCATGAGAACCAACATCTCCTTATGAGTTGTTCGGAACCCAACCGTTCGTATAGAAAACAAGTCCTGATGTCTCTAAGCACTTCCCGACAATCTCGTGGTCCATGTAAGACAACACAATGTCGTACTAACCACCTTCCATTTCTTCCCAAACACCCCAATGACCACCACCCGGCCACACTGGAACACCCTACACTCAAGATATTTTCCATACACTTTCCAAAAATAGCAAAGCTCTAACTCCAATAAAGACTTTCCATTTTTAGAAACCTTCTATTTATGGAAACTTTCCATTTATAGAATTCTCGAGCTTTTTCCTTTCGACATGACACACAGGTCAAAAGTCCAGAAGACATCTTCATTTTAAATTCTCATAACTTCATTCCTAAAACATTCACTTCCGTGAATCACATTAACAATATTTCCTGATATCGGCATGATCCACCACTTTCCAATACTTTTCAATAGCCAACTGCACTTCCCCCACAAAAGCTAAAAAACACTACATAATTAACAACACACAAAATAACTTACCGTGAAATCTCATTGAAGGCTCATAGAGGATGATCTAGGACTCCATACCACAAACAAATTGACTATCTACTCATAATCAATTCCATCACACAACATCATGCATCAGGAAAATAATTCAACCAATTAAATTCCTTAACTGCTCTAAACCATCAACTTAACCATCCTAGAACCGTAAGAGCTCTGATACCAAAATGAAACAACCCTTCCCATTTTTTTTGATAATATCAATACATAATTAAGCATCACATACTACTTAATTAAACCAAACAATGTTTATCACACAACAAACAAACACAACAAGCCAGAAAACCATACAACAGACAAGTTGGTGTCGACCGACACAAGAGTGGTGTCGATCGACATTAGCTCAAACTTGGTGTCTACCAACACCCCAACTGGTGTCGATTGACACCAACTCCGCAGACACGTTCTGCTCGAAGCCGATCATCGAATCCTCGTCTCAATCCATCTCCAAAACACCCAATACTCTCTCAGAGGCCACAAGAACCATTAGCAACCCTAAAGCAATCACAAACAACAAGAAAACACCAAAACAACACCCAAATAAGCAAAACATAAGAGATCTCAGGCTTAGATCAGCCATGGTCCTGCACTCACCTCTTTTGCAGAAACTTCTGACCCAATAACGATGAATCCATCATCCTAGGAAGCTTCTCCTTCTTCTCTAGCACAAGATTTCTCCACAGGAACAGATCTCCCAAACAAGCCAAAAATCTCCCCCAAAAACCACCAAACTCTCAAACCCTTCTCTTTTCTCTCTTTTTTTCTCAAAAACGGCGATCAACTCTCCAATCCACGACCCTAGGTTGACTTTCGCTTTAAATATGTCCATTTGGAACTTCAATTGAATCAAAACAACCCACAATCGACAAATTAAAACAATTTGGTTGAACCAAACAAAGCTGGTGTCGATCGACACACCATTGGTGTCTTGTCGTAAACCTTTCTTTCGAGGTAAATAACCTATGAGTTGTCCATTGAAAACAACCGAGAAGGATAGAGTTGTAAAGCAAGCAATCTTTGAATTAGTTGCACAAAAAAGAAATTTTCAATCTTCGAATTACAGACAAAACCTTTATCTCGGTCTTCTTCGGACTGAAATCTAGTATATTTAAATATAATTAAATTTTGTGTTAATTCTATGAAACACTAACATTTGATCCGCGCTACGCGCGGAAGTTAGATGAGAGTATTTTTTTTGGTTGTTTTTGTTAGTTTATTTTTTAGTTATGTATTTATCTTCTTTTCGTCTAGGGTTATGTTGTTCGTATTTTTTTTTTGCTCTTTTGTTGATTAATTTTTTTCCTGTATGTTTTTCAGCTAGTATAATGTAGTCAATTTTTTAATTTTTAATAAATTTTAAATCATCATGATCTTTATTTGTTTTCATAAAATATAATATAGAACTAGAATTTAAGTTTGTATAGTAATTGTTGTTCTCACGCTTTAGTCGTTAGTTGTACGTATTTAAAATTATTTCTCGTTTTCTCGTTCGATTGTTATTTCTAGATCAATTGTGACACGGAAGAAAGGCCATTGGTTGTACATCTCATTGAGCATGTCGAGATTCTTATTGTCTCTCTAGATCACACGTCTAAATGCCCCTCCAAAACCTAGCCACACGAGTTAGAAATAGAAACAATCAAAGGTTAGAATATTAAAGAAATCAATAGGACGGAAACAAGAGACAATTTGATCTTAGGGTGGTTCAATCCATGTTTTGGTTTTAGAAAAATTGGTTACTAATTCAAATCAACTATGCCATTGCTTTTTACAGTTTCAACGTTTAATCAAATATGTTTCCAGAGGAATTAAAGTTTCAGCTCATCTTGAGTGAGTTTTTGGATTATTTGGTGCTCATCTTGAGTGAGTTTTTGGATTATTTGGTTTAAACATCACTAGTTAATCTGCAAACAGCAAGAAAACACACCTGATCCAAACTTGTGAAAACAGCATCTTCGGGAATGTCTGAAACTCCGCTTGACAATAATTGGCGTGCACGTTCACGTGTGTTGTACAGCTTGTCCCTCACATCTCCAAAAATAGCTCGGTATGGCTCATTGTAGGGATTTTTTTCCAAAATTCTACATCCATCCAAAAACCAATTATACATCAAGCAAAATATAAAAAACTGTTGAATCTTATATAAAAATTGTCATAGAATGTAACAAACCTATATAGTGTTTTGCATCCCTCTTCGCACACCTTTGACGCAATGACGTTCTGGACGCAGCCTAAGTTCCTCATTGCAACGCCACATAGACATCTGGAAAAAAAAACACAAATAAAAACCAAAAGTAAGATCTCTGTCTGGGAGTCTACAACCAAGAAAATTAAAAAAAGCTGCAAAGTGATTTAACTTTTCCTTACCTCAAACATAAGATCTTCAATCTAGGAGAAGTAGAGATTAGCAGCCATCATTCTAGCTAATAAGCATACATCTCTTGTGACTTCAGGAGTTACTCATGGATTTCCTAGAATTAGAAAATGTCTCCACTAATGAGAACCAATTCATGTTTTAAATGGCTAAAGAGAAGAAAGAAGTGAGAGTGTACCATCACGGTCTCTGCCCATCCATGAAGAGAATTGAATGAGAGGCGCATTATAAGGAACACGCTCGTTGATTGCAATGTTCTTTAAAGTCGTGTCGACACGTCTCAAGAACTTCGAAACTCTTTTCCAAATAGTCTCGTGGAAGTAGCTCATACCCGCTATCATTTCATCTTGAGGTATAGGAGGAGTTCTTCGGATTTCATCATTGCGAAAAGCATCTTGAATCTAGTGCAACCAAAAACAGAGTGTTAGTAGAATTCAAGTAGAATAAGCTTCATTGAGTTCTTAAGTTGTGTAGTACCTCTCGTTGCAGAGCTGCGTCAAACAATCACGAATCTTGAAAACATTGAGATGAAAACACATCATCAGTAAAGTCACACACACACAGGGAATCAACAAAATGTGGGAACTCAAACTAAGGTTTAACAAACCTTCCAAACTTTTGGAGCAAGGACCGACGAACTAATTGAGTCGGTCAGTCGGATGAGCAGTCAAAACCAAGTCAAAAGTCTGATTCTTGAGAGCATCAAAAACCTCTTCAGGAGTCTTGTTAAGCTGCAAAATCCTCTTGAGAGTCTCTTCAATGTCGGATTCAGTTGTTGCAGAGGCCTCATCAGCGAAATCTCCTTTCTTGAGTTTTTTAATCCTACACCGGTAAGCAATCTGGGCTTCCTCAGCCAGATTAGCTAAGCTAAGCATGTTAGAGAATGCTTTAGTGACAACAATTGAATCCCCTGGATCCAAACTCGTCAGCATATTCCCAAGCTCCTCTAGCTTATAAGTGTTGTGGTTCCCATCGTAATAAGCATCAACCTCGTAGCATTCTTGAACCTTTTGACACAAAAATAAAAACATAATCTGATTCAGAACACCAAAACATTAACTGAATAAAACAATCTCAGTGAACCATTGAAGCCAAACAAAAATAACTCTCTACCCAAGTATTAACAAAAACAGAGAATTATGATGCAAAACTACTCAATCTCACTAAAAAGGATTGAACTTTTAGAGATGGACATAATTTAGAAACAGGGAAATATTGAAAGAGTAAAAACATGACACACCTAGAAGATCTGTATTGGTGTTGGCAAGAGAAACCAACTGCTCATGACTCTGGAACCTGTAAAATTCTTGCGGAAAAAAACCTCACATTAGATAAAGACATTATAATCGAGTCATTGAAAAATCTAGTTGAGATGGAAACAACCTTTTGATCAATTAGCAGGAAATCCACTCCCATTAGTTGGCCTCCTTTTTTGACATTGCAGGCAGGCCAGTGACAAAGCAATCTTCCAACGATCTTCTGGTGTAGGTGGCCAGTTTTGAGATTTGCGAATGAAACAACAGTGGAATCCATGTAAATAAAGATACAATCCAGAGAGTCAGGAAATTGT
The DNA here is from genome assembly GCA_024034495.1 of Camelina laxa. Classification (NCBI taxonomy): domain Eukaryota; kingdom Viridiplantae; phylum Streptophyta; class Magnoliopsida; order Brassicales; family Brassicaceae; genus Camelina; species Camelina laxa. The sequence goes on along the minus strand of CM043885.1, from coordinate 14,409,770 downwards.
GAGAGGCATGAAGTTGGAGAAGAAGACATTATATAGAACTTCACCTTGCACAATTGAAGAAAAAAGTAGTGGCCTTCAATTGAATGAGAGAGCATTGAAAGACTTCAATTACCGTTTTAAAGGAAGTCGATATGATGGAGATAGTGAAAGGGTTTGAAAAATAAGCGAGTAAGAAAGAATGAAGAAGGGGATAAAACGTTTGAGGTAACAGAACAGAAAAAAGATGAGACGACGGTTGAAATCGCACATCAACGGCAGTGGAGTATAGCTAGCTGGTAAAGGGTTTTAATCGAAGAGCATATTAAACATGGATTACAGATGGACTCATAATGGGCTTTAAAATCTATATATATATATATATATATATATATATATAAAGAAAGAAATAGGAATCACTAACAGGGTTCTCTTCTAAAATTGGGCTTCGAAAAAATGGTCTTGTTAAACTTGTAGAGATGCTGACATGGCTGCACAAGAAGAGAGGAAAATGTAACTATATATATATAGATTCCGGCTTCATATAATTCGAGTAAAGTCAAAGTTCGGTTTAGATAAATTGAGATTAAGGTTCTATACCGTTTGGTTGTTCTGGTTTATCTAGTGATTTTCGAATCGGTTTGGTAAACAGTTCGATTGGGTAATTTTTACTTTTTTCCAGCCAAAAAGCATAAGGGTGAATTAGTGTAATGACCAAAATTGAAAATATATTTAAGAATATCGCACATTAATTCAAAAAATTAAGTATATAATATAAGGGGTAGGAAAAATTACCAATGGGGGAGGGTGTTGATGGTTTGGAGGAGATGGTGGTGGAGGGTGGCCATCAGAGGTGGTGGCTGGAGATGGTGGCTGGAGATGGTGGCCGAAGGTGGTTGCCGGAGGCGATGACTGGTGGCGGTGGCCGAAGGTGGTTTCCTGTGGTGGTTGTCAGAGGTGGTTTCTAGCGGTGGTTGATAGCGGTGGTGGCCAGAGTTGGTTTTTGGCGGTGGTGGTCGCCGGAGGTAGTTTTCGACGGTGGTAACTGGAAATGGTTTCTGGTAGTGGTTGCCGGTGGTGGTTTCCGGTGATGGATGCCGGAGATGGCTTCTAGCGGTAGTTGCCGGCGGTGGTCGCCGGAAATAGTGACCAGCGGTAGGGCCAGAGATGGTGGTAGAGGATGATAACAAGGGTTAATTTTATAATTATTATACAAAATACACACTATATCTTTTTATATGGTTAGTATAGTTAGTGAACAAATTATAATTTTTTTTTGGGTTATACACTGCAATTTCCCAAATCATAAATCAGATGATATCCATGAAACGCTGCCGTTTGTAAACGGGCTTTATCCGGATCCCACCATTTTCTTAATCCTAAGCTTCGTTTGTAATCCCCAATTCCAAACCCTAGCTAGCACCATAATTTCACCAGAGATCAAAAGATGGCTATAGCACGAACTGGAGTTTACGTTGATGATTACCTTGAGTGTAAGATCCTCAATTTCGTAAAATTTGCATAACACGAAACTCTCAGTTCGATATAGGGTTTTTTTTTTGTTAATTCAATTCTGGAATCGTAAATTCGAATGCTTGTAGATGCCAGCACTTTCCCTGCAGAGCTTCAAAGACTTCTTAATACAGTTCGTGAACTAGACGAGAGATCTCAATGTGAGATCCATATTACTACATTTGTTCTCTCTTGCGTTTTGTTTCTTTGTGGAATTGATTATGATGTTGTGTTTTTGTTGTTTGGAAGCGCTTATAAATCAGACAAGGCAGCAAACTAAGTATTGCTTAGGGCTTGCGTCGCAGAGTTCTAAGAAGGGTAATAATGGCAGTCATTACAATAATGGGCTTGATGAAGAGGAAACAGTTGAGAAAATGCGTAAAGAGATTGAGTCTAGTCAGGAAAATGCGTTAAGTTTGTGTACCGAGAAGGTCTTATTGGCCCGACAGGCTTATGATCTTGTAAGTGCTTTTAAGTTTTTTTTTTGATGCAGTTGGCTCCTTGAGAATTTAGCTTCATGGCTTGATTATGATTTTGCTAGCATGTGTATCCAATGTATAAGAATAGAGCGTTGTTTGTTGCTTAAAAAGTTGAATATAGCTCCTTTGGTTGTTTTAGCCAATTGTATTGTGGTGGTAATTACTATGTTTACTCCGGTTGTAGATAGACAGTCATGTAAAACGACTTGATGAAGATCTGAATAACTTTGCAGAAGATTTAAAGCAAGGTATGTGATATCAGCCCAGGAGCTTTCTAATTACTACTGTCATCTTAAGGGATTGATTAGAATTATGTCTTTACTATCTAATCGCTTTTCTCACTAACTAGTCCAAGAATCATGTTAAGACATGGGTCTGTTGATTGATTGAAATTAAATCGGTTGGTAATTGATTGATCATGCCATGTTAGGACAGACGTGGAGATAATTTGTATTCTCCTTGTCTTTACTAAAAGGTTTGATGAGAAGCATAGAGGTAGGGAGTTATGTTTCAAAATTATTGTCTTGTGTGAGAGACAGGGGGTTCTACACCTTGTTGGACGCAAGAGTAAATCTCTTGTGGGTGTTCATCTTGTTTTGTCAATAAAAGGCCACATTTGCTAGTATCTCTTGTAAAACTACCTCTAGATTAGCCCCTTAAGGGTTAACAAAAACATGCTTTCCACCTGTATAAACTTCAGTCAGTGCACAACGATTAGTGTCAAGCTTCAGAGAAACAGAAATGATCATCTTCCATTTTGTCAAATCATAAGTGGCCTTATTTTCATTTTTCTCTAGTGGTCATATGTGAAACTTTTATTAACTGATGCTTTGAATGAAGTAGTTTTATAATGGTTTCCACTATGTTTATCGTATATTTATTCTTTCGTTACACTTCTCTGTCAGAGGGAAAAATTCCACAAGACGAGCCCTCTGTTCTTCCGCCGCTACCTATAGCTCCTAAACAGGAAAAGCGTAAGTCCTTCTATAGCACACCTCAGTCCAAGAAGATTGATTACAGAGATAGAGAGTGGGATCGTGACAGGGATTTTGAGCTCATGCCTCCTCCAGGAAGCAATCGGAAAGACCTCACCCCTATTGACGAGCAGCCAATTGATCCTAACGAACCAACATACTGTGTCTGCCATCAGGTCTTGACTACATAAAATATGTGGGTTGTTTGATCCTGTTTTGATCTTTAGTTAACACTTTTGTTAATGTTTTTTCAGGTGTCTTTTGGAGACATGATTGCTTGTGACAATGAGAATGTGAGTCCTGTTCTGCTAGTATCTTATTTTCTATTTTCAGTGTTTAACCATTTTTTTTTAACCATAACCATGTGATCGTTTCTTGCTTGGACAGTGCCAAGGAGGTGAATGGTTTCACTATACATGTGTTGGCCTCACACCTGAGACCAGATTCAAAGGGAAATGGTATTGCCCCACCTGCAGGCTCCTACCACAGTCGCATTAATATCATTTGTGCCTGTTAAAAAGGTATTGCTTTAATACTAGCATGAATCATCAGAACAAAGTTCTCCTCCTGCAATTGCCATGCATGTGTAGCTAATATAAGACATACATATATATGGAGATTTGCAAGAAGTTACGATATTAATTCTCATAGGTGCCAATGGTATCATCTTTGGCACCTTTGCTTCATGACCAATCTCATCTTTGTTGCTACTAAAAACATGTAGCAAATGCAAGTAAAGTAAACTTCTAGAATGAGAAAACATCATGTTTTTTTTTGTGCACCTATGAGAATTCTTGGAGCTTATATTTTCTGTACATGATTGTAGTTTGGGCTCTTGATGCGCCTTTGAAATTTGATCAGATGACTTGTTTTGTTTACCCCAAAAGGTAGTTTAAAATCACAGTGATTCCTACGAGATGTCTAACTTCTACAAGGCCAAAAGCGAATCCTAAACATATGTCAAAAATGGATTAGTCCGCTTTATCCTGAAAATCATTACAAAACCTTAAAATATTTACCGCAACTCTTGTCATTTCTCTCATCTTTGCATCATTCACCAATTTTCCTCTCAACCAATCAAAAACTTCTATCTAATATTTTATTTAAAAAATAAATCAAAATTAAATTAAAAATTAAAACAAATTAAAAAAATAATTTCTGTATATTTTTATTTAAGAAAAGTTAAATATTGGTTTTGTTTAGATTTTACAACTAAATGATGTTATATGTCGGTTTGAGTTTATAAATGAAATGGTTATGGTTTAGATTTTACAACTAGAATGAAATTATATATTGGTTTGAGTTTACAAATGAGGTGGTTATGATTTAGATTTTACAATTAGAACAAAATTATATGTTTGTTTTGGATTTACGAATGAGATAGTTAGAGTTTAGACTTTACAATTAGAATGAAACTATATATCGGTTTGGATTTACAAATGAGGTGGTTAGGGTTTAGATTTTACAATTAGAACGAAATTCTATATTGGTTTGGTTTATGAGAAAGCAGTTTGAATTTTTATTTTATAATAATGTATACAAATTTTGTTTCTTTATTTTATAAAGAGGTGAATAAAGAGGTTCACTCCTAATATTGTATGTAGTATAATAAGACCAAAATGACATTTATTTGCTCACGAATATTCACACAGTCTCAACTACTGTATATAAAATAGAAAATGTAGATCACTAGATCTAGAGAGAGAGAGAATGGGAACCAGTTGCAACCAATAAAGAGCGGTGAGATTTTTGAATCAAGAAATTTAAATTTTAATTTTCAATCTTTTCGTTTTTCAAACACGAGAAAATATAATTGTTAAATAAATAAAAAAACAGATTCATATTATAGATGGTGACAAATAACATTGAAAAAGACAAGCCATAGCTTCAACAAATTAAAGAAGTGGACACAAAGAAAAACCTAAAAAGAAACCCAAAACATATTTTGAAAAATCTGTTATTTGTTGAACTGCGAGATTTTTCTTTATAAATTTTGTAGTGACCGCCAAACTCTCACACTTTTGATTTGTTTTCAATCTGACTTTTCATTTTGCTTTTACGTAGATTTATTTTGCTTTTGGATTCTCTAAAAATCTTCGAAAGGTTTCATCTTTGTAAGGTCGTAGCAAAGAAGTAGATCAAGCAGAAGAAACAAGTACATATCTGTTTCCGAGATTCATCTTCTTTAATGTTTGCTATTTTCTCTGAAAGTTGTCTGATTCCTAATTAGCTGTTTGTGTCCGAGATTCACGATTCTATGGTCCTTCTTTTTTTGGGCGGAAGGTGATGAGATTTGAAAATGTTGGTTATGACTTAAAAGGGCAAATCTCATATTGTTGATTTGATTTTGCCTTGTGTGGTGCAGTTGGAGTAATGGGTTTGTCTTGAATTTTTGTTCTTTTTTTCTGGTGAAGTTGTCTGATTTCAAATTTAGTGGTCTGGTTCTCATTTTCCTTGTATATGGCCTTTAATTTTGGTCTGACTCGAGTACGGAAGGATGAGATTTGGAAAATGCTAGCTAAAGTTTATGACTTTAAAGAAGAAGTCTAATGTTGTTGCCTTGGTGTGATTTTGTCTTTTCTGGTGTAGTTGGAGTAATGAGTTTGAATCTGAATTCAGTTTTGCGACAGGAATTGGCTAATCTTGACAAAGACAGAGAGAGTTGTAAATCAGCAATGAAAGCTCTTAAGTTTAGGGATTTTTGCCAAAAATGGTACTCCCTCCGATCCTAAATAATTGTCGTTCTAGGAGTAATTTTCATTTTCTTATTAAGTGTCGTTCTCACTTATCAATGTGATAATACTAGTTAAATTACTAATATAACCTTAACTAAATTAACACAAATTAAACTGAAAATAACAAATCTTTAAAATACAACATGACTTATGAAGTGATCCACGTCGAATGTCTTTGAACTCACTACCCACATGAAAATCCAATCAGCAACTTTTGAGTAAAAAGAAGAAATCAGAAAGAAGCTGTGAGTATAATAAGATGGATGGCATAACTCCTTGAGTCATTCCAAAACGATGTCTTGTCAAGCTCTGGCACAATAAGTGTGACATTCATGTATCTTGCAATAGTGACCATATCACATATCTGAAGAAAGAAAACAGAGTCCAAAAGTCACATCGAATAAAAACACAACTTTCAGAAATGCAAAGAGATTTGCTTTAAGAAAGCAAGAGGATTAGTTCTGATCATACCGCTGCTCGCATTTGGTTGAGTCCCCCATTGCAAGAAACCATAAGATAGCCATTGTTCTGATATATCCCTGAGATGAACATAGAGCATTAAAGAAAAAAAAAGCATAAAAATTGCAATTCGTTATAATGAAAACAAGCAGTTTGATGAAGATTCAATAATGATACATAAAGTACAACAGAAAAAACATTGACATTCCCAGAAAGTTGCAGCTAAGCTACTACATAACAAGAAAGAAACTTACTTTTAGGAGGAAGGGCGATTTTGATGGGAAGAGAAGTCATCTCAGCAGCAGCGATTGGGAAATCATGATGATTAAAACAAGAAGGCCAGCCTTTCAATAATCTACGTCCCCACATCTCTCCCAAAGCAACCAAATGAACAAAGCAACTCCAAAAAATCAACTACTGATTAAAAAAACTCACAGTTCATCAACACTAGGGTGATAAATTTTAGTAATGAAACCAACACAAGGAGATTTGTAAGGATAAGCATCTGGAAGCTCAACTCTTATCTTCCACACACCTCCTTGATAGAGACCTATCACATCAACACACACATAAAAACCATCAATAATTGCAAAAACCCTATCTCAATCATTTCATAAGTAATCATCAGAATCAGAAAATCAAAAGAGCAGTAAAGTAAACACACACAGAAGTGTCTGATTAAGAAGACTAATACAATCAAACGAAACTTCAATAAAAAAATAGGTGTGTTTTGTCAAATTGTAAATCTTACTGTCTTTGGGACCATTGAATTTAACATAGAACTCTTGCATACCATTGTTGATGTCTCCACTTTATTATCACTCATCATCCAGTTAAACCAGATCAATCCAACCCTCAAAATCATCAATAAGAAACCAACATTAGAAAAAACAAATTGAAATTGAAATTTTTAAAAAAGATTACAGTTTTATCATTTCTATTTCTCTGTGTTTGCTTGGTGAAGACATTTTTTTATCTTTCCTCTTGAGTTTTCTGGGTTTTTTTTTTTTTGACTTCATTGCTTAGTTATAAAGTTCTTATGATGAAGGTGGAAGCTCATCAGAAAATTGGCTGAGCTCGCTGGAATATCAGAGGAGGCGGAGGAGAAAAAGAAGAAGCTCACCGCCTAAAAGTCAATTACAAAACAAAAGAGGAAGCTTCGCACTAGATTTTAATTTTGATTTTGCGATTGGAAAAGAGGAAGCTTCGTTTCTCCATGTCCAGGGCAAAAGAAATCGATCAGAGAAGTTTATTTAAAAAAAAAAAAAATAAATCGGAGGAGTTGAGTTTTTGACGGAGCCACGGAGGTAATCGGAGAAAGAGGAGATAATTGGGATGAGAAAAGGAGTTCACGGAGGTGACAAAAAAAAAAAAAAAGAAGAAGTTGAAACTAATTTATTGAATAAAAGAGAAACAAAACCTAAAATTGTAAATTAGTTTTAATTCTGAGGTCAAAATAGTCAAATCGTACAATTTCTTAATCTAAGAGAATTTTTCTAGAACGACAATTATTTAGGATCAGAGGGTGTACATTTTTTAAAAAAGTTTTCACAAATGCCACATTCCTAAAACCTTAAAGAAAATGCCACAATAAAACTTTATGGTATAATGTCAAAAGATGATTTTGCCCTCGTGATAATAATGAAGCAAAGAAGCGGGAAAGTTGTGTCTCTTTCATGGTTTTGGAGGGAAAGGTACGGATGATTGACAAGATGGTGGATAAGATGATGGACAACATAATATGATGGACAAGATGGGGTTGATGGACAAGAAGCAGTTGATAGACATGATCATACATAAAATGATGGACAAGATAATAGGGAGAAGGATGAGATAAGATGTGGTTGATGGACAAGATAAATAAGATAAATATAATTGACAAGATGAAAATGATGGACAAATAAATATGATGGACAAGATGCGGTTGATGGACAAGAAGCAGATGATGGACAAGATGATACAGAAAATGAAAGACAAGATGATAAGGAGAAGGATGAGAAGACGATGAAGAAAAAAAATGACATGGAGGATGATGGATAAGGTGATAACATGTAGGATGGTGGACCAAAAGAAGATGTGGAGGATGATGGACCAATTCTCCACCCTCATCCACATCATCCTCTTTTTGTCCGTCATCTGTATTTTGTCTATCAGCAGCATAGTATTCATCAATGGTTATTTATGTCTTTTTAAGTAAGGGTTGTGGCATTGTGGAAAAGAAGTGAACAAAGTGGCATTTTAACTAAACTATTTTACTGTTCATGGTATTTCTTTTAATTAACTCTAAGTTTTATGTGAAGGACTTGAATTCAAAGGCCATTCCTGGTTTTCTAGCATAAGTCTTGAGACTAAAGAAACTAACTCTTTGTCTAGTGAATACACCATTTTGCTTTATGAGATACTTTCTCTTGTTCATGGACCCAAGATTGTTCCCGAGATTGATACATTCATGTCCACCATTGTCAAGACTTTGGCTTCAATTGCTGATTTTTTCCCTCTTCAACAAGCTTGTTCCAAAGTTATTATGGAAATTTCTCGATAGGGATTGATCGGACAACCAAAGAAGATAAAAAACAACTCATAATCAACTCCTTATGTAAGCCTCTTATGGATTCTCTATTGGGTTCTCAGGAGAGCCTCACTTCAGGGTGTGCTCTGTGCCTTAAGGCTCTTTTGGATTGTGACAACTGGCGATTTGCTTCGGATGAGATGGTGAATAGGGTTTGCCAAAACGTGGTAGTTGCATTGGACTCAAACTCCAACCCAACACAAGGGTCTGGTTATGTCACTTTTCAAACACAATCCTTTGATCGTTGAAGCCTATGCAAGGTTGTTGATACACACATGATTGAGAATTCTGAGTTTCATGGTATCTGAAGGAAACTCACATAAGTGGTTATCAGCAGTCTAAATGTTTAACTTCCTAATGAAGTGCTTGGACCCGAGAAGCATATACTCCGAAGTTGAGTTGATAATCAAAGAAATGGAGAGGTGCCAATCTAACCAAATGGCTTATGTCAAAGGAGCTGCTTATGAAGCAATGATGACTTCAAAAAGAATAGCTGGAGAGCTCGAGTCCAAGATGGACAAGGGTTGTTGTCGTTCTGTTACTGGTTCATTTTGGTCGAAGACACTGTCCATCTAATGCTAACGGTCATTTTCATGATGACTCCTTATCACCTAAATCACAGACTGTAGGTTCGTTCAGTGGATATGATTCTCCAGTTGAGTCCTCACCTATTTCTCATACTTCTTGTAACTCTGAATATGATCGGCGGAGTGTCAATCGCAAGCTTTGGAGACCTGATCAGAATGGAGGAGGTGTTGATATCTCTTTGAAGGATGGTGTTTTCTCCAGTGTAACTAAAGGAAGCACCACTTTCTCTGATCCACTTTCTATGATACTTGTGAAAATGGAGACGAATTTTAAGGGTTCTTATGCAAAGTTTGAGAAACAACAAGCTGCAAAACACTACTCCTAGTCCTCAGGTCAGCATCAATCCATATTTGTTATATGATTGCTAGTTTCGTTTGTGTTAAACATTTCTGACTTTTTGGATGCATAGAGATAGCTTCCACGACGCATCAATGCTGAAGATTTCAACATCTTCACCACTCCACGGAAGCTCATCAGCTCTCTTAAATATTTTGATGATGTTGACTTAGATCATTCAGACAACCAATGTCCAACATTGGGAAGCAGGACCAGAGAGAAAACCGTAGAATTTCGTAAGAGTCATAAACTCATAAGACGATTTCCAACCATGGTGGAAACAATGTCATCAACTGTCACATTTGGTAACATCCGCGAACTGGTATTCCGGTTTGGGAGATGCACATAGTACATCAGTCGATGCAAGGCTGGTTTGGTTGCGAAACGAGTAAGTTAAACGTTGCGTTTTGGGGTTAAGGAAACCCTAGATTCGAGTATATGATATATCATGGTTTTTAGGTGTTTTTAGTCAAGATATAAGAGAGCATGATATAGAGTCTTTTTATAGAGTCTTTTTGGTGTTTTTCGAGTCTTTGAGAGTCTTCACAGGTTTTATAGGATCTAGCATGGATGGAAGCATAATGGAGCTAAAGAGGAGGATTTTGAGCACATTCAAGCATTGAGGCTAAGCTGTGAAGTTGGGAGACAAGTTCAGAGATATGCATCGGTCAATGCAGATGATGATGTCGATCGATGCAGCATCCACAAGAAGACTCCGAAGATTTCCTAAAGCTTTTGGAAGTTTTACAAAGATGCCCAAAGTTTTCCATATTTGCATCATTAGTCCCTAGACATGTTTTAGGAATATAAATAGGTTTTCTAGGTCATTTTTTAGACCTAAGCTTTATTTTTCCCTCCAACTTTTGAGTGAAAACCCTGAGAGAGTTTTTAAGAGCTTTTGGAGAGAAGAATCAGGACTCTTTCAGAGAAGATTCAAAACTCCTTTCATTCTTTTAATCTCTTGATGCAATTTCTTCAGAGTATGATTTGTGTTTCATTGATTATGTCTGAGTATATCTACTTGTTAGGTTTAGGGTTTTTCATTAGAGATTTCATGGATTGTTAGATTGATTGATTGTTTGGATTCATTATCTTTCTTGTTCTTCACTATAGGTTGTTGATAGATATGAGAATATATTTGATTTTCTTGACAAAAATCTTTGGTGAGCAAAATTACTTTTTGCAAAGAGATTTGAATTAGTGATTTTGTGAACAATCTAAACTTGATTTTATTGCTGGTTTTTAACTTGGATTTTGCAAAGAGATTTGGATTTCTGAGTTTTAAAACTTAGATAATATTTTCAATGAATTGGATTTTGCAAAGAGATTTGGATTTTCGGGTTTTTAAGTAACTTAATTTACAATTCTGTTTAGAGTTCAAGAACGGTACTTAATTGTTGAATCCTGCTTGCTTAATTAATTGATATGATTTTCCATGATTTCCTAGAGAATTTCTCTAGACACAACGTTTAATCCTTCTCAATTTTACAACTCTTTTATTTTCTGTTTTATTTTGCAATTTAATTACAATATTTTCTGTTTAGCATAATTAAAAAAATAATAAATCTATTGTGTGATCTTAATTTGAGTAGTAGCTCTAGAGGTGATTTGAGCATATCAATTTTTGGCGCCGTTGCCGGGGAAGCATCTCATTGGCTAAGGCAACTGAAACCAGGATCTCTGAAGACCTGGCATGACATCAAGGTGGCCTTCCTCAATTACTTTTATGATGGTGTGATGTCCGATGAGCTGAGGATTAAGCTCTCTACCTTTAGACAAGGACCAGCTGAGTCTTACAAAGCTGCTTGGGTGAGGTTCAAAGCATACCAGAGGGACTGTCCGCATCATGGCTTCTCAGAGGTGCAGTTGATTAGCATCTTCTTCAGTGGTATTGATTGGAGGTATCAGATGGCTTTGGATGCTGCTAGTGATGGGAACTTCAAGACAAGGTACCCAGATGAAGCTGAAAAGTTAATTAAAAGACTAGCCTCAAGCAACAATACTAAGAATGCGGACCTAGAACGGAAAAGAGCGCATGAAGGCTATGATTCAAATCCGTTTGCTACGGTGAATGCTAAGTTGGATACAATGCATAACCTTCTTGTTGGAAAGAAGTCAGTCCATTTTGCTGAAGATGTTGAGATTTTTGAGCCAAAGCTAGAGACTACAGAAGATGTCAACTATGTGTATAGAGCTGGGTATCAGGGTGAGAAGTTTGGCAATCAGCAGGGCAACAGACCTTAGAATGGGAACTCTTCAGGTTATACTCCTAAGCCGGATTACCAGAAGCAACAGCAGAACAACAATTTCACAAGGACCTACGGTAATTCTTCTTATCAGTCTACTCCTCCAAAGACTTCTAAGAGTCGAATGGAGGCTATGCTTGAGCAGATTCTTCAAGGTCAAAAGAAGTTGACAGTGGACTTCAATGGGAAGATTGATTCTGTATACACTGAGCTCATTGGGAAGTTCGAAACATTAAATACTCATGTTAAGAAGCTGGAGAATCAAGTGATTCAGACTGCTGGATCTATTAGAAGACAAGAGGAATTTCTTTCTGGAAGAATAGAGTCTAAACCCAAGCATGCTTGTAATGATGATGATGATCCGCTCATAGAGCTTCATGGAGACATTACTGCTGGGTATGTCAAAGAGGTTGAGACTATTGAGAAATTGAGTAGGCAAACTGTTAAGCTTGAAGATTGGAGTGGAGATAATCTAATCAGTACTAGAGACCATGATGAGGTTCTAATCCATGACAAGTCGTTAGTAGATGACGTTTTTGTAATGGAAACACGGATTGCTAAAGTTAGTTGCAGAATCGTTGCATAAACACGAGTTACAGACTCTGCATCGATCGACACACCTCCACGAGAACCTCCGGACTTGTCCAGAACCGAATATTCTCGAGTTGATTCCTTAGCTGCAAGTCCTAGACCAGTTGTAAAGCTGAAACCTCACCATTTCACACTCTAGAATCCACAGGTAAAGCAAAAGCACCAAGCCACATGATTATCATCAATAAGACTTTCAAGGATTCAAAAGTTTCAAGGATTTCAAGGATTCAAAAATTTCCTCCTAAACTTCCTCCTATCATCAATAAGACTTTTAAGGATTCAAAAATTGTTTTGTAGTAAACCAAGCCACGAGATTATCGTAGAGCGCTTGTTTCTTCTATTGATGATTTTGCAGGACATAAAAGAAGCAACATCGTCCCTAAGTCCCGCCCTGGTCCTAATCCTCACATCCTTGGCAGATTTCATGTACCTACTGCCTACACACTCCCTTGGATGAAGAGGACATTCTCTCGGAAGCATACATTGCCACTTTCTGATCCACCAGATGCTTGAGCTCTGACACAGTCAAGCTAATGACTAAAACCAAGCGCTTAGTGGGAGGCAACCCACTCTTAGAGCTAATATCCAAGGAATGAGAGGAACACAATTTAATCGCAGCTAGATCAGGAGGTTTGTTCTAACTCTCTGCATTTGCAAAGTGTATCGACCGATGCAGCTGTTGCCTCGGTCGTCACAAAATATCCAGATTGGTACCACGTTTTTGTTCACAATTACAATACTTATTCATTTTTGTTTATTTTTTTTCGCCAACTTCCAGCTTGATAACACTGGGGACAGTGTTGTTCAAGTCTGGGGGAGGCTGGCACTAACTAAGTTTTTGTTTATGAGAGTCAGTCCAAAAAAAATTTTATTGAGTCCAAATTTTTGTTGGGAACTATGATTTTTCTTTATAGTGTACTGCTTTCGTTCATTAATGCTGCTGATTGAGTCCAAAATCCGACTAATGAAAAATCCAAAGGCTGACCAGTGAACCAGAGACATCCAAATTTCCAACATAATTCACAAAAGTCTGAGGTAATTTCTGCGCTTTTCTTTTTACCTAATCAAGGAGATTGATGTTCATAGGGCTTGACTCCTTGTTCATGCCTAACAAGTAAGATTTTTTAAAAAATGGTACTCCTCTCCCTTGTCCAAGTTTGAAAGATTTTTCCTCAGAGCTTTGTTTAAAAAAAAAAAAAAAAAAGATGAGATGATTTTTATCAGTTTATAGGGGTAGGTAAAATACCTGTGAACTCATTATTCTACACTTAACGGAGAATGTTGTGGAATTTGGTTTGAATTTAGGATGCTATGAATGTCAAAGAAGAAGTACATGGTGGTTCGATTTGGATTTATCTCCTAAGCATATTGATTATGGTTTGGATGTTCATGGCATTACTTTAAAAAGAAAAGGAGTTTCCGCGTTTTCTAACCTTTTCCACAGAAAAAGTTCTTGATTTTCTTGAGGGCAAGCAAAAAGTAAGTCTAGGGGAATTGATATATCATGGTTTTTAGGTATTTTTAGCCATGATATAAAAAACCTTATCTACTTTTTTTGTTTTGGTTTTTTTCTTTATCATTCACAATGCAATTTTACTAGATGGTTCTTCTAATTTCAGGTTAGGTGGAAAACATAAATGTTAAGAGAAGAATCGATGGGAAAATTTCATGCTTTTATTTAGAAACTATATCATGCCAAGGTGATCCTAACTCTTACTAATTTGTTAACTTTTATTTAGTGGTAGAATTGATTCAGCTTTTTAAACTTTATAGAGCTTTTACAAAATTCATCTAAGCCTTTTCTTTTGTATGTTGTAGACATGGAGAAGAGTTCCTGGAAAATCTTTTGTTCTTAAGAAAATTATATGGTTATAAAATTATCATGTATACTTATATGCAAAAGTGTCTAATTTAATACCTCTAAGCAAACATAAAAGATTATCAAATAACAGAATTTACCTTCGTTGAAGATAGCTCTCAAAATTGGGTTGCTTCGATCATATACATCTCTTAAGTCGATGTTTCTCTCTTTTCACATTGCTGAGCAAGATTATAATGGTTCCAACATTATCCCATTTCAAAGTCAATTCTAATTAACAGCTAGAAAATGTAAGTGGAAACAAAATTTGTTAACTATGAACGTGCATCATCATCACCAAAGATTAGAAAGAGTATTACATTGGCATAAATGCAGAACATTTTAACCCTCAAAATCAAACGAGTGAAAGTTTTATATGCCACTAATTGGAGAAAAAAAAAATCAGAGTTGCCACTATATAATCAGTATGCCATTCATAATTTGTAATTTCCTCTTTAATCTTAATGAATTGATTTTATTTCATTTCGTTTTTTAAATATAATCTGTAAAATAAGAAGAAAAAGAATTAAAAAATAAAATCTCTCTTCCCTCCCCTCCAATTCCCCGATTTTTCTCCGATCCCATTTCCTTCCCTTTTCTATTCTTTCAATTCCTCTGTCAGCAAACGTAAAACCGATCCAATGTAACTCGTTCTCTCTTAGTAAGCTGACCCATGTTTTGCTCCTCTCTTACTTAGCTGCTCAGCCTCCTCTTTCCTTCCTCCTCTGCTCGTAATGCTCTGAGACGCAGCTCCTCCAGTCGTGGGACGTCGGAAAACTTGGTAAGCTCGCCTCCTCCAGCTCTTCCGACGTCGCCGCATCCTATCGCCGCGTGTTGGTTCAGGTTGGCCTCTTCTCCTCAATCATCAACCATTTAAGTAACTAACTTAGTGATTGTTAGAGAATTTGGGGGAAGTTAAATTAGGGATTTGATATGAAAAGTAGGTTATTTGGGAAAAATTGTACAATTGGTTTAATTGTGATGAATTGTGTGTAAATAAGAATTGTGTTTGAATTTATTGTGTTTTATTTCTAGGAGGTAATAAAAAGCATACACACAAACGTTCATTTTGATTATGCAGGGCATTATTCAGAGGAGCATGAATGGATTTTAAAAAATTATACACTATATCACTTAAGACCTCTTCTTTGGAGCAAATAACTTTCTCGTTGTTAGTTGATAAGATAAGGAGGAAGATTGGGATAGATGAAACAAAGGATATGTTAAAATTGAGCTATAGTCTATCTAATGCTCGGAGAGAGTGGTATATTTGTAGATGACGAGGAAGTTTTTATCTATCTAACATCAGTGGATAAAGAAGGACTTAAACCTGTGTTGCATGTAGAGTTATTTAGCGATTTGGAAGCAAACCAGAGGGTTGAGCAACTTTCAAGAGTAGAGTAAGTTCAATTGGTCTGAATTATGAGGAGCTGGTTTCAAATGGCAAAGCTGTTGATGTAGAAAATGTTAGCATTCTAACTATATTCAACCCATGTGAACAACAAAATGAGCCGATTATTGAGGATGTGATGGAGAGTTTTGTTAATGAAGAGAGTATTGTTAATGAAGAGTGTGAGAATGTAGGACAACGAAAAAAATCTGTGTTTGATGTTTCAGATTCAGATATGGAGGATAGGTATGAGTATGTAGAGCTCCCATCTAATGTCGAAGAAAGTCAGTTTAAATAATGGGAAGATGGTACAAGTCTTGAAATAAATCAAGTATTTTGCTCTAAGGAGGCTGTGCAAGATGTGGTCATAGAGCTGCAAATAAGAACTGCTTTAATATTAAAACAGTTAAGTCGGATGCAAATCGACTTATGCTAAGGGCATCTCCAATGGTCCTTTATTTCTACCTCTAAACTCTATTATAGAGTAATTTTTGCTCCAATGCATCTCTATTTTCATCTCTATAATAGAGATTGCTATTTTTTTCTCTATTTTTAGGGAAACTCTATTTTCTCCTCTATAAATAGAGGTGAACTATTTTATTTGCAAAGTAGTCCTTTTAATCTTTCAATTCTTTTATTTATGACCAAAATAAATAAAAAGTATTTTTAAGAACTAATAAAATAAATTTAATATAAATATTTATTCTAAAATATTGAGACTACCATTTGCAAAAGATAATTTAATAATTTATATATATAACTGATCATTTGTGGGAAAAATACAATAGTGTTGATGGTTAATAATCTAGTATATTTTATAATTTTTGTATGATGTGATGCTCTTTATAATAATAAATACTTAATTTAAATAAAAATAATAATTTTATAATAATGTTACAAAATTTAAAGTAAAATGGGTTAGTTTGTAATTTTTATAAATAAAAGATGTTAATTACAAAATAAAAATAGTATCTATTTAGAATATTCTTTTATAAAGGAAAAAATAGGAAAAACTATTGGAGCAAAACTCATTTCTATTATAGGGATCCTCTATTATAGAGGAAAAAATAGGGAAAACCATTGGAGATGGTCTAAGATGCAAGGAAGCTTCAGAAGGTTGTAAGTGGTATTTACGAGTTGCAAGAGTTAAGAATTCTGACTATTTTAGTGTCAGAATACACAGAAAGATGCACACATGCTCTCTATGTGTCGCGAGTACAAGCATTAGTAAACAAAAAGTGTCAACACGATTAGTAGCATCTATTTTGCGTGATGACTATCCAGGTCAATTCGACACCCCTACTCCTATAAACATCATGAGCATCGTGCAAGGAAGACTTGGTTTGCAGTTGTCATACTCTACTGCCTTGAGAGGTAAGAAACAACATGTTAGTGATGTGCGGGGGAGTCCTGAAGCAAGCTACGCAAACTTGTATTCTTATCTGGACATGTTAGAGATGGTAATTCCTGGGACAGTAACCCATGTGGAATTGGATGCAGAAAAAAGGTTCAAATATATGTTTATCGCTTTGGGCGCTTGCATTGAAGGATTTAGGGCAACGAGGAAAGTGATAACTGTGGATGCAACACATCTTAAAACTAAATCTAGAGGTAGATTAGTTTTTGCAACAGCTCAAGATCCTAATCATCACCATTATCCCATTGGGTTTGGTGTAATAGATGGGGAGAAAGATTTGAGTTGGAGCTGGTTCTTCAAAATGCTGAAAACTGTTATACTAGAAGAACCGGAATTGGTCTTTATGAGCGACAGATATGGAAGCATCGTCAAGGCAGTATTTGAGGTGTACTCGAGCGCACTACATGGTCACTGTGTTTGGCATTTGTCTCAAAATGTGTAAAAACCTAAGACGGACAAGAATGATATTGCGCTTAAATTCATAGAGTGCACTCATATTTATACAAAGAATGAGTTTAAGAAAGAGTATGGTGATTTTAGGAGGAGGTTTACAACAGTGGCTGTGTATTTGGATGAGAGCATAGGGGTGGAGATGTAGGCTAGGTGTCATTTTGGAAGAGACAAATACAACATTGACACTAGCAATTAGAATCCATGAACAGTGTGTTTAGGAAAGCTTGGAAGTACTCTCTACTACCTCTAATTGATGCAATTCTTGAAAAGTTTTCAGAGTGGTTTAACAATCATAGAAGAGAATTTGTTAGTGCATATGAGACAAAGAAATTTGTGCCGTATTTGGAAAATGTATTTTATGATCGTTGTGCAATGGCATCACGTCTAAGTGTCAAAGAGCTAAACAACTTCCACCTTGAATATAGTGTTATAGGACTTGATGGTAAGACGAATTTTGTGGACTTGAAAATGAAAAGTCGTTCTTGTATAATTTTTGATAGACAAGTATCCTTGTGTTCATGCGATTGTCGTAACCAGGACCTGATGAGGAAGGAAGGAAGAACTACGAATATCCAAATCCATGAGTTATGCTCGATTTATTATTTGATAGAGACTTGGGCATTTGCATATTATAGAACGTTTTTTTTAGTGCCGCATGATTCGAGTTAGAGTGTTCCTGAAGAAAAATGTCAGCTGTTCGCCTTACCTCCAGAGCACACTCCAAAAAATGGAAGAAATCAAGAAAAGCATTTTTATCTACGGGAGAACGTTATCGGAAGAAGAGGAACAAGTCTCGGTCTGGCATAAACTTGGAGAATTGGTTGCAGCCTCTTGAAACCTCTTACTCTGTGACTTTGCATTATACTTCGACTTTTTGTATTATGGTACAATTAAAACTTAATCTGTACTCGTGTTTTGATTTTCTTGTATTCGGTACAACCGAGTTCAACTAGGTACAACTATGACTTAATCTGTACTCGTGTTTCGATTCCCTATTTTGTTTGGTACCACTAGGTTCTACTAGGTACAACTACGACTTAATGAGAAAGTAGTTGTTAAGTGAAATTATGATTACAAAACAATAAATTAGTTACAGTCCATGTTTTACGATACCAATAAATTATGATTCCAAAACAATAAATTAGTTACGATAAGATGCTCTCTCCAACTATCAATAATGGGATCTATAAAACCTATCCATTCATCAGCAAAATTATAGTCTATCATGCGCCTCAAAAGAACTTTCTCTTCCTCATCCGGTTTCAAGATGCTAGTTATATTCTACAAACAAGAAATAAATTTAAATCAATACTTCTTTCAAAAAAACACAAACAATTGAGGTTCCAGGATACCAAACCCTGACCTTAGTACTTCCAAGTTCTGCTGTAACATCCTGATTTTAATTGTTGGGCCAGTTTATTCTGTTACTAAGATCAGTCCATTAAAAGGCCCAAATGAAGCAAAATGATTAAAACGACAAAAGGAATGTCGTGTGTTGCATATGTATCTCCTTCTCCATTTTGCCGTCAAAGAGAAAACGCAAACCTAACCCTAAAAACACTAGCAGCTTGATCTTGATCCTTGGAGATCAGAAGTCGTGATCTTGTTGTTGGTTATGTTGTTACCAAGAAGAAAGTTATCCAAAGGCCTAGTTGTTGTCAAGAGTCTCGTGGAGAAGAAGCGTTGCTTAGAAGAACGTGAGCTTTCACCACTGTTGGTCACTTGAGCCTTCACCACCAACGGTCACCACCGCTGGTTAGTCCGCCACCATGTCACCGGAGATGTAAGGCGTTGTCACCGGAGCAGTCGTGGTCCATCAGAGATATATTTAAGGGTAAGGAAACCCTATTTTCTTATGTAGCTTGCACAAGAAGTTACTGACCCTGTCTTATGATTTTTTGTTGTTGTTTCGTTGTTGCGCGATGAGGACCTAACCGCTGAAGCTTGAATGGCCGTGTCGATGTCAAGCCACCGATCAGATCTGTCGTGAGTAATTGTCGAGAAAGGTAATCGATCGGTTGCACCTTGTCTCATGATGTGTGTGCAAGGTCTGATCTGATGGAAAACTATCGAAAAGTATATAGGGAAAAAGGTTACTGTTAATTGAATGTGTTTTCGTGGATGTGTGTGCAAGGTAAAGTAGGTTGTTGGTAACATGATATATACGAAGCACATTAGCTACATGATATGATATTATGAATTAACTTATATGTTATATTATAAATATAATTATGAACATACATGAGAATGAGAATGAGAATGAAAAAAGAAAAGATACTTGAGGATGTTGGACTGTAATGGACCGACGGGTTCATTGCAGGTCATAAACCACTGAAGAGCAGTACGGGAAGAATCGAGCTATGGGCCGTGGTCTTCCAGGAACGGGGTTTGTGAGCCAGAAATGGTAAAAATGGCCAAACGTATAAGGAAAGTAAAACTTATTAAATAATGTAAAGAAACAAAAATATTTGAATGTGGTAGTTGCCACAGAAGTGAAAAAACTAAGATGAAAGTTATTGAGGAGAAATAAGATGTTCGCTTGTTTGTTTGATTGATAAACATTCTGAATCTATGTAATAGTTGTTTATTATATTTGGAATGTTTATTACTTATGTCCAGTGGGCAGAGTTTGATCTCCTCACTGATTAAACTTATTTACTCACTCCCTTTTTTCCCTTTTTACCAGGTTAGTAAGTCTCAAGAGTTGCATCTTGAAGTTTGTTTGTTGGTGAATTTTAAAGAAAGAAATGTTTTTGGGCAGACCGGATGGATTACATGTTGTTTCGTCTTTTGCCACAGTACGGGTGTTACAACTGCATTTATTTCATACAATGAAAATCCTCGCATTAAACTTTTAGAGAACTTGTACTTGCACATGTGTGGACAGTCTTTCTCTGCGGGTCGACTACTCTGAATTTGCGTTCAAGATGTGGAATACACTCAAATGCCAGAATCTACACATACTAATATCCAATTGTTTAAATCAACTAATATCCACAGTAATATCTAATTGTTAAATAATAGTATCTTAATGTTACCTCCAAAGGAATGTTTCACGGATCCCATTCATACATTTATCGAATAAATAACATCCCCATGGAAACTTCTCACAAGCATCTAAATTATCAATAACACTTAGAATAAACGGATCTATGTTTCCATCGGCCTTTCACTTTGCTACCACTATCTTGATTAAGAAATACAAGATAGTCAACTTCCTCTGGTGTGTACTGCTTTTTCTGCTCTTCATTTCCTCTAGTTTTGCTTCCACATTACTGATTTTGATTGTATCATTCCTTCCAAACACCCTCTGAACACACTTGTAAGACCACAACATTTTATCCTTATAATAAAAAGTGGGGTAATCATGGGAGTCCAATCCAGTTAAAAGCGCATGTTCTCTCGACGAATACCAAACAGGGATTTCATTTACCACAAACCAGCATTCTCTTTGCATCTCCGTACGAGCTGTGCGAAGAAAAAGCATCCACATTCCTTGAATCATGTGATTTGGCTCATGAGGCATATAGAATATGTGCTTAAATTGAGAATGCTCTCTAAACCATTTCCGTTCTGGCTCAAACTAATTAATGGAATTCACTGTCTGCGTCACAGTATATCCTCTGGCTGTAGCGGTTGCTCTTCATCATCATCATCTGTATCATGAAAATTCATACAAATTCACTTACTTAATCCTAAGAACCACAATTACTCACCTGAGCATCTGAGATTCCTTCTTCTCCATCACCTTCTGCTTCTCGTTCTTCTATTGTTTGTGATGGTTCTGTGGGAAGTGATGGTTCTGTGAGAGAATTATTTTTGTCCAGAGCTTCTCCTATTTCTTCAACTGCTATTTATGTCGAGTTATATACTCTACCACCATCTCTTACTGTAGCCATTTCTAACAACGAAAAGAAACCAAAACAAAAAAAATTACATTATGAAAAATACCAAAGAACAACCAAAACACAACATGATAAATCGCTACTAATATGATTATCTACGACTGACTATGATAGAAACTAACTGTTAAGATGCCAATTTTAACAAAGAAGATGAAAGGAGGCGATAGATCTTACAAAGAAGTTGAAGAACACTGTCGGACCTCGTCGGAGAGAAGGGTTGACGGAATAGATGACTAGCCGGGAGAAGAATAACTAAAACCAACTGCAACCCGACCAAAACCAAACAATTAACCGAATTCCCAAGCCTAATTTTGACTCTCAATTCGAGTATTTTGTTAAGAAAAATAGATAATCATAACTAACCGAAGAACGGGTTATTGTCCGAACAAAAATCGTTATTAATGTAGATCTTGTCCTCAATTCGAGTATGTGGAACTATTTACTAATGTAGATCTTGAGGAGTGAGTATTTTTAGGATCAAAAGATTTTACATTCTTGGGACTGGTATTACGTGTCGGGATTGATCTCTTTTACTTCTCTATTTAGGTTATCCGTTCATGATATTTTAATTTAGTTTAGCAATTATTTTTTGTCCAGCTTGATCGTTTAATGCTAATCAGATATTTTGACTTTACATTTCTTTTTGGTTTTTGTTTTTTTTTCTTTGTTTTTTTTCCTTCCATTAAACCAATACAAACAAAAACAATAACATTACGGCTCATATCAATTGAAAACAATCCATCCATATAAGTTGCTATTCTTAACTATAAAAATATTTATCTAACAGTTCAATTGTATACGAATCAATCAAGATATGAATTTCAAAATCTTGAAAAATGATTTCAAATAAATTATAATTCTGAAGTATCAATTCCAAAATCTTGAAAATTATGCTATTTTAAAAAAAGCCCCGCACACGTATGTGCAGGTCCAATCCCAAGTGTTTATAGTAAAGAAGAAGACCAAAAGAGTAACTATGATCGAATATGATATAAGGTATAATGCCGTAAGAAAGCGTTCATCTACGTTACCGTTCTATTACTCATATCTTATAGTGTCCTTATCGCCAAATTAACAAATACTAAAAGTTTGCATATGATATTTCATACAAAAAAAAAAAAAAAAAACACACAAAAAATAGTGAATAGTCGTGATTAGATTTAACTAGTTTAAGTGTTGAGGTTGCGGATACAAGTTTGCGATTTATTTAACCGGTTAAATGGTTGGAGATGGGGTGTGTGTTTTGAAACTCTTACAATTAGTTTAAGTGCTGCAGTTGCGGATACAAGTTTGCGATTTATTTAACCTAGTTCGTTAATGGATAGATAGTTACTTTGGACCAGTGGAAGCCAAATCCAGGACAGGAATTCCTCCAGAGGATCCTCTTCTGGATTAGAATCAAAGGGATACCCATTCACATGTTGAAGAGGCAGACAGTTGGAAGTATTGTTGGTCCCATGGGCAAGGTGGAAATAGTGGAACTACATGCAAAAAACTCTCAATCCCTAGAATATGTGAGAGCGAGAGTTTGGGTGAATGTTGATGAACCGCTCCAGTTCTTAAAAGTTGCAAAGTTCAAGAAAGGAGTGATCACTCAAGTTGAAATGGTGTATGAAAAACTGCTCAAGGTTTGCTTCCTCTGTAAAAGGCTTACTCACGATCAGTCTGTGTGTCCTTTCCAAGTTATTGAAAAGCACTACAAGGGGAGGAAAAAAGCAGCAGAACAAGAAGGAACCCTTGCCACTAAAAGGAAAAGGGAAAGGCAAAATGTACGGTGAAGGCTCTGATCATTCCAATCAAGTGAGTCCATTGAAAATAACTAATGTACCCCAACCTGAACCAAGACAGAGATCAAGAAGTGTAAAGGAAAGGCTGTAGCGGTCAGCGACTAGGGATAGGAATGGAGTGCCTCAGCTGCAGTAATGGAGACCCACTGGTCGAGAGTATGAACAGGCAGATAGAGGTATGGATGCTCAGTCTACTGGTGTTCAGTTAACGTTCCAAAGTAAACGTCAAAGATCCATTAATAGTGGGGAAAAGGCTAATAAAAAACCAAGGATAGGCTCTGGAGAAGAGTCTAACCACTCGCCTTCTGTTTTTGGGAGGCTGGGGAACACCGCAAAGGAGATCCAGAACCTGGAAAAAAGAGGATCTAGTGAAAAATAATATTAGGTTCTTATAAATAGGAAATGACATCAAATCACAGCATGCTTCAATTTAGACCAAAATGCAATATAGGAATTTAAGACTTGGTTCAATCTTATGTTTCTAGCTTACTCAACTAGCATCAAAGTACTCTTAACTTGGGCATTGATCCTAGTCTAGCAAATTTAAACAAGTTAACAAGGCTGAAATCATCATAGATCCCTATACATATGCAACAGTCCTATATGAAACACAATAACAAGATCCTAATATGCAATGCAAACTACATGAACACTCTGTTTTTAAAGATTTTTTTGCAAAAAAATTTCAAATATTTAGGGTTTTTCTATGCCTTAGATGAAATGCAAGTACTAACATGATAATGCTAAAATTTTGAAATAAGAAAATAGAAAACAATGTCAAATGTCATCTCAAACCCTCCCCCAAACTTAAATTACACAGTCCCATGTGTAAGAGAAATTTGAAAGAGAATTTGAGAATCAAAGCAACACAAAACAAACAATGCAATAATATAAACAATGGTAGAGTTGGAGAATTACTTGGCATGGGCTCAAACATTATATCTCCTCTTATTCCTGGGTCAATGCTAAAAGAGCTGCTTCTTCTAGTAATATTGAGACCTTGCCTTGCTTTCTTTGGAGAAGAACTTCTTACTTTACCATGGAGCTTCTTGATTTTCCCACTCATCTCCTCCACCTTAGTTGTTAACTTCATTACTGAATCATATAGAATGTTGATAGTTTGAAGCTAAGAACTACCATCAGATGAGGGATTTTTTGTCTCTTGTTGTTGGTGAAGCTTGGGGATGAAATCTGGGCATTCTGGGTGACTTGGTACCACTCGGTCGAGTGACTTAAGGTGCTTGGTCAAGTGGTAGGTCGAGCAGTAGGTCAAGTGACCTAAAATCTCCGTTTCTACCCCATTCACACTCTCAAAGATTTCAGACTCAGTTTCATGACCTTTCTCTTAAATCCTGAAGATCTTTTCATCAATAGTCTTTGCTTGCCCTCAAGCAAACAAACAAGACAAAGAGAGGAAAGTGAGGCTTGAAAATGGATCTCAGAACCTAGAGCTTGTTAATAAACTAGCTAGAATCAATGTCCAAGTTACTAGTACTATGATGCAAGGTGAATGAGCTTTACTTAAAGACTTTAGACAAACCTATCACAACCTTAACTGATCCAAGCCTTAGATCCACATGCATTCAGTTTAACCATTTCCTTAAACATTCATTAAGCAAGAACATGAATCAACTTATGTAATGCTTAAACTCATTTGGCTTGGTAATAAAAGGTTTAGAGACAATGATGGTCTCTCTTTAGAGTGGGCTTATCAATATCAAGGTTCTCTCATGAAAATTGGATTGAGCTTTAGAAGAATGCTAAAGGTAAGAACACTTAGACACATACAAGAACAAAACCTTGTCTACCCAAAGGAACCCAAAGTATTTGATCCTAACATTCTAATCCCAAATGGTCCTATTTCTACCCTTTAGCTTGATCACTTCTCTTTTACGCTTTTCTTTTTTGTTTTTAAGGCTTAGGAGAGGTTTTTTATTTAAATCATCTAGAGGTATGGGGGTTTCTTTCGTATTTGCTATGGTTCCTTTTTCTTCTTACTTCTTAAGACATAAAATATTTTTTCTATACTCTTCTTTTCTTTCTTTCTTCCTTTTCTTTGACTAGAACCATCTTTTATCAATCTTATACTTCCCCATTCTTTCACTAGAGCTTAAATTTACTTAAACACATTCCCCTCCTAAAGACTTTACCATTTTCTTTCTCTTTTCCCTCTTTTCTTTTCTTTTTTCAAACAAACAAAGTCCCAAACCCAAAAGTTAAACCACCTAGTCCTATCTAGTTTGAAAATTGCAAATTTGAAATAAGAAAATTGAAAACAATGTCAAATACTATCTCAAACCCTCCCTTAAACTTAAATTACACAGTCTCTTGTGTAAGAAAAATTTGGAAAAGGATTCAAGAATCAAGAAACAACACAAAATCAAGAAATGCAATGGTATATACAAAGACATAGTTGGAGTATTACTTAGGATGGACTGAGGGTGGGATTCATTTGTTGCAATATCACCAAGTTGTTAAAGGATCTTCATGCTACCTGACCAACCATAACACTAAAGAAAACAAGATCAAAATAACAAGAAACTTAAACCAATATGTACACGGATACCTTTGGGACTTCCTCCCAAGTGAGCTTGTTTAAAGTGTCAAAGCTTGACTTTGCAAACTTCTTATGCTTTGGAAGGATTATGGAGAGATGATGAAGTCCCATTTGTTCTCAAAGATTGCATTGCTCCTCTTATTCGTGGGTCAATGCTAAAAGAGCTGTTTCTGCTAATAATACTCAGACCTTGCCTAGCTTTCTTTGAAGAGGAACTTCTGACTTTACCATGGAGCTTCTTGATTTGTCCACTTATCTCCTCATCCTTAGTTGTTAACTCCCTCACTGAATCATGTAGGATGTTGATAGTTTGAAACTCAGACAAACCATCAGAGGAGGGATTTCTTGGCTCATATTGTTGGTCAAGTTTGGGGATGAATTCTGGACATTCTGGGTGACTTGGTACCACTCGGTCGAGTGACTTAAGGTGCTCGGTCGAGTGGCAGGTCAAGTGACCTAAAATCTCTGTTTCTACCCCATTCACAACCTCAAAGATTTCAAACTCAGTTTCATGACATTTTTCTTCAATCCTGAAGGTCTGCCCATCAATAGTTGGCTTCTTCTGCTCAAGCTCTTTAACTTGTGGCTTATCCTTCCTTCCAGCATCTATTAACAAAGGTTCATGACTCAAGACCATCATTGCTTGCTGATCAACAGAAGCCTTGTACTTTTTCAGCATTTGCTCTTTAAACCATCCTGAAAATGGCAAAGGTGGCTGATAAGGAGGAGGAATGAACCGAACCGGCTTGTTAGATTCTTGAGAAATGACTCGATCTAGCACTCGACCATGTGCTCAACCGTGTGCATGGTCGAGTGTGTGGTCGAGTGGTGTCTCAAGCTCAGTTCTCTTCTCATTTTGCACCTCTGGTTGGAGAAAATCCTCCCCAACTTGGTTGTCACTGTCCTTAGGGAGCTTTGAAGATAGTTCTTTGAGAGAGATAGCTTCGGCAGTGGCAAACTCCTTTAGATTGTTAATTGCTTTCCCATGGAGTTGTCTAGAAGAAGAAGATGCATTCTTGCTCTCTAGATGAAGCACTCTACAGGTTAAAGCTTCAATCTTGATATTAAGGTCACCATATGTGCAGTCCATCTTGTATTTCATCTCTATGAGCCTCTTACTTGTTTCAGTATCTCCATTAGCTTGGCCTTCTAGGAGTTGCTGAAGCATGCTCTTCATCTCTTGATCTAGAGTAGGAGCTTGTTGGGGTTGTTGTGGTTATTGTGGAGGATAGACTGGGACCATAAACTGTCCATCTTCACAAACAACATGAACTTGCTTCTGCTGGGTTAAAAGGAGCTTATCTAGCTTCTCAAGCTTCTCATTCAAGGCTTCCAATTCTTTTTTATGTCCTTCCTCAGAATCAACACCTCCCCTTAAGCTTCTATCACATTCCTCACTGTTTCCATTGGACTGAGCCAGGTTCTCTACTAAGTCCCAACCTTCATCTACATCTCTATTCATGAAGCTTCCATTGGAGGCTGTGTCCAGAAGCATCCTGATCTTGGGAAGAACACCTCTATACAAAGTACACAACAAATATTCATTGCTGAATCCATGATGTGGGCATTATCTCTGATAGCCTTTGAAGCGCTCCCATGATTCACTAAAAGATTCACCATTCTTTTGGAGAAATCCTAATATTTTATTCCTCAAATGTGCAGTCCTTGAACTAGAGAAGAAATTTGCAAGGAAAACCTTCTTACAATCAATCTAAGAAGTGATTTTTCCAGGAGGTAGAGTCTTCTCCCACTGATCGGATTTATCTCCTAGAGAAAAAGGAAACAATCTCAGCTTCAAGGCATCCTCACTAACTCCATTTATATTGGTGAGGCTACAAGCCTACCAAATGTCCGGGACCAGATGGCATTACTGGGTATTTCTGTCAACAATTCTGGGATGTCATGTGGGTGTAGCTCACAATAATGGTACAAATGTTCTTTAGCACAGGTTACATGGAGGAGGATATGAATTGGATAAACATATGTCTCATCCCCAAGAAGCAGAGGGCATAAAAGCTACTAGATTTCCGACCTATCAGCCTCTGCAATGTCATATACAAATTATTGGGTAGTGAAACATGTATTTTTTTTTTGTGGTGAAATGGATGAATGATGATGAATGTATGCAATGAATGGATGGATGGTAAGGTGTTTCAATTCCCCTTATGCAGTTGCAGTATAAGAGGTGTCAATTCAATCTGAGTGTTTGTGAACAGTCAAGATATGCATAAAGATCTAATTTAAGCCAGATGTAAAGGATGTTTGTCACTAACAATCCTATGATGAAAATGTAAAGTGCAGAAAGTAAACTATAAGAACTAAGAACTAAATGCAAATGAAACAGGATGATTATGACAGTAATGATGCAACCAACAGAAGTAGAAACTATGCTAATGAACTAATGCAAGACAAGTAATGAACAAGATACTATGTAAATGCAACAGAAATGCAAATAGAATGAAACAAGACAATCACAAAGCATAAACAAGAGTTCTGGGGATGAACTCGAGCAAGCACTCGACCGAGTGTAGGTCGAGTGAGTGGTCGAGCTGGACTAAACGCAGAAACAGAGCAATGCAATAAAAACAGAGTAATGCAAAGACGAATCAAACTACAATCAAGCAACAGGATTAAGACTGTAAAATCAATAAACAAGGAAGGACTTGAGGAGGGATTCATGGGCTAGACTAATGATTGAGGCTATCTAACTTGATCAACAAATCTCAAACAACATGAGCTAATCTCTAGACATATGTGTCTAAGACAAGTTTCTCCCACTCTCATGGTCAAGAAACAATCAAACCTATGCATTTCTAGACTTGCTCTCACATAGTAAAGAATCTACACAAGCAGGCAGTAAGAAATATGTCTCATACCAAACAAAACCTCTAATCTCTTAGCAAGCAAGACGGTAAGCTCTAGATCTAGCCTTATCTATGCCTCTTAAACATTGGTGTGATGCTAAGATGCATGAAATCAGATCCTCCCCTCTCACATATAGGATCAGCATTAAGAACATCTACCCTAGAAGAGATCTACAACAATCAAGCTTGATCAAGCCAAACAAACCTCATTCACAGCCCAGCCTAACCCATCCTCAAGATCCTAAGCTACTACTCACAAGAACACATGATGTACATCAAAATCATAAACCTAGAAAATATTGAAACTTGCATCATTAGAAAGATGAAACAAAAATCTACAATATTGAAAAAGAAATGAAACTTGAATTCTCAATATTAAGAAAGTTATGAAACTAACAATATTATAGAATTTAGTCTTTTTCAAGTACAAGATCTAGGAAATAAAAAAGGCAAAAAGAATAAATCCCAAAAAGGGTAAATACTAGGTTTAGAGAATATCTAAAAAGTTGGATACTTTTGTGGCTGCAGGTACAAGGTTTTATATAGGAGGGGAGTGGAAGCCCTAAAAATACTAAAAGACAAAATAGTCAACGGCTCGGTCAACTCGACCTGTGCTCGGTCGAGT
The DNA here is from genome assembly GCA_024034495.1 of Camelina laxa. Classification (NCBI taxonomy): domain Eukaryota; kingdom Viridiplantae; phylum Streptophyta; class Magnoliopsida; order Brassicales; family Brassicaceae; genus Camelina; species Camelina laxa. The sequence goes on along the minus strand of CM043885.1, from coordinate 14,380,449 downwards.
GGCAGGTCGAGCTGGCTTCTCTCGTGTGTTCTGCACTCGGTCGAGTCCTCCTCAGCACACGGTCGAGTGTCTGGTCGAGTGGGCGGTCGAGTTGGACTCCGGACCTTGTTATTTCAGCCTTAACTCACTTGCTTTCCCTTCATGATTGCTTCACTTCTTCCTCAGCATTGCTTCCATGCTACTTGAGCTTCAAAATCACCTGTTTATGCATGAAAAGATGCAAATGCAATGCAACTAAACTCTAATGCATGATTAGTCCTAAAGCTTTGCAATAATGGTGAAAATAGATAGCAAAAGATGCAAAAGATGTGAATATACTAAGGGAAAAGAGGGTAAAATATATGAACATCAACACCCCCAAACTTAGTCTTTGCTTGCCCTCAAGCAAATAAACAAGACATAAGAAGGTAAGTGAGGTTTGAAAGTGGGATCTCAGCTCCTAAAGCTTGCAAATAGACCATCTAGAATCAATGTCCAAGTTACTAGTACTATGATGCAAGTTGAATGAGCTGTGCTTAAAGACTTTAGACAAGCATATCACAACCATTACTGATTTGAGCCTTAGATATCCACATGCATTCAAATCAACCATTTCCTTTAACATTCATTAATCAAGAACATGAATCAATTCTATGCAATGCTTAAACTCATTTGGCTTGGAGGTAAAGGCTTTGAGACAATGATGGTCTCTTTTTAGAATGGGGCTTATCAATATCAAGGTTCTCTTATAAAAATGGATTGAGCTTTAGAAGAATGCTAAAGGTAAGAACACCTAGACACATACAAGAATAAAACCTTGTCTACCCAAAGGCACCCAAAGTGTTTATCCTAGCAATCTAAACCCAAATGATCCTAGTGCTACCCTTTAACTTCTTCTTTTCTCTTTCACCCTTTTCTCTTTTGGTTTTCAAGTCTTAGGAGAGGTTTCTTATTTGATATTTCTAGTGGGATGGGGGATTCTTACTTATTTGCTATGGTTCTCTTTTCTTCTTATTCTTAAGACATACAAGCTTTTTGCTAGACTTTTCTTTGCTTTCTTTTCTTTTCTTTAACTAGAACCATCTTCAACAACAATTTTTTACTTCCCATCCTTTCACTAGACTTTAGCTTTTACTTAAACACACTCTCCTTTTAAAGACTCTACCCTTTTTCTCTTTCTCTCTTTTTTTCTTTTCTTTCTTTAACTGCCAAGTCCCAAACCCAACAAGTGAACCACCTAGTCCTAGCTAGTTTGAAAAATGCAAACTAGAACTACACAAGGCTTTACTCTTGTCAGTTCAAACCTAACACTTTCTACCAAGCTCAATCCCAAAAATAGGCCTCACACACTCAAGAATAAACATGGCTTGAAAGAAGGGTTGGTTAAGGGTAGGGGAAACTGATTCTTAATGAGGGAATCAACTACTTGGATCAACGAGAGTGGTAAAAAGGAGAAAGATGATCCAAATATGTATATGGTATCCATGAGTTTAAAACAATGCACACATTGATAATTGAAAGTCAATATTAGGTTCTTATAGATAGGAAATGGCATCAAATCACAACATGCTTCAATTTAGACCAAATGCAATGCAGGAATTCAATGCTTGGTTCAATCTTATGCTTCTAACCACTCAACTAGCATCAAAGTACTATTAACTTGGGCATTGATCCTAGTTTGGTGAATCTAGCAAGCTAACAAGGAAATACTCATCATAGATCCCTAATGCAAGCAGTCCTAAATGATAAACAAAATACTTGAATGTGCAATGCAAACTACATGAACACTCTTTTTTTATAAAGATTTTTGCAAAAAATTTTCAAATTTTTAGGGTTTTTCTATACTTTAGATGCTATGCAAATACTAACATGATGATGCTAAAAATTTGAAATAAGAAAACAAAACACAATGTCAAATGCTATCTCAAACCCTCCCCCAAACTTAAATCACACAGTCCCTTGTGTGAAAGAAATTTGTTTGAGGATTCAAGACTTAAAACAAAACACACAATATGAAATGCAATGGTATTTACAATGTAAAGGTGATAGTGTTACCTCAAGGATTGGAGAAGAAACTATCCACATCCTCCTGCATGCTATCAAAGGTGTAGCTGGGGTCTTGTTGGTGACTTGGAGATGGGGATTGGGGCAGCTCGACGATGGCGACCGACCGTGACTCGGTCGAGTGCATGTCCGAGTGGGGGGGTCGAGCTGGACTGCGGATGCATATTTCCAAGTTCAATTCTCTCCAAACCCATCTACACTCTCATTAAAAGACCTACCAAACACAAACATAAAAGAAAACCCATCAAAACTACAAGGAAATAAAGCTTATTTACAAAGGATACCTTAGGGACTTCCTCCCTAGTGAGCTTGTTTAGAGTCACTAAGCTTGACTTCTTATAGCTCTTCAAGCTTGATTTGGAGACCAAGGAGGTGACGAAATCTCCCTGGTTCTACTTGATAACCCCTGTGTTCCTTCTTGATCACTACTTCCTTAGCACTTGAACCATGTTTCTTCTTAAACTTGAGTCTTGGTCTTGCCTTCTTCCAAGACTTCTTGTTGAGCTGAGCTTGAAGTTCCTTCACTAAACCAGCTAGCACTTGAACTGACCCCTTTAGTTCTTGGACAGTCTTATCTTGGGCTGAACCTTTAATCCTAGGATTCCCTCCTTCCTCAAAAACTTCACAACTAGCTTTTTTCCCTATCATAAATTGCTGACCTTCAATAGTAGGCTGATGAGTAGTATTCTTGATGTCAAACTTCATAGTGAAGTCTTTAGCAAGGTGAAGTTTGATGGTTCCCATCTTAACATCTATTAGAGCTCCAACTGTGGCCAAGAATGGTCTCCCCAAGATGAGAGGATCTTCTGGCTCTTGATCCATGTTCATGATCACAAAATCAGTTGGGATTCTTGCCTTTCCTATCTTGACTGGAAGGTTTTCAACTATCCCAAGCACATCCCTCTTGGATCCATCTGCCATGCCAATATAGAGATTGCAAAGCTTAAAGTATTCATACCCCAACTTTTCAGCCACTGAGTATGGCATTAAGCTCACTCAAGCTCCCAGATCACACAAGCATTTGTTGAAGTGCATGTAACTAATGGAGCAAGGTAGATTAAATGATCCAGGGTCTTCAAGTTTTGTTGGTATAACAGCTTCCCCAATTTTTCTTAAGTCCTTCATGTCTTGTTCCTGAGCTTTCATCTTGGATAATTCAAGTAGCATGTCATTGTAGGAAGGATTCTGAACAAATTTGCTCAAGTCAGGCCCTCTCTCCTCTTCCTTGTAAGCAATGGTAATCTCTTGTATAGCCACTACTTCCTTCAAGACTTTCACTTCGTCTTGCTGCAAAGCCATCACTTCCTCCTTCTTCTCAATGACAACCTCCTGTTGTATGGCCATTACTTCCTTCTTTTCAATGACTACTTCTTCCTTCAAAACCATCACTTCCTCTTTCTTCTCAATGACAACCTCTTCTTTCAAAGATGTCACTTCCTCTTGTTGCAAAGCTAACTCCTTCCTTTGCTCAATAATGTCCCTTAGTTCCTTCAGCTTTTGTGCCTTGAAACGTCCTGGGAATGGTAGAGGTGGTTTGTAAGCTGGAGGAATGTACTTAGCAGGCTTGACAGCTTCTGTGTCTTCAACTCGATCAACCACTCGATCATGCACTCGGTCGAGTGTTGGCTCGAGCATCTGGTCGAGTGGTTTCCCTGCTTCAGTCTGCTTTGAAAAACCTTCACTCTGGGCTTCCATAAGTGACCAATCCTCCCCACCTTGCATCTCACTGTCCTCAGTGACAGCATCTTCATAGAGATTAAGAGCTTTAGCTGTAAACCCCCTTGGGTTTGGAATAAGTTCTTCAAGAAGTTGGTTTGGCTTAGGTGCTGAAGTGGGAGCAATGAAGCTCTCCGTATACTTAACCTTGGAGTTTAGGTCCCTAGAATAGGAATTCAACGTTTGGTGCAGCTCAGCAAACTGCTTTGCTACCTCAATCTGCTCAGTTGCTTGCCCAAGTAAAAGTTGATGCATCATAGCTCTTAAGTTAGGTTCTTGGGCTTGTGAAGTTTGAAACACTGGAGGGTGACACCATTGAGCCTGGAATCCTGGTTGATGTTGCCATGGTACAGAATGGAACATACTGTTGTGAATCATGATGACGGACTCGAACAGGCACTCGGTCGAGTACAGGCTCGAGTGGGTGGTCGAGTCGACTGGGAACTGATGTCTATTTGTATCCGGCTTCTGACTCGATCAGGTGCTCGAGCACACACTCGGTCGAGTGATGGTCGAGTTGATGGTCGAGCTGGTACCTGAAACTCAATCACAAACAAGCAGAAGAAGAAACAAGATCCGTAGTGAACAAGTTGATAAACGAACTTAATCTTAGACTTTTATGGATCCTAATTGTCACAAAAACACACTCAAATAGGCAACGGCGCCAAATTGAAACATGTATTTTTTTTGTGGTGAAATGGATGAATGATGATGAATGTATGCAATGAATGGATGGATGGTAAGGTGTTTCAGTTCCCCTTATGCAGTTGCAGTATAAGAGGTGTCAATCCAATCTGAGTGTTTGTGAACAGTCAAGATATGCATAAAGATCTAATTTAAGCCAAATGTAAAGGATGTTTGTCACTAACAATCCTATGATGAAAATGTAAAGTGCATAAAGTAAACTATAAGAACTAAGAACTAAATGCAAATGAAACAGGATGATTATGACAGTAATGATGCAACCAACAGAAGTAGAAACTATGCTAATGAACTAATGCAAGACAAGTAATGAACAAGATACTAAGTAAATGCAACAGAAATGCAAATAGAATGAAACAAAACAATCACAAAGCATAAACAAGAGTTCTGGGGATGAACTCGAGCAAGCACTCGACCGAGTGTAGGTCGAGTGAGTGGTCGAGCTGGACTAAACGCAGAAACAGAGCAATGCAATAAAAACAGAGTAATGCAAAGACGAATCAAACTACAATCAAGCAACAGGATTAAGACTGTACAATCAATAAACAAGGAAGGACTTGAGGAGGGATTCATGGGCTGGACTAATGATTGAGGCTATTGATATTCATATATTTTACCTTGTTTTCCCTTAGTATATTCACATCTTTTGCATCCTTTGCTATCCATTTTCACCATTATTGCATAGCTTTAGGACTAATCATGCATTAGAGTTTAGTTGCATTGCATTTGCATCTTTTCATGCATAAACAGGTGATTTTGAAGCTTAAGGAGCATGGAAGCAATGCTGAGGAAGAAGTGAAGCAATCAGGAAGGAAAAGCAAGAGAGTTAAGGCTGAAATAACAAGGTTCGGAGTCCAACTCGACCGCACACTCTACCAGACACTCGACCGTGTGCTGAGGAGGACTCAACCGAGTGGACAATGCACGAGAGAAGCCAGCTCGACCTGCCACTCGACCGAGCCGTTGACTATTTTGTCTTTTAGCATTTTTAAGGCTTCCACTCCCCTCCTATATAAAGCCTTGTACCTGCAGCCACAAAAAGAGTCAATTTTTTAGATATTCTCTAAACCTAGTATTTACCTTTTTGGGATTTATTCCTTTTGCTTTTTATTTTCCTAGATCTTGTACTTGAAAAAGACTAAATTCCTCAATATTGTTAGTTTAATAACTTTCTTAATATTGAGAATTTAAGTTTCATTTCTTTTTCAATATTGTAGATCTTTGTTTTATCTATCTAATGATGCAAGTTTCAATCTTTTCTGGGTTTATGATTTTGATGTTTATCATGTGTTCTTGTGAGTAGTAGTTTAGGATCTTGAGGATGGGTTAGGCTGGGCTGTGAATGAGGTTTGTTTGGCTTGATCAAGCTTGATTGTTGTAGATCTCTTCTAGGGTAGATGTTCTTAATGCTGATCCTATATCTGAGAGGGTAGGATCTGATTTCAAGCATCTTAGCATCACACCAATGTTTAAGAGGCATAGATAAGGCTAGATCTAGAGCTTACCATCTTGCTTGCTAAGAGATTAGAAGTTTTGTTTGGTATGAGACATATTTCTTACTGCCTGCTTGTGTAGATTCTTTACTATGTGAGAGCAAGTCTAGAAATGCATAGGTTTGATTGTTTCTTGACCATGAGAGTGGGAGAAACTTGTCTTGGATTCATATGTCTAGAGATTAGCTCATGTTGTTTGAGATTTGTTGATCAAGTTAGATAGCCTCAATCATTAGTCCAGCCCATGAATCCCTCCTCAAGTCCTTCTTGTTTATTGATTTTACAGTCTTAATCATGTTGCTTGATTGTAGTTTGATCTGTCTTTGCATTACTCTATTTTTATTGCATTGCTCTGTTTCTGCGTTTAGTCTAGCTCGACCACTCACTCGACCTACACTCGGTCGAGTGCTGGCTGAGTTCATCTCCAGAACTCTGCTATTTATGATTTGTGATTGTCTTGTTTCATTCCTGTTCCATTTCTGCTGCATCCATTTAGTGTCCTGTTCATTATTGTCTTGCATTTGTTCTTTATCTTAGTTTCTGTTTCTGTTGGTTGCATCATTACTGTCTTAATCATTCTATTTCATTTGCATTTAGTTCTTAGTTCATTTAGTTTACCTTCTGCACTTTACATTTTCATCATAGGATTGTTTAGTGGCAACATCCTTTTCATCTGGCTTAAATTAGATCTTTATGCATATCTTAACTGTTTACAACCACTCAAATTGGATTGATACCCTTATACTGCAACTGCATAAGGAATTGAAACACCTTACCAATCATTGCATACATTCATCATCATCCATTCCATCTTAACCTATCCACAAAATATCTTGTTTCAATTTGGCGCCGTTGCCTATTTGAGTGTGTTTTTGTGACAATTAGGATCCATAAAAGTCTAAGATTAAGTTCGTTTATCCACTTGTTCATTACTGATCTTGTTTATTCTTCTGCTTGTTTGTGATTGAGTTTCAGGTACCAGCTCGACCATCAACTCGACCACCACTCGACCGAGTGTGTGCTCGAGCACTGATCGAGCAGAAGCCGGACACAAATAGACATCAGTTCCCAGCCGACTCGACCACCCACTCGAGCCTGTACGACCGAGTGCCTGTTCGAGTCCGTCATCATGATTCACAACAGTATGTTCCATTCTGTACCATGGCAACATCAACCAGGATTCCAGGCTCAATGGTGTCACCTCCAGTGTTTCAAACTTCACAAGCCCAAGAACCTGACTTAAGAGCTATGATGCAGAACTTTTACTTGGGCAAGCAACTGAGCAGATTGAGGTAGCAAAGCAGTTTGCTGAGCTGAACCAAACGTTGAATTCCTATTCTAGTGACCAAAACTTCAAGGTCAAGTACATGGAGAGCTCCATTGCTCCTACTTCAGCTCCTAAGCCAAACCAACTTCTTGAAGAACCTATTCCAAACCCAAGGGAGTTTACAGCTAAAGCTCTTAATCTCTATGAAGATGCTGTCACTGAGGACAGTGAGATTCAAGGTGGGGAGGATTGGTCATTTATTGAAGCCCAGGGTGAAGCTTGTGCAGCAAGATGAACTGGCAAAGCACTCACCAAGTGCTCGAGGATCGAACTCGACCGAGTGCCTGATCAAGTGATCGAGCCGAGGACACGAAGCTGTCAAGCCTGCAAGTACATTCCTCCAGCTTACAAACCACCTCTACCATTCCCAGGACGTTTCAAGGCACAAAAGATAAGGGAACTCAGGGAAATTATTGAGAAAAGGGAAAAGTTGGCTTTGCAACAACAAGAAGTCATTGAGAAGGAAGAAGTGACTTGGCTTTGAAGGAAGAGGTTGTCATTGAGAAGAAGGAAGTAATGGCTATACAAGAGATTACCATTGCTTACAAGGAAGAGGAGAGAGGGCCCGACTTGAGCAAATTTGTTCAGAATCCTTCCTACAAGGACATGCTGCTTGAATTATCCAAGATGAAAGCTCAGGAACAAGACATGAAAGACTTAAGAGAGATTGGGGAAGCTGTTATACCAACAAAACTTGAAGACCCTGGATCATTTGATCTACCTTGCTCCATTAGTTACATGCACTTCAACAAATGCCTATGTGATTTAGGAGCTTCGGTGAGCCTAATGCCATACTCAGTGGCTGAAAAGTTGGGGTATGAATACTTTAAGCCTTGCAATCTCTATATTGGCATGGCAGATGGATCCAAGAGGGATGTGCTTGGGATAATTGAAAACCTTCCAGTAAGATAGGAAAGGCAAGAATCCCAACTGATTTTGTGATCATGAACATGGACCAAGAGCCAGAAGATCCTCTCATCTTGGGGAGACCATTCTTAGCCACAGCTGGAGCTGTAATTGATGTTAAGATGGGAACCATCAAGCTCCACCTTGCTAAAGACTTCACTATGAAGTTTGACATCAAGAATACTACTCATCAGCCTACTATTGAAGGTCAGCACTTTATGATAGGGAAAAAGGCTAGTTGTGAAGTTTTTGAGGAAGGAGGGAATCCTAGGATTAAAGGTTCAGCCCAAGCTAAGACTGTCCAAGAACTAAAGGGTTCAGTTCAAGTGCTAGCTGGTTTAGTGAAGGAACTTCAAGCTCAGCTCAACAAAAGGTCTTTGAAGAAGGCAAAACCAAAACTCAAGTTTAAGAAGAAACATGGTTCAAGTGTCAAGGAAGTAGTGATCAAGAAGGAACACCAAGGTTATCAAGCAGAACCAGGAGGGATTTCATCACCTCCTTGGTCTCCTAATCAAGCTTAAAGAGCTATAAGAAGTCAAGCTTAGTGACTCTAAACAAGCTCACTAGGGAGGAAGTCCCTAAGGTATCCTTTGTAAATATAGTTTATTTTCCTAGTAGTTTTGATATGTTTTATTTTATGTTTGTGTTGGACAGGCTTTTGAGGAAGAATGTAGTTGGATAAAGAAAGATTTGGACTTGGAGAAGGAGACTCGCAAGCCCACTCGACCAAGACCACAAGAGGTACTCGCCGAGCTGGATACTAATAGAAGCCCATTTGATTCCCATTCTTCTAGAATGATCAAGTGGAGGGAAGAACAAGGAGAAAAATTTTGAAATTTCAAAATTTTTCAAGGAGCTCGACCACGTGCTGGTCGAGTGTGGGGTCGAGTGGCAGCCAAAAAGTAAGTCAAAGATTCCCATTTCGAATTTGAATGGTATGGACGCTCCACCCTTGTCTCCTTGTCCCCTTAGCTTCTTTATATAGTCCTTGCTCGATCCTACACTTCTCACATTCTCTCATTTGCTCAAAACATTTAAATTCAAGCTTTAAAATCTCTTTCAAAGTTCATCTCTTGCTCAAGTTTTGTTCTTTCAAGTTTTTGGGTCACTAACCTATTAACTTTGTGCTTTGAGTCTATTCCCTTCAGTTTCTTTGAAAATGTCTTCCAAAATTACCAAGAAGTCGCACCAAACCGCTGCAAGCTCCATGGAACGTCGTGATGCTGACCTTGAATCAAGAGGTGAAGCTGAGAGAGTCACTGACGGACCACTCGATCAACCACTCGACCGAGTGGCCGTTCGAGCAGTAGGTCGAGCCAGTGCCGCGTCCAAGGAGAGAGCGAGTTGAGGAAGATCCTGAGAGGACCGAAAGTGAGGAGGAAAGAGAGCCTACTCTTAATGAGTTTATGAGGAAGCACAAGGCCAAGGGGAAGAGGCCAGCTGTTGAAGTTGAGCAAGAAGAAAGTGAAAGTGAGAGTGAGGAAGAAAGTGAAGAAGAAGAATTGATGGATGATGGAGAAGCTGAGTCTTGTGGGCTGACAAAGAGGCAACTTTATGATGCTTTCATGAGGATGGAGTTCTTGGGAACTAGGTATCCACACAAGGAGACCATGCAGAAGCTTGCTATTGATGAGGATGTAGAATATCTCTTTGAGAAGAGCAATCTCACCAAGTTTATGGGGCTTTGCATGGAGGGCTACAAAGAGGAGAGTTGTGAGTTCCTTGCCACTGTCAAGCTGCACACATATGCAAGGAAAGATCCTGAGGCTGGGGCTGGTCACATCACCTTCACAATCAAGGGAGGAAGCATGAGCTTACAATAAAAAAGATAGCCAATGTGTTTGGATTTGAAACTGGCAGCCATAGGAGCTTGAGGATACCAAGAGAGGAGCTCTACTCAGTTTGGGAAACCATTGGGGACAACAAGCTCTACTCCTCCTCCAACTCCAAGAGCTCAAAGATAAGGAGCCCAGTCTTAAGGTACTTCCATAAAGCCCTTGCAAACACCTTCTTTGCAAGGAAGGAAACTGGGAACATCAATGAGGGAGAGCTGAAGATGATTGACTTGGCTCTCAATGGGATCATCCTCAAGGCAAGAGATGGAACCATCATCCTTGGGAGCACTGTAGAGACTGATCTTGCAATGGTGCTCATTGACCACATGATTTACTTGAGAAGCTGGGTAGGAAAGTTGGAAAACAAGGGGTCAAGAGGAGCACTTACCATTGGGGGCATCATCACTCCAATCCTTCAAGCTGCTAAAGTTCCACTTAGAGGAGAGAGTGTCTCACCAAGATGGATTGACTCAAGCTACCTCACTTCTACTCTCATCCTAGCCAAGGAAATGCATCAAGGGAACCACATTTTCAACTATGAGCTTCCAACACTTGGGAAAAGCAACTCATATTGCCTAACCAAGAACTCACCACCATTCAAGAGGGAGCCAACATTGACTTTTGGCCAGCTGAGGAGCATTGGTTTGATGGAGTGGTTCAACCTAGAGTTGAAGAAGCTGGAAATGCACAAGTAGCTGATGGAGAGGAGCAGTTCTACTTTGAAGACTATGAGCCCAACCCAAGAGATAGTAGAGGAGTGAGGGAGAATGCCAAGAGGTTAACTCTTTTGCAAAAGTGGGGCAAGTGGCAAGGAAAGAGGTTTGATAAGCTGAAGAAGAAGGTGACCAACATGGCTAAGTCTATCAAAGGCTTAAAGAAGGAGATTGCTGAGCTGAAGAGTGGAAACTCATCTCCTAGCCATTCAAGCCCTTTGAGGAGAAGTAGCTCAACTAGAGCACTTTCAAGGGTTGCGAATCCTGTGGAACCAGCTAGGGCTTCAATGTATGAGCCAATTCAGAGGAAGAGGAGCTCAAGTACCCGAGAACAGCAGTTTTCGAGGCACTCGACCGGGTCACTCGAGCACCCACTCGACCGAGCACCACCAGTGCACTCGACCGAGTTCCAGCCCAGACAACCATATGGCTTCCCACCTCCAGCTGCTTATCCAGGTTACCCTCCCATCCCACCCCAATACTTCACGGATCCAGCCCTCTACCACCAGTTCTACCAACAGTTCTCCCAGCAAGGACAGAGTTATGACATCCGCAGTCCAGCTCGACCCCCACTCGGACATGCACTCGACCGAGTCACGGTCGATCGCCATCGTCGAGCTGCCCAATCCCCCTCTCCAAGTCACCAACAAGACCCCAGCTACACCTTTGATAGCATGCAGGAGGATGTGGATAGTTTCTTCTACAATCCTTGAGGTAACACTATCACCTTTCCATTGTAAATACCATTTGCATTTCATATTGTGTGTTTTGTTTTAAGTCTTGAATCCTCAAACAAATTTCTTTCACACAAGGGACTGTGATTTAAGTTTGGGGAGGGTTTGAGATAGCATTTGACATTGTGTTTTGTTTTCTTATTTCAAATTTTTAGCATCATCATGTTAATATTTGCATAGCATCTAAGGCATAGAAAAACCCTAAAAATTTGAAAATTTTTTAAAAATCTTTATAAAAAAAAGAGTGTTCATGTAGTTTGCTTTGCATATTCAAGTATTTTGTTTATCATATAGGACTGCTTGCATTAGGGATCTATGATGAGTATTTCCTTGTTAGCTTGCTCATTCACTAGACTAGGATCAATGCCCAAGTTAATAGTACTTTGATGCTAGTTGAGTGGTTAGAAGCATAAGATTGACCAAGCATTGAATTCCTGCATTGCATTTGGTCTAAATTGAAGCATGTTGTGATTTGATGCCATTTCCTATCTATAAGAACCTAATATTGACTTTCAATTATCAATGTGTGCATTGCTTTAAACTCATGGATACCATATACATATTTGGATCATCTTTCTCCTTTTTACCACTCTTGTTGATCCAAGTAGCTGATTTCCTCATTAAGAATCAGTTTCCCCTACCCTTAACCAACCCTTCTTTCAAGCCATGTTTATTCTTGAGTGTGTGAGGCCTATTTTTAGGATTGAGCTTGGTAGAAAGTGTTAGGTTTGAACTGACAAGAGTAAAGCCTTGTGTAGTTCTAGTTTGCATTTTCAAACTAGATAGGACTAGGTGGTTCATTTGTTGTTGGTTTGGGACTTGGAGAAAAAAGAAAAAAAAAAAAAGAAAAGAAAAAGGGTAGAGTCTTTAAGAGGAGATTGTGTTTAAGCAAGGTCTAGTGAAAGGATGGGAAGCAAATTGTTGAAAGATGGTTCTAGTTAAAGAAAGAAGAGAAAAGAAAAGAAAAGTCTAGCAAAAGCTTGTATGTCTTAAGAATAAGAAGAAAAGAGAACCATAGCAAATAAGTAAGAATCCCCATCCCACTAGAAAGATCAAAATAAGAAACCTCTCCTAAGACTTGAAAATCAAAAGAAAAAGGTGAAAGAGAAAAGAGAAGAAGTTAAAGGGTAGCACTAGGATCATTTTAAGATTGCTAGGATAAACACTTTGGGTACCTTTGGGTAGACAAGTTTTATTCTTGTATGTGTCTAGGTGTTCTTACCTTTAGCATTCTTCTAAAGCTCAATCCATTTTTTATGAGAGAACCTTGATATTGATAAGCCCCAGCTCTGAGACCATCATTGTCTCAAAGCCTTTACCTCCAAGCCAAATGAGTTTAAGCATTGCATAAGAATTGATTCATGTTCTTGATTAATGAATGTTAAAGGAAATGGTTGATTTGAATGCATGTGGATATCTAAGGCTCAAATCAGTAAAGGTTGTGACATGCTTGTCTAAAGTCTTTTAAGTACAGCTCATTCAACTTGCATCATAGTACTAGTAACTTGGACATTGATTCTAGATGGTCTGTTTGCAAGCTTTAGGAGCTGAGATCCACTTTCAAAACCTCACCTACATTCTTATGTCTTGCTATTTGCTTGAGGGCAAGCAAAGACTAAGTTTGGGGTGTTGATGTTCATATATTTTACCCTGTTTTCCCC